>PVJH01001446.1:0-209404 GCA_004026705.1 Nesogale talazaci
CGCTGTCTGTTGAAGTGAATTCTTCTGTGAGGAAGGGGCTGTTCAAGTCTTTGGTAGTGGCTCGGCCCCTCAGATATCTCTATAGGTTTCCTGTTTCATGCCAGTGTATAATGTTCTTGTCTTGGAACACTGGGTTGAAGTCTGGTCCCTTCGTCCCTGTAGACATAAAAAATAATACCCTCCCCCTGGATCTATTAGTGACCTGTTCCCCCAACTATCCATGTATTTTCCCCTCTTCTCCCCCCCCCGCCTTTTTTTTTGCTACTATATGTATTCCTAGGTTTACTCTGGCCCCTGCCATATTACCTGGACCTCACCCCAGGGATGTTTGTATATAGTAGCTTCTTCTCTATGCCCATTTTGCATTTTTTGTGCTTACCACAGCATGCTCATTTTGTACTTGTCCTTTTGTGCTTAGCATAATTTTCTCCAGCTCTTGTTATGTGGCAATATACTTCATGTGTTCACCACTGCTTTTTAGGAATGCATAATACTCCATTGTATGTATGTGCCACAGTTTTATAATCCATTCATCTCTCGCAATGAATATTGGAGCACAGATGTCTGATCATGATTTATTTCTTGTCTCTTCTGTGTAAATGCCCAGATTGCTGGGTCATATGGTAGCTCAATCCATCTGTTTTAGATATCGCCGAGTCTATTTCCACAGTTATTACACATACCTGCAGGTCCACCAGCAGTGGATGGGCATTTCAACCTCACTATGACACCTCCCATACTTGTTACTTTCTGATTTTTTGAATTGGGCTATCTTTGATGGTGTTAGGTAGTATCTCAGAATTGTTTTAATTTGTGTTTCTCTTATGTGTAGAGATCGGGGACTTTTTCTCATATATTTATTGGCCATTTGGATTTCTGCCCTAGAGAAACTTCTGTTCAGATCTTTGGCCCACCTACTCAGTGGACAACTGTTTTTTTCCTTCTTTTTAGATTAGCAGAGGATTGAAGATTTTAGTAATAAGGCCTTTGTCTGATTTGTCATTGCTAAAAGTGTTTTCCCAGTCTGTGGTTGCTCTTATTACTCACTTGGTGAAGTCTTTCATTGTACGTAAGTGCTTTATCTTTAGTATATCCCACTTGTCAAACTGTGCTCCCTCTGTGTCTGTGTCCTTCCCCATTCCCAATAGTCTATGTTTTCCCAGATTTCTTAAAATACCCTCATCGATAGTGAAAGTTCTCAGATTTGTTAAAATACCCTCATTGATAGTCCTAACAGTTTGGAGTTTTGCCTCTAGGTCTGTGATCTACCTTGGGTTTATTTGTGTGCATGGAATGAGGTAAGGGTTTTGCTTAATTTTTTTGCAGATATGTATCCATTTTCTCCAGCACCATGTATTGCAGAGAGCACCCACTTCCCATTTGATGTTTGGATAGCTGTTATAAAACATCAGAAGTCTGTATGCTGATGATTTTATTTCTGTGTTGTTAATTCTTTCCCATTTGTCTGAATATCTGTCATTATAGCAAAATTGCACTGCTTTGACTATAGTGGCCACATAGTAGGAGCTAAAGTCGGAAAAAGGAAGCCCTCCTACTTGGTCCTTCTTCTTGAGGAACTCTCCAAACAGCTCATTTTATCTCAATTAACCATAGTTTCCTTCTCAATAAATTTGTAGTGATATTACAGACAAAATTGACTTGCCTAATGGTCACATAAAATAAAGCTTGTGGAGACCTTTTATAGTTTGTGATATTGCTCTACAAATGTTTGTTTTATAAACATTTGATGAATATTAGTATTGCATGTTAAAAATAGATGGTTGATTGTCCATCTACTTTATTAACTGAAAATCTATTGTCTTTCTCTCGACTCACCAGCAATCCCAAGTCCCTAAAAGCAGGCATTATCAGGTTTTCACGTTGTACTTGGTAAGATCCAGAGTCTGGAACTATTGCAAAAACTTGATCATCTACAGTTTGCCAATTAATGTTGGGCCACTGCCTCTATCTCCTTCAGCTTGTCATGTCTCTACAGGGAAAGAAATTCTCTGACCCAAGCTCTACTCCGCCAAGTGTACTGGTGAGGCTGTTGTGTTAAAAATCTGCTTTTCCTTTACCAAGATAATAATTCCAGTTCTACAACTTCCAGGGTACCATCAGACCTTGCTGACCCCATGTCTCCTAATTCCATCTCATCCACATCACAGACTCATGGTGCCGTCCTTTCCTTCCCCATCCATCCACCTTCATCCAAGGAGCTGGGATTTCTCAAACACTCCTTTTACCCAGTACATGTGCAGTATCTTCTGAAATTGTTACAGTAGACTGCATATCTACCTTGGAAATGAACTATCTTTCCCCATCACCAAAACACTTTGATATCATCATCCCATAGGAAAACCCCAAAAAGAATTCAACTGTTCTAAAATTAATCATCATTTATAAAGTGAAGTTAATAAAGAATTAGTTCAGTTGGCTGTAAAGATCAATAATTTTGAAGACTTGATGTAATTTTTTGGTTCAGTCAAGCTGCTATAGCATGCAAACGATTGAATTCAAAGAAAGAATCCAATAGGATTGTATTTCTCTTTCATGTGAATGGTTCCTGGTGATTTGGGGATACAGTCGGCCTTTTTTTTTTTGAATGCATAAGGGCAGAGAAGATATGCTGACTTTTAAGTCAATTTCTCAATGGTGAAACCAGTTATGTTAATTCTCTTGGTAAATTTTTCTCAACATTTTCCTAGGTTTAAAAAAACAAAAACTTAGGTTTCAGATTAGGATCAGGGGACTGGTAAATATTGTAGTTGGTTATATCACTGCTTATTAGGAAAAAACCAATAAGAATGAGGCAAAGTTAAACACAGTCCTGCTGCCACATCCATTTCTCAATGTGCTCATGCCCTCAGAGGCAAACATGGTGGAAGGTGACCCTGGGAGCAGTGGGTTGGTTCAAGAAGTTGTCTCAGTAACACACCCTTCTCAGTCACAGCAGGATGTCTTCACAAAAAGGTCCTATCAAAACAGTGGTTTCAGGGGAGATTGCTTTGAATGTTAATACAAGGTGAGATGGGTAGGTTTGTCATGCCAACATGGCCACAGAAGATATTTGGGTCTGTTGTGACTGCACGGCCAATGAACACGTGAGATGAATTGAAGGGCAGAAAGAGGAAGGGCTTAGCAAGTCCTGCCCTCTCTTGCTTCCGGATTTTCAGACCACAGAGCTGCCTTGTTTATCCTGTGCCTCGACCTCCAAGCAACACTACCTGTGGGACACCTAATCATGGACTGTGTTGCTGTGAGTTGAGGATCCTTCAAACCCTACTTCGCCACGCTCCTGGGATATACATCTCTGGGGACTCTTGGACTCTGTCATCTGGCTGACTGTTGGCGAACTGCTCTGCCATTTGCTGCCTGTAACCAGATAGCCTGGATTGCTCTACAGAGGACTACTTAGCGGCCCTCAAGCTTTGAAGGACTGCCAGTCTTCTAGTTGCCTCATGCAAATGAGTTGCACTGAGCAATCTGTATTGCTTTATAAATAGTTAACTGTTTCTTTCTTATCTTATATACCTTTCTCTATATATAAATATATAAAAAGAATTACTAGTGTCCTGATTTTTATTTCTCTAAGAGAACCCTGCCTGACACAAGTGGTACCAGCAGTGCTTCTAGAGAAATAAAATCATAAACATGGATCTCTTTGATTGGTTTTCCAATCTGATTAGTCTTAAGAGCACTGGTGATGCTAATTCTACACCTAAAGCCATGGATAATTTTGCCACTCCTACTAGTCCATGGTTTGAAATAGCAAAGCTAATAACTAAAGTAGGAGCACCAATGGATGGTGTGCTGGTTACAGGGGAGGCTCTGGGAGAACATATATCTGATATATTCCAGCAGTTTTGTCAAGATGCCAAGTATAAGGAAGTTGGTTAGCTGGTCCTCCTTACAATGGACTATGTGATTAAGGAGAGGGATTGCCTCAGAGCCTCAGAAGCATGCCTTAAGTGCCGACTCACGGACTTGAAGGCATCAGCCTCTGCTACAAAGGAAAGCCTTCTTGCCTGTAGCAAAAGAGCCGATATTGCTGAGAACCAGGTCCAAAGTCTCATTATGCAAGTGGCTGAATTACAACGTCAGCTGAATGGCAGATCTAGAGCAGTGTCGGAAGCCAAAGTGAGGGCATTGATAGGAAAAAATTGGGACCCTGAAACATGGGATGGGAATATATGGGCTGATGATCCAGAAGAGGAGGTTATTGTGCCACCATTAGAAACAAGTGAACCAGCTCAATAGATCTGCCCCTCCCAGCTGAGGATAGTAGTCTATTATCAACAAAGCAACCTACACCTGAGCAGATCAACCAACCTACTCAAGATGAAATGCCAGGTGGGGCTGCATCTCTAACATTGCCCAAGGGAAATGACTTACAAGAAAGTGCTGAGAACACCCAGGAGACACCCTCACCATTGATAGTTTCTGCTAGACCTATAACTAAAATTAAGGCAGGGAAAGCTCCTAAGGGTGAGGCAGAGGTGATTACTCCAGAAGAATTATGCTATACTCACAAAGAACTTCTCGAGCTTTCAAATACATACAAGCAAAAGCCTGGGGAGTATCCCTGGGAATGGTTACGGAGGGTGTGGGATACTGGTGCAAGAAATGTAATATTAGATCAGTCTGAGTTTCTGGATATGGGACCCCTAAGCACAGATTCTTCTTTCAGTGTCTCAGCGAGAGAGGCTAAGAGAGGAACCAACTCCTTATTTGGCTGGTTCACTGAGGCATGGGCTGCCAGATGGCCTAGATTAGACCAACTTGAGGTGTCTGACCTACCTTGGTACACTGTAGAAGAAGGCATCCAAAAGCTGAGGGAAATTGGTATGGTGGAATGGATCTATCAGGATATTCTCATAGACCCCAAAAGGCAGTGTCCTGAGGACATATTCTTCACTACAACCATAAGGAATAAGTGTGTGAGGTGGGCCCAGCATCTTTGAAGGCTCCTATAATTGCTTTGTTGGGTGCACCAGGATTAACTGTGGGAACTGCCTTAAGTGAACTCCAACATTTTCCCACAATGGGGCTGATTGGACTCCGTGGTAACAGAGGGCACGTGTCAGCAGTGAATCAACAGAGACAGGGTGGACGTGGTTATAATAGACAACAAGGCTTTTGTGGTAATCAAAGCAGCCTGTCTCGTGTGGAATTATGGCATTGGCTACTTAGTCATGGTTTCCCTAGGAGTGAAATAGATGAGAAACCTACTAAATATTTATGTGACCTATACAGTCAGAAGAATGCTGGATCAGGTGAACAGAGGGATAGGCAATCACGATCACTTAACCAATTCCCAGACCTGAGCCAGTTTACAATGAGGGGAAGGCCGGGTCCCTTGGAAGAAGGACCCTGCCACATCACTGAAGGTTTATGCTGTTAGTCTTTCTTCTAGCCTTCCCCAAAAAGACCTGTGGCCTTTCACAAGAGTGACTGTTCATTGGGGGAAAGGAAATAATCAAACTTTTCGGGGATTACTGGACACTGGCTCTGAACTGACACTAATTCCAGGGAACCCAAAGTGTTTCGAAAGCCGGTATTGCTTTATAAATAGTTAACCGTTTCTTTCTTATCTTATATACCTTTCTCTCTATATAAATACATAAAAAGAATTATTAGTGTCCTGATTTTTATTTCTCTAAGAGAACGCTGCCTGACACACAAGGCAAGGAAGTCAGCTCATAATTTTATGATGAGCGCTATTGGTATTCAAAATGCATGATATCAATGTTTTTTTTTCCCAAAAGACAGGAAAGTTAGGGGGCTTATTATGAAGAACCTTTAGGAAAATTAAAAACTATACTGGTGGAAAAAGGCCAGGAAGGTTGATATATAATCTCCATTAAGACATTGCACCTGTTCATGAATCAAGAGTAGCAAAAGTCTATGGACGGTCTGGTCCTATTTCCCCTAAAGGCCTGAACTTGCTCCTTTAAATGACTTTTCGCTCTGCTAAACCAAGGAATATTTTCAAGGACAATTATCAAAGTCCTTCAAGGATGCCAAACAGAAGTTTTGATATGGTAAGAAGAGAAATGCACATAGTTTCTTAGAGAGGGTGAGAGAGCTGGCAATGTCAGCTCAAGAATTGTGCATACCTTGAGGGAGGACATGGCTGGACATGGCCTTACACATTTTGGCAGTTTTGTTTCATAATGTTCTCTCTGGTCTGGTAGCAATACATTTTAACTTCAAGAGACCTTGGTCCACAGCAAAAGAGTTCTACAAGATGTGTATGTCACTGTCCCCTGTACCGGAAACATTTAGTTACAGGGTAAAACCAACATCGGCCTTGAAGTTCATCCACCTTGTTTCTTTTCTGCTCAAGGAGCCAAGGCAAAACCCTCATTGCAAACACAGATGGCGGTCATTCAATTCAGTTTGTATTGCTTGGGGTAACCTCTGACTGGATCAATCCTAAGGAAGTCCAGCATTGGAATTTTGAATCTTAGACTTTTGTGTTTTTGAGAGATGGCACTTAAATCTGAAAGTCAGAGGAAGACTAAGCAATGCACATACGCACAATGTGCGTTCCAGTTTCATGTGGAATATTGACAACTATTGCAACTCTTTTCAGTGAACTTATTTCAGTTAACATATTTGATGGGAGGTAATCAGTTTAGAACCTCCTTGCTTTCGATAGTCACTATACTCACTATGAATATATTTGCATAGTTTCATGCATGATTTTACAACCAGTTCCTTCCTTAACTCACATTCTTTTTCAAAGCCAAGTAGTACATGAACTCTAACACAATTCAATGGGAAACAATGCAGATAATGGGAAAAAAGCATGTTTTCCCTTCTGGTGCTTACATTATAATATGGTCACTATTGAATAACAGACATAATAACTCTTCCAGATGCATCTGGTACATTTGCTTTTCATCTAAGTACTCACACTTTTTTCCAGACTTGAGTACTTTTATTTTTTTTTTGGAGGGGGGGGAACGGGGGGCATCACGACCTCTGGTGGTCATGGGCACTACCCAGTGCTGCTCCTGAGAGCCGCCACTGGATTTGAACTGCCAAGCTCGTGGACTGCAGTCCCATATTCAACCACTTACGCCACTGGGGCTCAGCCCTGAGACTTGAATACTTTGGACAAGACCCACAAAACCTGTCACCACCTTCACTTCTCACTCCTCTAGAATTAGTTGGCCCTTCATATCTTTTAAAATTCAACTCAAATTTCAGCTCCTGATCTTCTAGCCAAATGGCATATGCCTCTAGCCACACCATCCTCCTCTGGACTTGTCCTTGGGTGCATTCTATTTTTCCAGTCCTCTTTGGATTTATGTAAATAAATGTAAACTCATCCTGGAAACCACATAGGACAGTTAGAACTGCCTCCCCCTAGGCCCCCCCAACCCCCATGTATGTGAGACTGTAACACTTTGCTAGAAAACCCATCTTTAACTGTTTACTATGGGGACCTCAGACCAACACATTACCACTATCACAATTAATGGAAATCGTTCATCTAAGCTTATATCTCTTGTTATGAAAGCACACATCCAATTGTTCTAGAACTGTAATGTTCACTTTGTTTTTCAAAAAAATAAGCTCAATTCTTGTTAATTTTTTTAGCTTCTGTTTCACTAGGCTGCAAAATTTTTAACTCACTACACTTCAGAAGACCCCCACTTCTACTCACCCTTACAAGCAATGTGCCAGGGAAGCTGAGTTCTAGGGGATTTTCTAGTCTCCAGAGACATGTGGTTAAATGCAGTGGAAAAGGGACACATCATGATATCCTTTTCTGTGACACCAATAGAGTTTAAGCTTCAGATCCTTTCTGTGACTTTTTACTTAATTTTTTTTATCTCATAAAATTATGATCCCCAAAGAGTGTGATTTTTCAGGATGCACAAAATCTGAATCTCTGCATGCTAAAAATATATACAAAACTGGCCACTGTGTTTTACTCATCTATTTTGCTTATGCAATATCATTTTCATTTCAGAAGATTCAATTTAAGAGGAAAAGTCACAACGTGAAAAGCTTGTTTTTCTATTTCCATCATTGGGGACATGTAAGACTCTTCTATTAGTTTGTTTATTCCAGAGAAAGGGAGTCTGCATAATCAGGGCTGCTGTGATTTAAAGGCTGATGAACTCTCCTACAAAATTGAGACACACTAGAGTTTGGCAAAAGGAGGCATTAGGAAGTAAAGACCCAGGAAGCAGGGCGATTAGCAACCAAGAATGTACAAGGCATGTTTCATTTCTTTATTATTTCTACACATTGCAGGATGCATCACAGACATTATTCAGATATTTTGAGAAAGTAGAAGAATTGAGTCTACTTTCCTAGGCCAGTGCTTTGTAAGAGGCCAAATAGATCCACGTAATCTTTGATGGCTCAAATTATTTCCATTTATAATATCCAATATTGTATCCAATGCAGCATCCACATCACTATTAAGGTGGTGCTTCTTTTAAAAATGCACTGTTGTGTCGTATGAATACCATCTTCATGTGATTTCATTGTGAAGTGATGGTAGCCTTTATATTTTAGGTAAAGATGATATTCTTTATAATCTTTCAGCCTTACTTTGGAGACACCTCGCACATTCTAACCACAATAAGAAAATTATTATTGAAACAAAACAGAAATAACAAATAAGTAGATGCATGCACACACATCATCTTTTGTATGGAAGGAAAAGGAACAGAAACAAAAAAGAAAACTGTGTATACTAAAATGCCACCTCTGGCCATAAGAGAACCATTGTGAAGAAAGATAAAGGAAAGAAGATTAGATTGTAGAATGTGAATGGGGGCAACAGCAGTGGGAAACTTATGAGCAGAGAAGTCGAGCTGCTTTACAGAGAGGGGAAGAGGGAACAATATAAAAAACAAACTCACAATGGAAAGAATCAAACTAAAATCAAATGAAGCTCTTCCATTCTTTGGCGTCCCCCAAGGAGGCTGCAAAACAAAACCTTACTGTCAGAGTGGAACTCAGAGTGCTCCCATCAGAACGAAGTTGCTTGCAAGGGGAGCTGCTCGGGTGGTATTATGCTGCTGTCATTTCTTGGTAAATCCGTGTCATTAGCATTGATTTCTTGAGGAAAGATTAAAAGAGGTTTAGTTAGAAGAGGAAGGCAGGAGTGGATATTATCCCAGCCACGGCAGCGCTGGGTCTCCACGATGACATTTTCCTCTCTGCTTCATTAACTTGCAGAGCTTGTTGAGCTTTGGCTGTTTCTAATTAATTCTTTTACTGGCTTTTTTGAATGTGTATCATTGCTGGCAAACCATATAAAATGAAGAAATCTCTCTAAGGTTTTACCCTTTTAATTATTATTTTTATTGCTTAAATGAAGCACCAGAATTGCAAATGTTGACATTTCGGTTTATTCTAGTCATTAGAGTTTTCAAAGTGTGTTGGCGGGTGGGGAGAAGAAGAAGAAGAAGAAAAAAGAGGAGGAGGGAAAGGGTAAGGTGGGGAGGGGTGAATGGAGTGGAGGAAATGAGGTGAGGTTGGGTACAAATTGCAGAACAAACATTGTGAGGGGAAAAACAAACAGGTTTGTCAAAAGTGCCCTCCAGGATGGTTTTACCCTTTAAAAAAAGAGCAGGGAATGAAACATTATTAGAAGCAACTCTTCTGGTCGCCTTGACCAGCTGGGCTGCAGAGGCCTGGGCTGCGCTTGCTGTTGCCTGTGCCATTTGTTCTTAGTTGAACAATTAGAACCTAAAAAATATGGGATGCTGCAGCCGTGGATCTCAGTTGCTATTGAGTCGATGCTGATTCCTGGCAAGGCCTCTCTGTGTGTGCAGTAGGACAGTGTCAAAGGGCAATGAAGACCGTGGCGTACAAGACACCGATAGGCCTTACTTTGAAAGCTCCTTTGAGTTGGTTTGAACCAGAAGCCTCTACGTTGTGAGGCAAGCACCAACAATTGGCACTGATATGACAAGTCCTGCAATACAATAGTTAAAAGATCAGCTGTGAACTGGACAACTGAATGAACCCAACTAGAAGCTCTATGGGTAAAATATCTGGCCAATTGCTTCCATAACTCTAATAGCCAAAGCTCCCCGATGGGGCAATTCTACTCTGCCTTCTGGAGCTGCTATGCTCTGAAAACACTCCTCAGGCACCTGAAAAGCACAAGGACAGAGGACCATGCAGCAACTCCTTCTGTCGGACATCGGGTCATCAGGAGTGAGAGCAAACTCTGGCAGCAACGACATGCATACATGTGAACATGTAGCCTTTTACAAATGGCTTGTTTGCATATGTCAATAGATATTATATTTCATATAGATAGCATATGTATGTATGCATATATGAGCATGGATGGCTGACCACAAGGCCAGTGAATCAAACTCACCAGGTGCTTCAATAAAGAAGAAAGCAGTGACTGTCTGCTACTCTCTAGGCTGACAGTCCAGGAAACCTTATAGGGTCCCCAGAGTCAGAATGGACTCATTGACAATAGGTGGTTTCTATGTATAATTTATGCATGTCAAAACTTATCATTTATTTCTATGTGGGTTTTAGAAATAAGAAGACTAACTGGGTAAACACAAACTTCAATCAAACTTGCTGATGGAGAAAAACAGAGAAAATCAGCTCTGGTAGACTTACTTCAGTTCCAACCAATATTAATTGAACATCTATGCAAAAACACATGTTAGATATGATAGGGGTCATAAGAATCTTTTAACAGAGTTCCAGAGAGATTTACCTTTTAGCACTTTACATTGACTGTATATGACATGTTGAAGTAAAACCATAATGCTTTCTATTACAAAGGTTTCCTTTCCATATATTGAAAAAGAAATTTGATTTACAAATTCATTTCTGGAATTGGGAAGCATTTTTCTCTAGAAATGCATTTTATACATGGTGTTTTCATTCCCAAGCCACTCACAAAAGTCTATTTAAGTCATAATGTAGCTGAACTATAATAATGTCCTAATAACAATATGGAAGCTAAATACAAAGTGAAGCAATGTATTGGTGGAAATATTCATTCAGAACTTAAATTTTCATCTCCAGGAATAGGACTCAGCTCACTATATAGGGAGGACAGTAACATCATCTCTAAACCCTTAGGGCTTCTTTCATGTGCCTGCAGAAAGGTAATCAAGAAGGGGATAACAGATCTATAGACAGTGGCATCCAGGGAAAGTAGGGCGGCATTAGAGCATGGTGATGGGGAGTCTTGAGAAATTGAGGCTTTGTATTTTTAACAATCCCTGTGAATATGCCTTAATCTAATCAATTTGTTTGCTAGTAGTTTTTAATCTTTGAACCCCCCAAAAGGCTGAGTTTCCTTTCTTTAATTCCCTTTTTCTCTTTTCTTCAATTCCTTCAGACTTTATTTCTTCTCTCTCATCTATCAATCTATCTATCATCTATCTATCTATCCATCATCATCACCATCATCATCATCATCATCATCTACCTATCATCTCCCCTATCCCTGCTGGGGTGATTATATAGTTTATTCAAGAATTTGAGGATTTGTTTTCTCTGAAGCACACAAAGGCTAACAGATACACACATGCATGCATGTGAATTCATTCACACAAAAGCCAACTACTTATGGCAAGGAGAGAAACATAAGAAACAGAAAACTTTCATTTCTACTTCTGGATGAGCTCCTCCTTCTCTTGGCACCTGTTTTCATGTTGTATCTTTGATCCTAGAGAATACGCCTAAGCCTATGCATAATAATTCACATTCCAAGAGACAAAAAGAAACCAGACAACTGTTCCCAATTTATGGGGAAATGGCATAAAAACAACAAAGAGAGAGAGAGAGAGAGAGAGAGAAAAAAAGAAAACTCATACTTTCAGAAGGTAGATACAGTGATTACCCTTGTTGTCCTGTAGGTGAGGTATATCTCAAATCACATAATTGCAAAGATGATAACAGTTATTAAGAAGAGACAGTAGTTGGAGACTCAGGAATATTGCTGAGGAAATGAGGTGGAGACTAAAGTATTCTGAAGACATTGGGCTCAGAAAAGCCTTATTAAGTATATTTGTTACTTTCTTGTACCCTGTCTTTTATTCTAATTATCTGCTACAGTCATTCTGCATACAGTCTGACCCTGTTATTCTGAATTAACTCCATACAAGCAAGGTAATGCAGTGGAATACATTTTGGAATAAAACTCAAGGAGAATAACAAATACCTTTTTCTTTTTTTTGTAATTCAAATTAATTTTCCTATGTGATCCTTCATTTCACTCTTTTTCTTTTCTTCTGTGTGTGTACATGTGTGTAACTTTAGCTCAATTGTTCTTGTAATTGCCAATGCAGTGCAGGAATCCTGAGTTTGTCTGAAAGGATTGGGATATGGGGTGAGCTGGCATCACCTGTCTGTATAAGTCATCTCAAAGACATCCCATTATTACACAGCATCACTATTATAGGCTCAAAGTTCTATGCTGTCTCAATTATGCTCAGGGCTTGGTAATCATATGACCAGAGCCCAGCACCGAGATGACATTCCATTTGCAAGTCTTTTCATTAGCCAGCAATGCTATTTAGATGCAAGGAGCAAAGAATTACTACTCTGTGACTGCCAGAAATTTATATTTTCATCACCTACACAGCTTGCAAGAACCTCTGATTATGAAGAAGAGAATGGGTATAATTTTTTTTTCTTTTCACACTTTGTTTTGGAGCTTCTTTCAATCCATATACCTATGCCCCCTTTCTTGGGAAAACATGTTGTCTTCTTTGAAAGATTCAACCTTTAGAAAATAAACAAAAATCTTAGAAACAATTGTGGACTATTTTAGTCTTCTGCTTTGTCCCTCATGCATTAACAGCAAACTTAGAGACCTAGTTGAATGGAGGGAAAATATCAATGGGAAACAAGGAAGACAAAAGGAGTTAAGGCCATCTCAAGATTGTAAAGTCTTTTCTAATCTTAGTAACAGTGAAGTTATAGTTTCAGGCAGAGATACAAATATGGAGAAAGGGAAGAGAGCAGGGAGGACAAGCTCCAGTGACAAGCAGTAGTTTGGCCTTGGCGATTTCTGCAGTCACCTTCCCCTAAGGAAGGCACACACCACCCCAGTCTATTACGTGAGAAATGACTGGGCAGGAAAGACAAGTGGTGAAATGATTGAGGGAGGACTTGTCATTTCTTACATTCTGAAAAATGAGAGGGTTTACAGGTAGGCGGGAGGAGTAAGATACTGGGAAGAATTTGCAAAGTAAGCAAATAGAAGGGAACTCATTGTAGAGAGGGGCAACTCTTGTTAAAAATAAGCATACACCCTTCTGAAAGTATCCTGTGAATAAGGTCAAGCGCAGCTTCCTCATGTCAGGCGTGCAAGTACTGCAGGAGCTGAGAGCATGATTTGACCTGAATGACTGCTCAAGCAGTCCTGCAGCAGAGAGCAGGAACACTTAATGCTTCAGGTATGAATTTCTCTGGTAGAAAAAGGAAGTCACACTCCTGATTCTGTTTTCTTTCTTTGACTTCTGCTTTTCCATGTCATGATACGACCATGGGGCTGTTCTTCACATACTTTGGCATGGAGGACAGCACTCTTCTAAAAAGTGATCGAGAGCTGGGCACGATCAGTGCGCTCAGTCTAAGGGGGGAAAGCAGATATACACACTCTAATGCACAAGTACACGTGCATACTTTATAAGAGCTCCATTTTTCAGGGAATTCAGATTCTCCCAGTCAAAATTACCATTAAATGTAAATACTCATAGAAGCAAACTATTAAATTCCCTTTGTTTTGGTCTTGATTTTTAAAGTCACCTTGAGTCACAAGAGAGGAGTGGTCTCTTTGCAAAGTATATATATACATATATGTACACACATATACATATATATCACATATATAATGTGTACATATTTCCTGGTGTAAGCCACAAAACTTATTTTGTAGACTGCACTTCTCTCGCTCTGATTTCCCATCTCTGTGAAATTAGTCCCAGTGAGGCCGTGGCCATGAGAATATGTGCACAGATGACCCACTGAGGAGCTGGTGCAGCATCTGCGTCTGCACTAATGAACCCGTTCTCTAAGTGTAGTGCCATTGGCATCGAGCACTGGGTCTCTACACAGCACAAAATAATTTTCCCTGGTTACTGAATGGTACAACTCTAAAAGGTTTACTTTTACTTCTTGCAGATGCTGAGATTTCATTGTCCGGTTGCCTCTTAATAAAACCCAAGAGTTCTAGGCTTTAATTTGCATTTACCCTTTCAAAGTTCACATAGTTCTCTTACAGTATTTAAAGCTTTACAAAGAAATCACTCCTCCATTGTTATTGTCGCTGGTTTTTTTTCTCAATAAAATAAACAAAAATAATTGTGTACAGTGCTGAACAGAAGCCTGGCTCTTTCACCCTCAGCAAAAATTATTTCTGTCCCTTGAATCTTGAGATTTGGTTTCAGCTATTTTTTCACCAATGTTATTTGTGTGGGTGTTTGTTGACTTGTTGTGTTTGTGTGTGTGTGTATTTGGTGTTTTGTTTGTTTGTTTGTTTGTTTGTTTGTGGTGTTGTTCCTTTGTGGAACTCAAGAGCATGAGTTAAGAGGACCAGCCGATTTGCTCTTGGATTTGTCCTTACATAACCCTCAGGTGTGCTGGCACAGGAAGATACTGAATTTGAAGGAATTCTGGAATGCAGTCATCTGGAAGAAAATAAATTAGAGATTAAAAAAGTCTGGTATTTTGCCATAGTGAATTTTTGGAGTCAAAAACCTTTGACTTTCATGAAGATCATCATGATTAAAATATAGAAATGATACAGTGTTTATGGGTGTTAGAGTTTTGAAGGGGATAGGCAGAAAGGGTGAAATTGGCTGGTGAGTGAAACTTCTTCCAGGCAGGTGGCTACAGCTTGACAGACTGCCAAAGCACTTAACACTGATGCTCAAGGCCTGTTCCCACACATTTTTTTCTCTCTCTTCGACTGAAATATCTTCAGCAAATAAAGCTGCCAGCAACTTTCATCAAGGGAGGCTTGTATAAATGTCAGAAAGAGAGTACCAGTACTACGGTAAACACAGGAACCAGGTGACAGTGGGAGGGCCTTCTGGTGATGGGGAAATGGCAAGAACAAGGAGAATGGGTTTAACTGTATGACTATGAGCTTCTCTGTAGACCTAGATATCCACAGATTATCCTTCATAGATAGTAGCTAGAAAGTGAAGGCATGCTTGTCGTGGCAACAGAGATGATGACCAACAAGCAATTGGTGCAACTCTAGTGACTAAGGTAGAAGAGGACTCAATTGGAGTCAGAGGGCACCAGAAGGGCAGAAATATACAACATTAAAGCAGATGACAAGATGCATGCAGTACTAATTTGTTCTTAAAATTCCAGTGATGACATTTAGACCCATTTCTGCTTTCTCTGACCATGTGACTTTGCCCAGGACAAGTAGCCTTCTCTAGATCTAAATCCCTCATAAGTTTAGTAAAAATAAACAACAACAAAGAATACATAGCTCATAGTTAATATCAAATGTAGGTCTGGTGTTGTGTGTATTATTTTAGGACATATAGCCAAGACAGCAGGTGCTCAGGGAGAGAAGAGAAGGGGCGTGTGTTGCATGTGATTAAAAATAACACATAAAGGGAACAATTGCATTTGGAAATTACAGCATCAAAAAAGTTACATGTCCAAAGGGGAAAGTGAGAGATTATGGCACACTTTTCAAACTCTTCATTGAGATTAACATGATCGAGAATGTATTGTTAGACTCAAGCAATATATGAACTTGTCTATAAATATGCCATGACAAAAATGAGAACTTCAGGGAGGAGAGATTTTCAAAGGGCCTAAACACTTTTGGTGTGCTTAGCAGGACTGATTGATTTATTTGCTAAAAAATGAAAACATATCACTGCCGTCAAGTTGATAACAAGTCTTATAGAGCTTATAGAACAGTACTGCCCTTGTGATTTTCTGTGCTGGTAACTCTAAGAGAATAGAAAGTCCATCCTTTCTTCCACAGACTGACTGGTGGATTTGAACTACCAAGCTTGTTGATGATAGCCCAACTCATAAGCACTAGACCACCACGGCTCCTGAAGTATCACTTGATTACAATGAAATGCTTCTTTGATTACCCAGGAGTTGTATGTGAATCAAGCACATATTTAGATACAGTAAGGAAAACCATTATTATTCACCTTGGAATTGAGATTCCTTCTAACTGAAATGGGCAATATACATTGGGAAGGCTTAGCATAATAAAGACCAAATATGTAGCCACCAAGGTGCTGTGGCCATAGGTCTTCTGAGAAAGGCTTCTGTTCTGGAAATATGCCCCTTATCTTCTTAATTAAAATGCCTTTCTAAAGGATTTTCTTCCTTTTCCATTTTCTTCCAAGATCCTATGCCAATAGCTTATATTCATGTTAGAGAATAAATAATTGATAGCCAAATATTATCTGCGATTACATTGAAGAGAGTTAGCAGCAGTGGATACCATCAAAAGATCCATTTTTTGAGATTTAAGGATCATCACAGGAATTTTTTAACATGCTTGTTCTAAAAAAAAGGTGGAGTAGGAAGAATAAAATAATGTTTATTTTACTTTATTTCATCATATTGAAGTATTTACATAAACCCCTACCAAGAAATATAGAGCAATGGCACCGCAGAAAAAAATCACCGTTCCTGAGATTAAGACATATAAATTCTTGACATGTAAAATTTGTCTTGACATGTAGAAGGAGTCATGGTTTTACACTTGTTGTGCTGTTTTAGTTTTTTTTTTTTAGGCTTAAAACTTGCACACAAAAAATCTTGCATGGGCTGAGCCCCAGTGGCATAAGTGGTTGAGTGTGGGGCTGCAGCCCGCGGGCTTGGCAGTTCAAATCCAGCGGCAGCTGGGTAGCACCCACGACCACCAGAGGCAGTGATGCCCACAAAAAAAAAAAATTGCACAATGACGGGAGATGAAACAATGGTCACAAAGAACTATGCAGTTTGGTCGCTGCTGTTGCTTTATTTTATTTTTTTAAATATAGATTTTATTGGGGGTTCTTACAACACTTAATACATCATTTGTGTTAAGCATATTTGTACACATGTTGCCACAGTCATCTACATTATGTACTTGAACCTCTCTAGCATAAGCTCCTCTTCCCCTCTTTCCTCTAAATCTTTATGTTTTTAATTCCAACTCTCCATATTTTCCCTTCCCCATTCTCTTCCCTGATGAACTTCCAATAACTTACAAATAGTTATTACCTCTTCATCTCTTCCACTGTCTAATGTGTCACTTCACTCACACCCCCCACACCCCGGAGAGGAGGTCACATGTAGATCCGAGAAATTTATTCCCCCTTTCTACTCCACCATCCCTCCACCCTCCCAGTGTCACCACTCCCCACTAGTCTCAAGGGATTATCTATCCTAAATTTCCATGTCTTCAACTCCAATGTGCATGCCCTGGGTCTAGCCAAATATATCTGGCAGAATTGGGATAGTGATAGTTGGTGGGAATGAGCATTTGAGAACATTTCACTGCAACTACACTGCCCCTAGACTGGCTCATCTCCTCGCTACAACCTCACTGTAAGAGGATGTCTCTTCACTTATTGATGGGCTTTGGATCCCTAATCTGAACTCCCTCTCACTTATAATGATATATATTTTTAGGTCTTTGATGCTTGATACCAGATCCCTTTAACACCTCGTGGTCATACAGACTGTTGTGCTTCTTCCATGTGGACTTGCTTCTTAGCTAGATGGCCACTAGTTCACCTTCATGTCTTCAAAACCACAGACACACACATCTTTTGATAGCCGGACACCATCAGCTTATTTTTATAGGCTATATTAATTAAGCTGTTATACCATTCTATTGTGAAATCCATAGATACATCATTATGTAGTCACAGCATAGATCAATGGATTGTTCAGATTATAGAAAACCATGACCCAAACTCACTACTGTCTATTAGATGCCAACATGCCTTAAGCCGATGGCACAGGCTGTCTCTGAGACTGTCACAGATTCCGGGGGTAGAAAGACCTCCCTTTCTCCTGAGGGCCAGTTGGTCATTTTGAATTGATAAAATTAAACAGGTAGGACTGGTCCTACCAATGCGATTGCATTTTGATTTGGTGACCTTACTTCTGTCTTCTATCACCTAGCCTTGGACACTTAACAGAGCAAAGGACACCATGCTTGATAGGCAGTTAAAAATGAGGAATCCCTTCCACCAGATGAATTGACACAGAGGTTGCAACAATGGGCTCTAACATAACATGGATCAGGGTGACAGAGGACCCGGAGGAGGTGGAGGTTTCCTTATGTTGTACATCACTCCTCCATGAATGGGAACTGATGACATCAACTAAAGGTAACAGAAAGTCTTTACCAAAATGGCACAACTGAGAGTGTAGCAGTTATTTAAAGTAATACTAACAAATAAGCAAAACCAGTGTCATACCGTCCATTCTACCTTACCAGAACTCTGTTTAGTGTTTCTGAGGCTTTGGAAATCTTGATGGGAGCAGACAATGTCATCTCTGGACGTGGATTTGGACCATTCAGCCTGGGGCTTGCAGCCTTGTGTTTACCCAACAGCACCATCAGAGCTTCTTAATTGTGGTCACACTCATTATACCAATCTGGTTCTTGAAAAATTTGATAGAAATTTCCTTTAAACGAAGTACAGGAATGCTCTACTTTTTAAAAGTTGTCCTTCTACTCCTTTGTTTTACAAAAGACCTACCTTCACTAAAATAAAGAAATCTAAAAGTGATTTTTATCTTATGGAAGAAAAAAGTGAAAAAAGTAAAAGAGTGAAGCAGCCTTCAGCATTTTTTTTACACTGAGTTGTAAAATATGGTCACAGCTTGGATGTGTGCAGTGGTTAATTATTTTCCCAGCAATTTGAACCTACCAGAAGAAAGATGTGGTAGTCTGATTCTATAAAGATGTACAGTTTGACATCTATTCTCAGAAGGATTTAAAGTTTTGATACCTTAGGGAGCAATTCTCCCTGTCCTGTAGGGAGGTTATGAATCAAAAGTAGACTCAGCTGCAATGGGTTTGTGTTACAGAGTAGCAAGCATCCCTGGCAGGAGAGTAGCAAGAGGAGAATCACTAAGCACCTTTCTCTAGGAACTTAGCTCAGCCAGTATCCAACTGCCATAGTCCGTCGTATGTCTGTGAATGCCCTATGTTAGTGCTAGTTTAGGTCCTATGTGTTGCTTGGAGTGATTTGGCAGGATATTTAAGGGTCTTGAAATGCTGAAAATATATCCCATATAGATTCTTGATAACTATTTCTTTGCTTTATGCCATTTCAACTTACGCAAGTTTTCATGAGAATGTTCTCCTTTCAAATAGTGACAGAAATCTGCACTAAAATAAACAAATAAAGCAATTTCCATAGATTTAATTGGATTCCAAGTCATGGGGACTCTGTGTGCCAGAGTAGAACTCTCTAGAGTTTTTTTTTTTTAATAGAGTTTTTAAGAAGTAGATGGACAGAGCTCTGGGTGGACTAAAATGGCCAACATTTCAGGCAGCAGACAAGTCACATGACTGGTGTGTATCAGAACATCGGGCTCTATGATTGTCCCCCAAAATGTGGACCATTGAGTCTGACATATTTCCCCAATATTTTGAAGCAAAAAGAGTGACATAGTGCTTGAACCTAAAGCTCATGATCAGACCTTTAAAGTTAAGAGTTGTAAAAGTCAACAAGTGTAAGTCAACTTGTTTTGAACCCCAGAACAAGTGTTTCAAAAACTCTTGTGCTTACAAAACAAATCACAAAAAATGAAAGATTTAATAGAACTATTCTACAGGTTTTTGATTATCTCCACCCTTTTTAAAAATACCCATGTTTCTTCCCCCAATATCAATAAGGCATTCTCTAAACAAGTTATAATTTCTTCAAAATATTTTATTTCACACTAATAGCTACTCATTTTTATCATATCTCCTTTGGTATGATTGAAACCTTCCAAGGTGACCTTAATGCTGATATTTGTGCTTTATGTAAACTCTTACCATATTAAGTAAGGATGGATTGCATAAACAGTAGGGTTTAATAGAAATGACGATGAATGATTTGTGAAATTAGGTTGCAAATGATATCACACATTCTATCCTGCCTTCTTTTTTAAAAAAATCATTTTATTGGCGGCTAATATAACTCTTATCACAATCCATACATCCATTTATTGTATGCAAAGCACATTTGCATATTTGTTGCAATTATCATTCTCAAATCATTTTCTTTGTACTTAAGCTCTTAGTATTAGTTCTTACTTTTTCCATTCCTCCCTTCTTCCCCTTCCTCATGAACCCTTGATAATTTATAAATTATTTTTATTTTGTTATATTGAATGCTGCAAAATGTATCCATTTGCCCACTTTCCTGTTGTCTGTACCACAACAGACAACAGAGGAGGTTATGTGTATAACCTTATAATCAGTGCCTCCTTTCAACCCCAGCTTCCCTCTGTCCTCCCAGTGTCAGCATTGTCCCCTCTGGTCCTAAAGGGATCATCTGTCCTGGATTCCCCATGTTTTCAGTTCATGTCTGTACCAGTGTACATCCTCTAGTCTAACCAGATTTTTAAGATAGCAACCCTGTCTTTGGTGCCTGATACCTGATCCTTTTGATGCTTCATGGCTACACAGACTGGTTTGCTTTTCCCATGTGGGTTTTATTGCTTCTGATCTAGATGGCCGCTTGTTTACTTTCAAGCCTTTAAAACCCCAGATGCTATATCTTTTGATAGCTTCGCACCATAAGATTTCTTCACCACAATAGCTTATGCACACATTTGTTGTCAGCAATCATATCAGAAAGTGGGAATGCAATGAAATATTTTTTGTTTTTTGATGCCTGCAGATTCCTTTGACAACCTCATAATCACACAGGCTGGTGTGTTTCTTCCATGTAGGCTTCATAGCTTCTGAGCTTTATGGCCTCCTGTTTACTTTCAAGCACTTAAGACCCCTGATGCTATATCTTTGATAGCCATGCACCATCATTTTTCTTTACCACTTTTGCTAATGCACACATATGTCTTCAGTAACTGCGTTGGGGAGGTGAGCATCAAGAGATGCCAATTTAATAGAACAAAGTGTTCTTCCATTGAGGAAGTATTTGAGCAGAGGTCCAATATCCATCTGCTGCTTTAATATTAACCCTATAGCTCTATATCCCCATCATCATATACAAATATATTTACCTATGTTCAGGCCTGTAATTAGACCCCTGTAAATGCTCTTTGCCTCCCAATTCTTTCCTTTATTTCCATTTACTCTCCTCTTGTCCCACAATCATTCTCGTCCTTCGTTTGGGTTTCAGTAATTTCTCTCTGTTACTCTACTCTTGATCAAACTCTAGGATGCCTGTTACACCCACCTTGCCACTGATTTTGGATCACTTGTTGTTCCCTTGTCCATGGGATGATCAACACCACCCACCTCCTATCTTATATCACTCAATCAGTATAATTCAGCTGCCATGTTTGAACTCTCTTTTAATGAGAGAATCAAAAGGAAATTTTGAGCATATAACTTCCTTCCATAAAGAAGTCCCATGATACCTAGGATAAACTTGTTGCCTTTTGATTGCTGTGAAATGCCCTCAAGTAAATTCTGTTTCACGATGACTTTATGTCTATCATGAAGAAACACTTCTCAGATCTGTGCCATCCAAACAATCATTGCTACTTCTGGGCCTGATGGTGTAGCCATTCACTCATCTCTTCAAGGCCTCCCTCTTTTTCTCAACTCTTCTACTTTACCAAATATGCTGTCATTTTCAAGAGGTTGATGTGAGATGAATTATGTCTTAGTCCAGGCAGACTAGAGAAACAAATTCATAGACATGCATATGACTATAATGGTAAGGTTTATACACAAGAGGAATGGGACATTGAGAAAGCATCCTAACACAATCTAGTTCAAAGTCATAAGTTCGATATTAGTCCATATGCCCGATACTAGTCTATAAAGTGTCCTTCCGACTCACAAAGTCACAGGTCAGTAGGTACAGAATCCTGGCACTGGCAGGGGTCTCCCCATGGATCCTCGCTTCCAGGGCTCAGGGTTCATCAACAGCATCCAGTGGTGGCAGAAACAACTCAGTGCTGGCAGGGGTCTCCATGTGACTTCTCCAGCTTCTCGGAGGTCTGTTTCCATCAGGATAAGGCCGTGTGACTTCTTCTCAGGTTCCTCACTTCTCAGACGCTGCCATCTTGTCTTGTCCATAGTTAGTTTCTTGAAGACTAACTCTCAACAACTGGGGAGATGGCTTCTCATCTCCAGCAGGGAAATACCGTAAGATTTCCCAGAAGACTCAGGAGAAAGCCATGCCCACACAGAGGCCTCATTGGCTACTCAATGGCTATCTCGAGATTAACAGGCTAGAATCCACCCTTACATCTCAATCATGAAATTAACATAAGCACATGACCACCACAAATTATATCCATCTTTGCCTCTGAGAGAGGATCCATTATGATATAGTTGGGTTCTAATCCCTAGGTCAAGAGTTGACAAACACCAGTAGGCTCCTCAGGAGAAAAACAAGGCTTTCCTCCCCCATAGACATCTAAAGTCTCAGAAATGCACAGGGGCAATTCTACCCTGACCTGCAGAGTCACTGTCAGTCAACATAAACTTGGTGGCAGTGAGTTTTGCTTATGAGAAAAATTATAGTCCTACTTCTTCCAAGTCATTTTCTAAGGTACCCAAACATTTCAATCCCTGGCCTTCTTTTAGATAGGGTCAATTGTTTACTCCTATATTAAGAATATCATGGCTTGGATCAGAAAAACCTTAGTGCTCATAGCAACATATATGTTTCTTCAGAACTTGAGAGAAGTTTTGTTTGTGTTTTTCTGCAACAAATTTATTCAATGGAACATGTTGGATCTCTTGACTGGTGCTTCTGTGAGCAGTGACTATGGATCCAAGCAAGATGAAATCCTTGCCAGCATCAAACTTTTCTCCACTGAACATGATGTTACCAGTGGAGAAATTGGTCCAGGTGATAAGAGTTTGATTTTCTCTATATTGAGTTGTAATTCATGCTGTACTTCACAATCCTTGAGCTCCTTCACCAAGTGCATCAAGTCCTCACATTCAGCAGGTAGGGTTATTGTATTTGTAAATCATAGGTTGTTCATAAGACTTCCATCAGTCCTGATGCTGCATTCTTTTTCATGTAACTCAGCTTCTCTGATTATTTGTTTATACGGATGTGAAATTTAGACATTAAATAAAGAAAATTGAAGAAGACTCTGTGCATTTGAATTGTGTTGCCAGTGAAAAACATTGTAAGTATAATGGATTACCAAAAGAATAAGCAAAGCTATGTTGGAAGAAGTCAAATCAGAGTGGCCCTTAGAATCAAAAAGGGAATACTTCGTCTCCAGTATTTTGCACATGTTGGCAGCAGAAACTAGTCCCTGAAGAAGGACATCATGCTTGGTGAAGTGGAGGGGCAGTGGGAAGAGAGGAAGGACCTCAAGGGAATGAATTCACACAGTGGCTGCAACCATAGGCTTAGCCATAGGCACAATTGGGAAGATGGTACAGGAGTGTGCAGTGTGGCACTCTGTTAGGGTTATTATGAGTTGGAAATGACTCATGGCATCTTACAACATGTCAAAAATGACCCCCAAACTTAATAACTTAGGAAAGAAATTTATTTATTTTGCTCATAAATTGCCAATTCAGGAAGATGTGTCAGAGATAAATTATCCCTAATCTCCTCACTATAACCAAAGACAGCTTGAAGGCTGAGAAGTAGACTCTGCTGAGGGCAGATGAATACCACCCCCTGCCACCCCCACTCCCCACCCCACCTTTGGTCTTATTAGCTGTTGGCTTAAAAGGCAGCGATATTTGTTCAGAACATTTATTCCTTGTTATTGCTGCACTTCCTCCTCTCATTGGTAGGCCATCTACAACAAAGAGTTAAATAGAAAATTACAATATATTTATGATAATGCCTCAAAACTGTAACGTTTTCTGTTCTTTAACCAGAAATATTTCTCACCTGTGTTTTAGACATTGCCTGCTCATTTTTCAGCATTCAGAATGGCTGAAAGGTCCATTTAAATTTTTTCCATCAAATCCACCACTAGCTTTCACTTCTGAGTTGTTATTAACCTCTGTTTTCAGTCACAATTCTGTTTGTCTTTACGTTGTATTGAAATTATTTGATGTCACACATTTTCACTTATGCTATAGTTAAAACTCAATCATCACCTTGTTATATAAAACTTATCACACATAAATGGAGGATGAACATACCAGATCATGAAATGATGGGTGACTGCACATTTTATAACTGTAAAATTACATCATTATGTAACTGCCAACTGACTGACATTTAACTCTAATTACTATGGCCAGCTTTACTGTTGCCTCAAAGCACAGTGTTTGTCACTGCCAGACATATACCATTAATGCAGAAATATTTTGTTAGTATATATTTTTTTAAGTTTAATAGCGAGTAGTTGGTATAGTTATCTGTCTACTCCACTCAACTCTAACCAAGTCACGATCAGGTCAACATTAGGTTTGTTTCTTTGCTAGATCCAGAAAAATGCCTAGACATACATATAATTGCTGTTAGTTAAATATTGAATGACATGAGATAGTGGAATCCCATTGTCAAAGACCATAAGCATCAGGTTAAAGAATTCAGACCATTTTCAAAAGAAGTCTTCCTGATCTGACTTCATTAGATAATGAGCATTTCTTTTGATGACTCACTCAAAAGATGGCTTACTCACTCAGCTGAGCTGCTAACTGCTACGTCAGCAGTGTGAAGCAACCAGCTGCTCCTCAGAAAGAAAGTGAGGCTTTCCAGTCCATCGAAGGGTGATGATCTCAGAAACCCACAGAGGATGCTCTACCCTGTCCTACCAAACCATATAAGTAACACTGATTCAAAGGCAGTGAATTTAGAGATGTATTTCATTTTATTTTTTGCCAACCTTTAGACTGGTAACACCATACTTTTGCCTCTCCTTTGGGGGGGGGGGGGGATGTATCTGTCTGCTTCCATAAAAGTTTGTAAATCCCCAGAAACCCTAAGTAGGGATAGTATGACCCAAAATGTACTCGATGGCTCTGTGTGTGTGTGTGTGTGTGTGTGTGTGTAAGAGAGAGAGAGAGAGAGAGAGAGAGAGAGAGAGGTTTCAGAAAGAACAGAGCTTATCAAGGTAATAGAATAAAAGTTGATAAGCTGATGATGGGAGGTAGAGCATTTAACAGCTGACCAAAGGGCAATGAGTACTTTCACTTTTAGCAAGGTTTTACAAGCTGTCAGAGGAAATAAGTTGGTGAGCTTAAATTTTTTTTGCATTCATATAATGCCATTAAGCATTCTGTCTAAAGGGTTATTGTTACATTGCAGGGACTTAATTTCTAAACTGAGCAATTCCTGACCTGATTTTCTGAGAGCTGATGAGTCACGCATGCATAGACTTAGAGGCTTTGCTGGTGTGGGTCATTTGAAATGCATAGTGCTTGCAGTTTAAATTAGCATGGCTTTAACAGATCCCTTAATATGCATAATCTGACCCAATATTGAGATGGTCTTTAGAAAGATAGAGAGTTAAGGAGAAAAATATATATGAAGTGATTTCAGAAGATTTCCCAAGTGTTAGTGGACTAATTTGAAGGGCCTTAACTGAATTCTGAGCAGAACCTTTCCAAATCTGTCTGTCACACCTTGATTTGGCCATCTGGCTACTCCAATTTAATATTTCTAAAACATGATTCAGCAATAGGGATATCGGATTTGAGCTCAAAAATGGTTTTACTGTTTAAAAAATGTGGACAGTGAGATAAAGGTTCTAAGAGAGAAAAAGAACAAGCTTGATGTGTGGGTGACTTGGTTGGCTTTTTCTAAAGCATCAGTTAAAACAGCAAGTATTTGATCTTATGTGTGCGAGAAAAGTATTCCTTTGATATTCATTGACAATTATGTAATATATTGCTAATGTAAAATAATAATTAATTAGAACCTTTTGAGAACAGGTATTCTAGAAATATAAAGCACAAAATAGATAGAGACAGTACAGATACAAAAATCTATAGAGACAATAAGTGGATTAACACAGAGTCTTTTCGTTTACCACTCACACGTGGGGCTGCTAACCACCAGGTCTGCTGTTCTAAGCTACCCATGATTCCCCCAGAGAAAGAAAGTGGTTTCCACTCCCATAAAGAGTTACAGCCTTAGAAACTGGCAGGGGCAGTTCTGCCTTGACCAATAAGCTTGTTATGTGTTGGCATAGAGTCAAATGGGGAGCTAACAATTAATATGAGAATACTGTTTTCTGATGACTGTTATGATGATACACAACATTTATCAATATGTAAGACAGTTAAATCATATATGTGAAGTATATGCCAATAAAGCTATTTAAAAAAACAGTACAAATATAATTAGAAAGATAAAATAAAGGAGAAAGTTGAATCCAAAGAAATTCTTGATAACTGTCTGTGGAGGAAATTGTGATACTAAGCTTAGGATATATGGAGAGAGGAAATCTGAGGCTCTTTGATGCCAAGTATTTAGCATATTATATTGATTTATTACAAAATTGCTTCAGTGTATTGCACCACCATTTTAACGTAAGTTGTTATTTTAATCATCGTGTCTCTCATTTTTTAGTAAATTAAGGCAGTGTGAGATTTGTAGACAATGAATATTTTGAACTTTCAGATAGTCAACTTATAAACAAACTATACTGAGGCCAACTTAATGGCAGAAGTAACAATTTGGCCTTATCTTGGAAGAGTGCTATGTTTTAAAATATGAAAGATTATAAAATGAAAGGACATATCTGCAAGTGAATGGAAATGGTTGAGAATGCCAGTTGCAGAAAAGATTTTGTGGGAATTTCTTGACTGGCTCAACAAACATGCTATTTTAAGATAAATTATTGGAAAGAGAGGTATTTTCCACTGAGAGCACTAAAAATCTAAGGAGATAAAACTTGAAGCAAATATAGTCCCTGGATAGTGCAAAAGCTTAACATATGCCACTGATACGCAAACAGTGAGAGGTTGGCATTCGCTCCGAGACTTATGAAAAGAGATAACTAGTGATGCACACCTGAACCATCACCAATGGAAAACTCTGCAGAGTACAGCCCTACTCTGACACCCATGAGGTTGCTAAGTGTCAGACTCATTTGATCACAACTTGTTTAGTTGATAGGACACAATCTCATGTATACCATAGTTTATAATTAGATTGAGAATCTGAGACCTATAGTAAGTAGGTTAGTTGTGCCAACATGGTCAATGAGCACATGTAAGAGTAATCAAAGGGCAGAAATATAAATAGCTTGGTGAGCCTCACCTATGTCTCTCTTGCTTTTAGATTTTCAGACCAGTGTGCAGCCGGCTGCCTTGTTTATGCTGTGCCTCAATTTACAAGCTACACTACCCATGGGACATCCAATCTGTGGACTGTGTTGCTGTGAGTTGAGGTATCTTCGAGCCTGGCTTTAGCACACTATTTAAATATACATCTCGATCTGGTGACTATCAGACTCTGTCATCTGACTGACTGTTGGTGACCTGCCTTAATGTTTGCTGCCAGTGGCTGAAGAGTCTAAATTATTTCAAGCAAGTGAGTTGCACCAAGCCATTCATGCTACTTTTTAGATTAATTGTTTATTTCTTATGTTAGATATATTTCTTTTATATTTGGGAAGTGGAAAAAATATTTATTACAGGGCCTCCAAGCAGGCCATTCTGGGGACCTTGTTAAAATATAGATTGTAATTCATTATATTTGGGTTGTAAAGCAAATTGTCAGCTCTTCAAAATGCTCTAACAACAAATTGATTCCTATTCCATAATGACCAGGTTTAACGTTCTGATTACAGTTAATGATGACAATGATGTGAAGATGAAGGAGAGATAGCAAAATATTACTTGTCTCCTTTCTGCTGCCCTTGAGAGCTCAGTCAGTTCTTTGTGAGCCACACGTGGATGAACCCAATGTGAGCTTTATTAAGTTCCCTCTTTGGAATAATTGCCACAAAAACTCATCTCAGTTCTTTAAAGATCACTGTAATACAGAGCAGAAGGGCAAAGGTAAAGAGATTCCTTGTTTGTTTTGCCTGCAGTCATATCATGACCATGCCCCTAGCACCAGTCTGCAATCGCGCCTTATCAAAAATCCCAGGTCCAAAATCCCAGCCTTGTTCCATCATAGCATTTTGCTTTTCAGTTTACGTGCACGCATGCACACACACACACACACACACACACACACTTCTTTAACCTTCATAAAACCAGATTGCTTCTTTCCTCCATCCGGAGAGCATACAGCTCAAATTTTTGAATGTGCTTGTTTGATTTTATTAGAATATGATTTTACTAGAATGAGCTAAGTTTGGTACGTTTCTTTTCATTCCCAGTGTTCCCCTTAGGACTTGGTTCAATGAATAGAGTACTTGAATCTGAAGATCAACACATTTACAATAACAATTATTGGGAAAATAACCCCAATGGTAAAAATAAATAGGGAAGGAGAAGATATATTTTTGTGAGATGAATTTCAGAATGGGAATGCTGAGGAGATATGACAATCTTTTTGTGTGCTAGATAATATTACAAGCAGCTTTGATGTCTACTTTATGCAAATAAAAAGAAAATATGCACATCAAAGTCTTCCAACACATAGATGCAAAGCAGAGGCGGTGATCTTCCAACACGTCTGTGAGAAGTGGATTCAGGAAAGAGGAAGAGGAAAGCCAGAGTGAGAGAGACTGAATGAAATCTAGCAGGAAAGTATCACATTAAGCTCAAAAAGAAATAGTTCTTAAGTGAATGGGAATTCCTGCATATCCTAAGCCTAAATTATCAGCTGGGAAGAGCCCAAACCCCAAGGCAGTGTTGGAAGCTACAGAAGGTCTCATAGCAGTGTCTCGGCAATCACAGTGGCATAATTTTTCATGTATCTTCTGCCAAGAAAGGATAAAGAAGCATGTATATATAACTGACTCCAACACTTGGGATTGCAGACTCTCTCCTAGCTTTCCAACTAAAATGGCTCTTCAAGCAGCAGGAGCTCAGGGGACTGTGTGGCTTAGGAAAAAAGAAAAAACTGTCAAACCAGCCAAGCTGAACCCAGTGCACAGTTCATAGCACCAAGGCTCATGCTGTTTCTCGCTTCTGGATCTCAGTGTTTTTACCTTGCTCAACTCTTTCAGGGCAAAAGTGGCGGATAGAACTGTTCTTAACTCAGAGGTGCATCGTAGAAGTGTATCATTATTGCTTCCTTGGTTTTTGCGATTTTATGATTATCCATAGTTTTAAAATACAGATTTTTAAATGTTTTGAGCACTATTTGGTGATCTTGGATTTGACAGGTCTCGTGAATGTCAAGTGCACCAAATAAGGTTTAAATTTCACTTCCACTATGTATGTAAGGGGGCCTTCAATACGATGTCTTTTCACTCCCCTTTTTCCATACATTTTTGAAGCCTATCTCTCTAGCTAATGTCAGTCCATTGAGCTTTTGCTGGAAAATTGTACAACACACTAGATCCCCCTAAACAATTCCCACACAAGTGCTTCACTGGCATGATTTACATTGATCACAAGATGCCAACCATCCCTTTACTTGTGTTCTCTCTGCTTTCCAGCACTTTAGTTTCCCTGGCCTTTTCTCATCTCATCTTCACTATCTAATATAGTTAACCTTTGGTCTCATTCCAATACATTTTGTAAATTAAGGCCCTGGTCTACCAATCTTTATTTTGTGTGTGTTACTCTGATAAAAGCTACAGAGTGATCTGGAGAGATGCTCAGGTATGATTAAAGAGTGCCTCTCATGGATTCTTCTGTTTCTCTTATTTCCAGTTTGTCTCACTTTTGTCCTTATTTCTTATACATTTATCTATTTTTCATTTGAGTTACTTTTCCCATTTCCTTTCATATTGTTTGGGGCTATTGATTGTGGTCCTGGTCAGATCTGCCATTGGTTGCTGTTCAATTCCAACTAGTTCTCACCACAGGATGCAATGAGGTTGTGGCGTGTGCAGTCTTGTTTCTTCTGTGAGTTTTTGGTTGCCATTTTGCTGTTTTTCTCTTGGTGGGCAGAGATTAACCTAATGTTTCAAAAGGAACTCCCAATTTTTTAAAACCCCAGAAATGACTCAGTTAGGATGCAGGCCATAATTTTTATGAGTTATGTAATGACAATTGACTACTTTTTTCATATGAGTCTATGCTTCTAAGTTTTCAAAAACCAATCTTGTTAGGTGTTTCTCTCTGAGGAATATTCCTATTAATATCTTCAATGAGTATATGTGCTTGCACCCACACAGTTGTATTTACACATACCTAGAACCCTTCGTGGTGCAATGGGTTACAGATTAGGCTACTAACCACAAGGATGGGGATGGCTCAAAACTGCCAGCAATGTTGCAGGAGATCGATGTAGCTTTCTACTCCTCATCAGATTGACAGTCATGGACACCTGCAGGGCAAGTTCTGCTTTACAGTACAAGGCTAGTATCAGTTGAAATAGACTTGATAGCAGTGAGAATTATGAGCCACTGTGTTCATGGAGAAGCTGCACGGGGAGCAAGAGAGCAAGAGAATACCATGTAGGGGACTAGATGTCTGAATTCAGAATGTCGGCTCTAGGGGAAGGTTTTTGTTTGTTTGTTTTCTCTCTGAAGATACTTTACTGTTCACCTTTTATGTGTTGTTTCCTTAGAAACCTCCAGGTTATTTATCACCTGTCTTCTTACCTCTTAGCATGCCCCTTTTATATCTTGTAGAGTTTAACTCAAGATACACTGGACATAATCTTGTATTCACTAACAAAGTAGATAACCCATTCTCAAGTGGGACTATAACCTCAGGCATAGACAGTAGGATTGACATTACATTTAATCCATAACAGTTATTAAATTTCATATACATATTATATTGCTTTTCATGGCTAGTTTTTATATAGTGGATATACGAGTCTTCTCAATACCCCTGTCAATCAGATAAGATTTGTGTACTAAAAATTGACCATATTGTCCATTGCTAATGTTCTACCTAGCAAGAGATCTAAGCAGGATATGTGGCTATCAACCTAATGCAATTCATTAATTCTACATAGAATTTTTAAAGAAGTACTTATCAAATCAACTGCTAAGGATGTTAAAGAAGAAAAATGTACTTGTTTGTAAGGGTAATCAATGTGTGTAATTTATTTAGGCCATAAGAGAACTTATAATATCAATCCCAGCCACTCAAAAAGGAAGAGACACATAGACCAGAAATCAAAAATATATATATGCATCTAGGCAAAAGGGGGTACTTCAATTTGAAAATAGGTGGATCAAAATGTTAGATTCTAGATAAATAAGAATAGTAGCAATAAACTAACTTTATCAAGTGAGTCAGTTGCTTGCCAATGTGATTTAAACTTCATCACTTCCAAGATTGAAAAGGTAAGTTTCTAATTAGCTCCTCTTCCATCAGTCAAGGCACAATCGCTCTAAATAATTTTTGGGTAATGATCATAGCCCTGCTTTGATCAACTTCAGGGAAATTATTGAGCCAAATATTAAACATGTGCTTATGAAATTCTGCTCAACCACCTGTTTTCTTGACTCGTGATTGATCCAGTTAACAAATCCAGCATAGTTCAATTAATCCAGGTGATCCTAAGTATAACAAGCTCCTAATTAATACTGGACACTTTCTCTTGGTTTTGTCATCTTATTTTCAAATATTGATCTCCCAGATGTTTTATACCTGCATGAATTTTTTTTGTGGGCATCGCTGCCTCTGGTGGTCGGGGACACTACCCAGTGCCACTCCTCAGAGCCACCGCTAGATTTGAACCACCAAACCCACGGGCCACAGTCCCGCACTCAATGACTTAAGCCACTGGGGCTCAGCCCTGCATGAATTTTTTTTTTTTATAAAAAAGGTGCGATTTAATCTTGAACAATGTATGCCATCTTTACCATAATGAAAATACCTTTTAAAAATATTTTTAATTTTTTTTATTTTAGGCATCACTGGCCTGGTGGTGGGAGTAGGAGGCCCAGCCTTTGCTCCTGTGAGTGGGAATTGAACCTCCATCCCAGTGGGCCGCAGTCCTGAGAACAACCACTATGCCACCGGGGCTCAGCTGACAAAACCTTTATCTTTGCTTAGTTTCACTGTCATTTAATCATTCCATTTGCCTGAAAGGTAACGGCACCATCTATGTAGAGCTTTGTATACCTGTTCTTTATGTTTGGCATTGTGGGGACGGTTCCAAGTATAGAGCCCTCAGAATCACCTGGCAAAGTTGCCAAAAAGGCAAAATCCCAGATCTCAGTGTAGAACCATAGAATGCATACCTGTAAGGAATGAATTACAGGCTACATGAAGTTAACAAGTTCCCCATATGATTCTAATGCTGACCCAAATCTCAGACATCAAGACAGCCTTATATTAGAACAGTGGGTCTCAACCTGCCTAATGCCGCAGCCCTTTCGTACAGTCCCTCAGTTTGTGGTGACCCCCAGCCATAAAACTATTTACATAGCTACATCATACCTGTCACTTTGCTACTGTTATATATTGGGAGACCCCTCTGAAAGGGTTGTTCAATCCCAAAGGGGTCGCAACCCACAGGTTGAGAATTGCTGCCTTAAAGGAAATCAGCTTTGTATAAAATACTTCAACTTTATGTTGAATATTTCTTTTTGATATTTCATTGGAGAGAATATTTATTTATCTTAGTGCAGCTATGGAACTACAAAAGAGGAGCCACATGATTAATTGGTGAGAAGTTCTAGGTTTATGGGCTAAAGGGGAAAGAATCTCTTTTTAGTTGTTAATTTATAGTGCAAGTTAATCCTATTCTTCATGCATTCTTCAAAAGAGAACAACAAAAGAAATCAATTAATGCATACATATGCATAGCCCTGCTTGTATGTATCAACACAAAAATGCAGCATGCTATGTATGTATACAATCGAGAGGTGGTGGAGTAAAATTTCTTAAGTTTCCTCTCCTCTTAATTTCTCCAAAGCTTCCACCAAATGATTGGAATATATTAAACCACCGACATGCTCCACTCATTGCCCCCCAAAAAAGAATAACAAACTTACTGCCATTTCGTCTATGCCAACTTAAAGCAACTTTACAGGACAAAGTAGAATTGCCCCAGTGAATTCCTGAGAATGTAACTGTTTTCAGGAGGAAAAAGCCCCATCATTACCCTAGACTGAGCTATGAGAGGTTGTGGCATGTCGACCCTGGTCCCGAGCAAAAGAACCAGGCAGCGAGTAGAGAGAAAGGGGCATAGAGAACATGAGACAGGAGAGAAGAGCAGCTCTCAGTTGGTTGAGCTGTGGTGCAGCACAGTGAAGGCAGGCTTCCAGGCCACAGAGGCAGAAAACAGGGATTCCTTGATTGAGACGCTGAAGACAGGGGTGGGGTGGGTAGGGGGCTTTCCTAGAGGATGAGGAGACATTGCTGTGGATGAATGACTACTCTATGATTTACTAATCTGGGATTGTCGTAAACCTCTTAATTCCTGTACTAACCCAAACCACTTCCATTGAGTCGATTCTGACTCAGAGAGATCCTAAGGATTAGTTTAGACTACAGTCACTGTGTGGGTTTCTGAGAGGTAACTTTCCACAGGAGCAAAAAGCTTCAACTTATCTGTCTCTTTCAGAGTGTCTAAGTGATTTGAACTCAGCAGGTCAATGGATAAGCATTATGCTAGAAAGGCTTCTGAAACTCTTCTAATAAGCCCCCTTTATTGCCTTTTCTATGAATTCTGTGTGGCTCTTCCAATAAGTTAACAATGTCTGCATAGAAGTAGTGTCTTGAGAGGAAGACTTGGTGTTACAATAGGTAGTAGATGCAGATGGAGGGGGATGGCCTCTCTGACCATGCCACCCAGTACAGTAATAGGGAAGTCATAGGAGGTCAAATACACCCCTATCTCCCTCATGCTTTTTACCACAGAGGAATAAGATACAGTTTCTCCATGAATCAGATAAAATAGAGGAGTGGTCTTACAGCTCAAGATGAAGTCAGCCTGCTGCTGAAACCTCCCTTTGCTCTGTACCAGGCTACGTTGCTCTTTGTTCACTCCAAGCCATTTATTACCTTTAAATATATATCGTTATGTTAATTGTTCATATTTAGTAGTACTGACATGGAGATTAAATGCTTAGTTCATAGAATTGTTCTATAAATTATAATTTACTATATGTTTATCCATAAAAATGATAAACACAATCCTGTATTCTACTAACACATCTTTTGTTATCTAAATCCACTATATTTTGGATTTTAGCATTTTTTCGCTCCATCTCTTAAAAATATCATTAAAGCAAAAATTCCTATTTCTTACAAATAAATGGTTTCTCTGTCATGTCAAGCAGTATTTCTTAAGATCCTTATGGTTACCGGCCCCTGGCTCCAAGGGAGATTATAACAGAAATGAGGGTGAACACAGATAGAGAACAGTGTAAGATACAAAAATAAAAATAATATGAGATTGATCAAGGATTCACGGGGGTGGGAATGAGAAGAAGTGGAAAAAGAAGGTGCTGATAAATAGGGCTCAAGTAGACAGAAAATGTTTTGTAGATGATGATGGCAACACATGTACAAGTGTGCATGGTACAATAGATTTATGGGTTTTACAAGACCTGTGTGAGCCACAATAAGGTAATGAATAAAAGGAAGGTTTAAAAAATCTTTATGATAACTATGAGTCTAATGCTTAATGAAACATGTGCTCATTAAGTATATTTTGGAGAGAATTACATCTATTAACAAAAAACATCAATTGCATTCACCGATGAAAAAAGCAAGATGCTGGCCAATCCTGTAGACTCATTGGAAACCGTGAATGAGAGTAGGACACGTTCTGAGCATAGCCATGTGATTGCTGTCAGAAAATAGATGCTCTGTGCCTAGTCATGGTCATTCCAGGTGCTGTCTCAACTCCTTCCTTTATAGGAACTTCAAAGTTCCCGCCCTTTATCCTCTACTTCATCGTTCCTACTCTCCAACTAGACTTGGTAGCAAGAACAAGTTACAAAAAACAGAGAGGGCTAGCAAAATGTAAGCCCGATCTTTAGAACTCTACCAAAAAGTGTGCGAAAATTATTGTTGAATAGCTGGAGTCAAGTTCTTAGTCATCATAATAAATTAGTAATGATAATACTAGTAGTTCTTAAGATGCCTCATCAAATGAAAAAGATCCAATCACATCGCATATCCTGGAACTTCAGGCTGCATTAAGAACCACCTGCATGCAGCTTTAGAATTTCTGACTAATTGGGAGCAGGGGAGTGCCAATTTGTGATTCATAAAGTGCTCTCATGGGATACTGTGGTTGCTGGTTTAGGAATACACTTTAAGAAACCCTGGTTTTCAGACTATACCATATGTTTCATCAGATGGGAAATCTAAATGCTGACATCTAGTGCATAGTATGAGTTTCTTGGTCAACTAATCTGATTGATTCTTGTGTAACAAAATAGTTAACTATCTGTTGCCATCTGGGACCATGTCTGAAAGGTATTTTATCATAGATTGAATTTTGTCAATCCCCCACCCAATAAAAATGCATATACACTTAGGTAGACCATGATACCCAGTGGTTTGGCAGCTATCTGATAATCTTCCATGATGTAATCTGATGTAATAAACCAAGACAAGGACTAAAAGTATAATATAACACTTTTAATCCTCTAATGGTCCTAATCCAATGGGAAGTTAGTTTCCCAGAGATATATTCTGCAACATATTTCATTTCCAAACCAAATATCAAACCTACCACCAACAATTTGATTAGAGTCACAAAGAACTTAAGTAAAATTCCCAAGGCTCTGTAAAAATTTAAGGGGACAGAGAGCTTCTTCTTTCCCCCACAGAGAATGTGATGCTTTTCAAGCATTGTCTTTGCTGTTAGCCGATCCTACCTCCTCCAAGGTTTGTTTCAAAAGAGAGAAAGAGAGGGAGAGAGGAGTGAGTGGTGGTTAAAGGGAACTACTCTACATAGACTGAGAAGAATCTTTTGAAAGGCACAGGGAGATCATGTATGGATTAAAACCCAGAAAGCTGTACACCAGAGTTGTATCTTTCACCATATTTTTTCCAACCTTTATGCACAGCAAATAGTTCAAGAAGGAGAAAATGGACTAGATGAAGAAGAACAGGGTATCATACCTGGGTGAAAAATTACTGACAACCCAAAATATGCAGATAGTAACCTTGCTGCTGAACATCAAGAACATAGCCTTAAAAGTGTCTTACAAATCCATGTAAATAAAACTAAAATTCTCACCACTCCCAATGCTGAGCATCATGTTAAATGGAGAAAAGATTGAAGTTTAAAAGATTTCATGATACTTGAATCCACAATCAATGTTTATGGAAATAGCAATCAAGAGATTAAAGGGCATATTTATATAAGACATATGCTCCATAGCCATTTGAAGTGTTTAAGTGGCAGGACCATTCCAGGGAAGAGGAACAGCAGTGAACTAAAATCAATGGAGAGAAGGGTATAGGATGTCTGGTGGGGCTTAATCAAGGGCAATGAAGTGGTGAGGAATTACTAAATCTGAATGAAGGCCAAATATGATGGCTGGAAAAGAGGACAGTAAAAGGAAATAGAGGAAAGAACAAGGAGACAAAATACATTTATAAAGGTATAAGTACCATCGTGTACATATGAATATATATACATATATATAATTTTTTTTGTGTGTGTGTGTGTGTGTGGTGTGCAGGACTGCAGCCCTCAGCGTTGGTGGTTCAAATCAAGCAGCAGCTCTCCAGGAGCAATGCTGGGCCTACTACTTCCACCAGAGCAGTGATGTCCACACACAAAAAAAGAATTTAATATATACAATTTTATATTTAAGTTTAGAAATGGACATTGGACATTAAACTCAAGTACTCCCCCAACCCAAGAATGCTTTATTCTAGTAATCAGCATCTGTTGATGCTCACCTTCCTGACAGGATTGTTTTCAGTAATTTTTTATCCAGGTATGATACCATGTTCTTCTTCATCTAGTCCATTTTCTCCTTCTTGAATTATTTGCTGTGCACAATAAGCAACTGTGGTAAAGAAAGCTGATGGTGCCCAGCTATCAAAAGATATAGCATCTGGTGTGTTAAAAGCTTGAAGATAAACAAGCAGCCCTCTAGCTGTGAAGAAACAAAGCCCACATGGAGGAAGCACATCAATCTGTGTGATCATGAGGTGTAGATGGGATCAGGTATAAGACATTCAAGACACAGAAAAAAAATCATATCAAATGTGAATGGGTGGGGAGCATGGAGTGGAGACCCACTGCCCATCTATAGACAATTGGACATCACCTCACAGAGGGGTCACAACTTTCTTCTAGTTTTTGGTGCTTCCTTCCCCCTACTACTATGACCTTACAAATCAGATTAGAATTGAATATGCACACTGCAACAGATAACAGTCCACAGTACAGGGAATCTAGGATAGATAAATCCCTCAGGATTAACAATAGGAGATACTAGAAGGATTAGGGAAGGCTGAGGTTAGAATCGGAGAACTGATCACAAGGATCAATATAGAACCCTCTCCCAGGGGGCTGAACAATGGAAAAGTGGGCTAGGGGTGACAGAGGACAATGTAAGATATGAAAATGACAATCTATAACTTATCAAAGGTTCATGAGGGAGGACGGGTCGGAGAGGAAGGGGGGAAATGAGGAACTGATATCAGGAGCTCAGGTGGAAATAGAATACTTTGAAAATGATAATGGTAACATATGTGCAAAAGCGCTTGACACAGTGGAGGTATGTATGTATTGTGATAAGACATGTCAGAGCCCCCAATAAAAGTATTTAATAGTAATAATAATAATAAAAGAGTATAGATGCCACTTACAAGACTAAAGTATGCCAGGTTCAAGCCATTATACTTTAATCGTCTCAAGTATTTGCAAACCAGATAATGAATAAGGAAGACAAAAGGGGTTTAGAGTTATTTGAATTATGTTTTTGGTGAAGACCATAATAAGTACCATAGACTGCCAGATGAGCAAATGAACTTGCTTTCCAAGATGCTCTTAAGAAGAAATGATAGCGACACTCAGTCTCATATCCTCTGGGCGTGTTATCATATACCATCAGTCACTGTAGAGGAACACTGTGCTTTGGACGGTGGAGGGTCAGCAGCAAGTCAGATGGACCCAGTGGTTGTCATAACAGACTCCACCACAATCATTGCAAGGGTGACACGGGGTCAAACCATGCTGTATTCTGTTGTGTATGTGCTCCTGATGAGCCTGGATGAACACCACGGCACCTAAGTATAACACCACCAAGAAAGAAAATTGGAGTGCAGGATATTCTTGGACTTGGACTTCTTGCCTGAGAAACTTCTAGACTGATGGGAAGATTGTTGCCAAGACACAGCAAGATGATAGTCCTGCTTAAAGGAGACAAGGATATGTCCCCAGTATTGGCAGAAACAGAAAGTGTTCACCACAAACCAACATTCTGCAATTCAACATCTAGCCTAGTAAACTGTGAGCGAATGAATGTCTGTTTGATAAAGCCATCACTTGTGGCAGTGCTCTAGAAGCAGCACTGGAAAACTAAGATCGAATTTAAGATTTTCTGTTAAGAGATGCTCTCTTTACTAACCTTCTTTACATTAAGTAAATAAGCATGGACAGAAATATCTGGAGGATTAGAACACTAAAGACTACATGTACAGATTTTTTTATGTTGGCACCATGAATGATGAACATTAAAGATGAATATTGAAGAACAAACTCGATTTTTGAACAGTGCTTTGAAGTGATGCTCAGGTTCTGCTGAGAATTTTCATTTCCATTCGAGATATACTGAAGCAGAATTTAAATATTAACAATAGCCTCAGGTGAAATAAGAATCATCTGGAAATCTTGTTAAGAACCTATTGTTTGACAAGAGTTTCAGGCGCTTATTAAAGATTATTTAAATTCAGTATAAACCGAAAACCAAATCCAGTACCATTGAATCAAATATGACTCAGAGAAACCCTATGGAAGAGTGTAGAAGTGTTATATAGGATTTGAGATACAGTACATCTGCGGGATGATCGTCTCATATATCTATCTAAGTGTAGACGATAGGTTTGAACCTCTGACTCTGTGGTTAGCTTAAATTATTGTTCCATAAATTGTAACTTACACTGTACTTCTGACTCAGTATATCTGGGGGTGAAATGCAGGTTATCAGCAGGACTTCAGACTTGATGTTGAGAGGCTGAAAAGGCGAGAGGATGAATGACCTAATAAGATCAAATTTGTGTTGTCCATTGAAGCACATTCTTCACCTTCACATACAAAAAGAAATTTAAAGGACCAATTAATACCCTGGAAAGCACTTTGGAATTGCTTTCTAAACTTGGGGTAATGAAAACAAATGAACATTTTGATTAAACAGATATCATTAAGATGACATGTTATGATCTCAACCTCTGGTTTAATGATCTAATTAAGACCAAGAAAAATTCATTATGGTCTCTCAGATCAAATAATTCATTTTACAGAGCCAAGGAAAAAGACTATCAGTTCAGGATAAGAATATTGTCTCAGATTAATGAAAAAAAATAAATGCAATCCAGGAGTTTAGACTTACCCTTATTTCAAAGAGGGAACAAAACCAGAAAGCCAAGGTATAAATAAAGTAGTGAGATGAAAGGGCTAGATCACGGAAGTACTTGTACTTCTAATCATCCTTCTACTACTTCAGATTTTGAACTCCAAAGAGAAAAGGAGCTTTACAGCTATATGATTTTTTGAAAATGACAACTCAACAGCAGTTTGAGAGAATGGGGATGGAATCACAACAAAGGGTGAAAGAAATGGAGGAAACCAGCAGTCAGACAAATTTACTCTCGAAAGGTAAGGAAGAAATTGAACAATAAAATCTAAAGATTCAAAAATGCAAGGAAAAGGGGAAGTGAAAGAAAATTAATTAATTAATTAATTAATTAATTAACTCCTCATCAGAGTTGAAGAAACTTACATGTCTAGAAAAATATACCACCAATTGGGCCTTTTTCTGTCATACACTGTTGCTCTATCTTTTCAACGCCTCTAAGAAGAAAACTTGCGTAAAAGTCCAACCAGGTAAAATTAACTCCAAATGCACTCTCCTGCTCATATTAAAAAGAGAGAGCATTGTCTTGACATCTGATTGGCCTTGAGGAGTTTTTCTTTGGTGAGTGACAATGGCTTCTTCCACTAGCTTGCTTGATGTTTTTTGGGGGTGTCCTAACAATAGCTTGGGAAAAAACAAGTCTGGGTTGCTTTTGAACTGTTCTTTCAAAGCATGGTGTGATTCCACTGAACGCTTTTTTCATTTTTGCCTGGTGAATCAGAATCTGAGGCACAAATTTCACATGAACCCTTCTCATTCCCCAATCTTCTGTTAATAGCTCACTGAACCAAAATCCAAGATAGTCCAGATAATGTACTCATCTCTTCAATGGTCCGTTTTTTATCTTTGAGCACAAGTGAGCAAATTTTGTCAACATTTTATCCATTTGTGAAGTTGACAGACATCCAGAATGAAGTTTATCATCAATTCACCTTTTAAAAAGAGAAAAAAATAACATTTTCTGATTTGAACTTTTTCATAGCTCTGTCCTTCTAAGCTGTGTTCAATATCACAACAGTTTCTGAAGCATTTCCTCTAAGCAGAAAACAAAATTTCACAGTGGCACGCTGTTCTCTCAAATCGGCTATCACAAAAAATGAGGTTCAAGTGAAAATTGCTTTCACAAAAAAATTGGCTGTGTCCAGAGAGAATATTCACAGGTAAGTCACTGGATGCACTAATGCAGAGTGAGTTTCTTGATGTTCACATAGCGGGAAACACACATGCTTTGAAAACTATATCCAGAAGAGATTTTTCTGAGCTTTTTTGGGGGGCACCTCCATTTACATATATGGAAATAACACTTTTTCTCCCCAAAGTTGAGTGATATTGAATTTTTTATTCTAATAATTCACTAGAAAGTCATATATCTTTTTTAAATTATGTATTTCAGGAACATGAATATTGCTTTGTACCACTTCTAACCAAAGTTGAGAGAATTTTAATTTTTTTTCTTAAAGACTGAATTTGAAAACAATATTTCTATAAGGTTTTGAGGTAGAAAAGAATGAGAAGATGTCTTCAAGTCAGGCAGATTGTGAGTTCAAACATCATCAGTGCTGGTACGATGATGTGTGCATATAACTTCAGGATCATATTTAAATTGATATAAAATTGTTTATTTCATGGTGTTATGTGGAAAAGTCCATGAATATATACACACACAATCAGAAAGAACAAGCAAATTTACTGACATCACTATCATAGTGGCATCACCGATAAGACAGTGTAGAATTTCCTCTGTGAGTTTCAGAGGCTGTCACTAACTCTCTAGGGGAATAGAAACCCCAATCTTTCTCCCATGAAACACCTGGTGGTTTTGAATTGTTAACTTCCAGTTGGCAACCCCAACCTAATCCCCTTTGCCACCGGGGTTTTTATACACATGCGCATACAGATATAGGTATGCATTCATTTGTGGATATATATATATATATATATATATATATACACACACACACACACACACACACAGAGATAGATATTTGGTTATATAGCTATAGCCTTCCTCACTCACTTAAACACTGCAGTTGCATATCTCTTCCCCTTCAACTCCACTTATTTTTGTCCTTATCTTAATTCATAATTCATGACATTCAACTAACTTATTTCTGCCTTATAATGTCCTTCATCTTTGTTGCACTCCACAGCATCATACTGTCTATTATGACACATGCCATAGGGTGGTATTTTCCTCATGTGGTCAGCTATGTGCCTCCATAGTTGGGGCTCATAAGAGAAACACACAAACAAAACTCTAGTTTAACCAAGAGCATCCATACCAATCCAGATGATTGAATATCTAGAAATAATTAACCAGCTGCTAGGTAACAACAACAAACAAACAGTCATGATTACAATGGTGCAGGACTGGGCAGTAGTTTGGTTCTGCTGTGTGTAGGGCAGCTGTGATTTGGAAATGACTCAGTGGCACCTAAAAATGACCTCAGCGTGATACAAACCTCCAAGTCAAAAGCATAGCTACGTTACAATAGACTGGGTAAGCGGTGCGTCCTTTGAAATACTATCATAGATAGTATGATAAAAGTAATACACATTTGAATTCATGTAATTGCCAACTTATTTGGGGTTAAGGTAATTTAGAACTCTATTAGCCTGAAATTACATTAGTGGATGTAAACTAAATCTATGTACTTTTCCACCCCAAGGAGTTTTTCTTTTCTTTTCTTTTTATTTTGAGCTGCTTGAATCTGCTCTATATTGGTTTCAACAGGGTGGCTATAATATTCTTGAGGATGAGATCAATGAATAGATCCTGTGTCAAATCACAATTTATTTAGTTATATGAATGGTATTCATTGATTGTACCCATGTCTCCCAAGAAACAAAGAAAAACTAAATAAATGAATGGAATTCCTCTTTTCAGGAATATGTCTGGTTGAAGGGAGGTAAACTTTAAACATTTAATGTTACATAGATGCATCATAATGTCAATGAAGAAGATTGAGAGCAGCTGGACTTTCATGAAGAACTAAGACATTTCTCTTTGAAGAAGTGCAGTTCAGTGCTCCTTAAAAGGGAGGGTGGTCCCAAATGGAAGAAGCACACCAACCTGTGTGATCATGAGGGTTCAAAGGGAGAAGGTATCAAGCATCAAAGGGCAAGAGTCACATCACTAAGAATGAGGGGCAGCGCAGGTTTTGGACCCAGGGCCCATTTGTGGGCAATTGGAAATCCCTTTACAGAAGAGTTGAGGAGACAGGCAAGTCAGAGTGCAATGAAGTAACAATGAAACATATAACTTTCCTCTAGTCCTTGAAGGCTTCCTCCCCTTACCTATTATCATCCCAACCCTACCTTACAAATCCAGCTGGACTGGAAGAGGTATACCGGTACAGATGGGAACTGGAAATACAGGGAATCCTGGACAGATGAACATCTCAGAACTAGTAGTGGGAGCTCAGTTACCAGATGGGTGGAGGGAATGTTGGATAGAGAGAGGAAGCCAATAACAAGGCTCTACACATAACCTCCTATCTGGAGGATGAATCGCGGAGGAGAGGCTGAGGGGAAGTGTCAGACAGTGTAAGGTATGGCAAAGTAATAATAATTTATAAAGTATTTAGGGTTGGTGGGGGAGGGGTAGGAGGGAGGGAGAAGAAAAGATGAAAAGCTGATATCAAGGGCTCAAGTGGAAAAGCAGATATTTGGAGAATGATAATGGCAGCTCATATGCGAAGGTGCTTAACACAATATGTGTTTGCATAGATTGTGATCAGCAATGTACGAGCCCCAATAAAATGATTAAAATTTAAAAAAAAAGAGAGGGTAGCATGAATTCATCTCAGATTTTGGAAATGTTATCAGGGGAGTCACGCCTCTAGACAATTCACTGCATGGTCCAGTGGAGTGTCCATTAGAAAGAGGAAGACCTGCACGAAGTCTAACAGCACAGTTACTACAATGCTGAGCTCAAATATGGATGTGATTGTAAGGATGGTCCAGACCCAAGTATTGTTTACTTCTGTTGTACATAAGGTTGCTAACCTCAGACTCCACTCAGCTGCACTTACAACCGCAAGAACATGGGTGCTACAAAAGGGCTGATGACCAGACTGTTTTAGCCCAACGCAAAGATATTACGCTCCCCAAACTCTTTTGATAGGAATACAAAAGTTGTTTATTTGCAACTGGACAGCAGTCCAAGTATCAAAGTCAAGAGAATGCAAGCCCAGGATACAACTCCTATTGTCACATCATTGTTAAGCATGGGAACAAGTCACAAGAACAACTAGTGGACTGTGGATGCCAGAGAAACCAGCTTCACATCAGGATGAGCCTTCATAAAGAAATAAATCAAATGCTTTCATACCCAATATCATCAAGTTGGAGAAATCATACTTAGTTCACAAAACTGGACTTTGGCCCGGCCCCAATAATACATTGCTCTTTTTTCCAGTGATAAATGTAGGGGTCCCTCTGAGATTTTTCACCTGCTCACAAAGCTTGATGAACCTCTTGGAGAGTGCCAAGAAGAGGCTCTTCAGCAGGAATATGTCTCAAGCTGCCAATGGTATCGAGATATTTTAAGTATAGATGGAAAGCTACTGGCTGGTTTCCATTATTTTACCCAAAGCACCATATATTAACAATTTTTTCATACATAAGTCATTATCCAAACTTATGTTTAGTACAAGAAGGACAAATGACTAACTCTTTCTGCATGAAATATTAACCTTCCTCACTAAATTGAAGTGGAATATTAATACAATTGAGACTTCCCTGATAGGTGCAGACCAGGTGAAAATAATAGGACCTCATTTTTTTTTTAATCTGTGAAATTATAAATCGGTCACTTGATGATTTCTCAAACTCATTCTAACTTTAAAATTCTACAATGATGATTCCAAATAACCCTGTGCATAGCCAAAAAAATCAATATGGAAAATTAGGATGAGATTTCAAAGTTCAGAAAAATGTTTCTAGGGATGGGGGAAGTAAATGTGACATTGAAAGATGGGTTAATTTGGTCCAGGTAGAAGGAAGAATGAAGAAAATTCTAAGCAAAATATTAGCAAACTCCAAAAGGCATAGTGACAAAACAATTGATCCAAGGTCCTTGTAGGTAATATTTCAGGCATGGAGGATTATTTAAAGGTAACTTTATTGATCACCCTTAAAGCATTTTTCTTTGTATTAATAATTCATCATTTACATTTGCCAAAGTAATTATAAACAAAATGTATTAGTTTAAGAAATGATCAATTGTTTTAAAGCCCATTTTTCCAACTTAGGTTATATATATTCAAAACCTTTAATTCGTGCCAACACTAAGTAACAGCTTAAGATGCTGATGAGGGGAAGGAGAGAGCATAAGGTGTGCAAATTAGCGTTTCATCATTCAATCAGTTTTAAAGGATTAAATCATTGAAAATAACACAATGCAATTGTAACTATGATTATATCTTTTAAGGTATGTGATACCTATGACAATTACAATCAAGCCTATTCCATGTGCTAATTTTCACTGGCTGGGGTTGAGTCATGCTTCAATATCTTTTCCTATGGATTAATGGCAAAAAGTCACTTCTTTCAAAACACACACACACACACACATACACACACAAAGTACAACTTTAGAGCCTTTAGCGGAGTTTTAAAATGAGAGGAAAGGGACTCAGAGGAAAACGAAGAGTCATGAGCATTGTGTCAAGTTTACCATAAGCTTGAATAAAGACGTGATAGAAAAAATGGTTAACTTCTCTGGTCAAGAAGTGTTCAATACATTTAGGACAGTGGAATAAGATGAGATTGAGAAAAGCCCATTAGACTGAGAAGTGTGTAATCTGTCTTTTAGGTACCAGTAGAGACTTGTGCATGAAACGACATAATGGAAATGGTCCTTGCTTTCAAGCTAGTTTAATTCACAGCTTGTTTTTCAAATTGAAAACACCTTTCTCTTCATTATCCATGAGATTTTCAGAAACGAGTCATGCTAATCAAACAAGATCCTTTGGCCATCATTTTATCCTTGGATGGGAGCTCTGTCCTCCAAAAATGCTTCACTTTTAGAAGACAATGTCTCCATAGGAGGAAAGATATTTTCACATCATTTATTTTGCTTACACTATTCTGTCCATGTGGTGCATGCTAAAGCATGGGAGTACATTTTCAAATATCACAGGAATAGTGCATTCTTGACCTTGAAGAATATGATCAATAGCAGATAGCACACACCCATGTCATAGTCATTGGCAGATAAACCTTATTCATATACATTTTTGAAAATGCAATTAAATATTCCTCTTGAAGCCTAGATCACTGGTTGTCATTTGAAAGTAGCAAGTCAAGCATAGGATCTCAGATACTAATAAAAATAGAACAGAACTATGGTGATATTTTATCTCTACAGGCTCAATATCTAAGTGCAAACTTAAGCAAAAATCCATAATTCTAATTATCCTGTTGTATGGATGACCTTCCTTTCAACAGAATAAATTCAAAAAGTAGAACAAGGAATAGCACAGATTTTTCTTAGGAAATAAGAAACTTAAAGTAAATTAAAATAAATTCAGTGGAGGAAAAGTGAAAAATATATGTTTATTGTGAAATGAATGAAGCAATTAACTAACAACACTAAATATTAGATCTCTCCAATATCTGTTTATCTAGTTACCTTGGCACCATAAGGGACCCTTGCAACCCTGCTAACCTCAAGATCAGCAGTTTGAAACCAGTTGGAGAAAGACAAGATTTTGTACTCCTCTAAAGTTTTATAGTCCTGGAAATCTGTAGGGTCAGTTTTATCCTGTCCTATAGAATCTGTATGCATAGGAATCATTTCCAGGGCAATAATGGAGAGCATACTGTTTACAAACTTCTTTCTGAATTTGTAGAACATCATGGTTCAATGATTGTAGGCACACATGTACTTATTCAAGAATTTTATTCATTCACTTATGAGCAAACATTATGTGTAAGTTATTGAGGAAAATACGGGGACATAAAGGTCTATTTTTCACCATTTGCCTTTCTCAATATTAAAACTCTGAGTAACTAAACCCAATAGAAAGAGGCATCTAAATTTTGAAAGCAATAGCATGAAGTCTGGATGAAGTGGCACTGAGTCACTTTGGACTCCTTAACCATTGACCCTGCATGATCCAGAATGAAACCCCTCCTGGTCCTATATCACTATATCACTATAGTTCCTATGCCTGATTCCATTGTGACAATGACTATGTCAATCCATCTCCTCAAACCATTTCCCCCCTAATCCTTATTTAACCAAGCATGATGTCCTTCTCCAGCATCTGGCCTTTACTAACATGTCTGAAGAATGTAAGATGAAATCTTGTCATCATTGCCTCTAAGGACCATTCTGGCCACTCCTTCCAAGACGTTTGTATTGGGTAACTGATCATACTTTCAATATTCTTTGCCAGCACCATAATGCAAATCCTTCAATTCTTCTTAGGTCTTCTTTATCCATGTCCTAGTTTCACTTGCCAGTTGATAATACTTTTGCTGCGTCAGGCCCCCCTTTAGTCTTCAAAGTGACATCCTCCCTTTACATTGCTCTAAAGAGGTCTACGCAGATTTCCTGGACACACATTGTCTTATTTTTTTTTAACTAATGTCCGGAAAAAATATATAAATAAGTTTTAAAAAATGAATAAACAAAAAAAGCCCGACAATACAAGCCCTATAAATAGTTCAAAGTCTGTTCTTTGACCTCCCGGAGTGTCCCCCAGTTCAGTCAGAGGAGGTGCCACATCCTGGCCCCAAGGTCTATCCTTAGCACTCCCCTGGGAACTCCATGCTCTGCCCTTCTTTCTGCTCTACTGCACGTCCTTTCCTCAGTGTGGTGGGGACAGGCCAGGTACACTCCCAACCATCCTTCTCCAGTGTTTTCCCTGTAGGGCCTTGGGTCAGCAAGGGACACTGCATTTCATAGTGGGGCTTGCCTTTTGGTCCCCTCTGTGCAAACTCCCCTGGGGGGTGGCAGCCTGTCCACATAGTTGGTATTGAGGCTGGGCCCTCAGATCCCTCCACTGGCTCCCAGCTCCATGCAGTCATGCTGCACTGGCATCCTGGAATACCGGGTTTAAGTTTGGTCCCTCTTTTGCTCAGTGAACTCATGCTTTACTTGTTCTTTTCCATTTGGCTTACTTCACTTAGCATAATTTCCTCCAGTTCTTCCCATGGGGCAATGTACTTTACACATTTATCACTGCTTTTCAGTGATGCATAGTATACCATTGCGTGTATGTATCACAGCTTTTTTTCAATGATTTTATTGGAGGCTCTTACAGCTCTTCAATACATTCAATAACATTCAATACCTCATTTTTATCAAATCTATTTTGTACACATATTGCCATATTCATTTTCCACTTGAGTCCTTGGTATAAGCTACCCCCCCCCCCGTTATTTAAGAATCATTTTATTAGGGGCTCATACAACTCCCATCAATGTCCATACATCTATCAGTTCTATGCAGGCCACATTTTCACACGTGTTGCCATCATCACTCTCAAAACATCCTCCCTCCATTTAGGCCCCCAGTTCCAGCTCCCTATATTTCCCTTCCCTTCCACCTCTCCCTCCCCCATGAACCCTTAATAATTTACAAATTGTTGTTACTTTTTCATATTGTACACTGTCCCATGTGTCCCTTCATCCAATTCCCTATTGTCCATGCCCCAGAGAAGATGTTATATGTACATCTCTGAAATTAGTTCCCCTTTTATACTCCACCATCTTAAAGGCTTGAGTAAACAAGCGGCCATCCAGCTCAGAAGCAAAAAGCCCACATGAAAGGAGCATACCAGTCTGTGCGACCACGAGGTGTTGAAGGGAACCAGTGCCAGGCATCAAAGAACTAAAATTATATAATTATAAATGAGGGGGAGTACAGACAGGGGAACCAAAACCCATCAATAGGTGAAGTGACATCCTCTTACATAGGGGTTGCAGGGAGGAGATGAGGCAGTTGAGGTACAATGAAATATGCAATTTTCCTCTAGTTCTCAAATGCTTCCTCCCACGCACTATCATGATCCCAATTCCACCAGACAAATCCAGCTAGACAAAGGGATACACACTGGAGTGAGAAACAAGGGGAATTTAGGATAGATGATCCCTCAGGACTAATGGTGGGAGCAGTCACACATTGTCTTTTGATCCTTTGACTGTTGGTCCCATGAGCATTGGTGGTAGATTCAGGCAAGACCAAGTCGTTGGCAGCTTTCATGACTTCTCCACTTATTATGATGTGACCTCTTGGTGCAATTGTGATGATTTTTTATTTTCTTTACATTGAGTCGTGCTACATACTGAAGGCTAAAATCTTGATTTTCATCAGCAAGTACTTTAGCAACTCCTGGATATATAGATAAGGACTATTTTTTCATGAGCTAGAAAAGCAAACAATTAACACTTTATAAATTGCTTTTCCGACTCCTGACTAATCTAACTTGAGAAGGAAATACCCTACTCAATCTAGGGATCCTTTCTTTGTAAATGATTTATCTCAATCCATAAAATAGGCTATTTTAGCTATGTTTGCACATATGTTCCTAACACCAAAGCTGAAAGGCTAGAAAAGGAAAAACAAAAAGAACTGAAAAGCTAAGAGACACATTTCCACAAAGCCATGTTTCTATTACTTAAAGTGGTCCCTGAACACTAAGTAAAAGGTTGGTTCAAGCAAGTAAAAAAGAGGGAGTTAATTATTCCATCAATAGAAGATGAAATCCTGGCACTGGACAGTCACAGCATTGTTATTATCTGTAGCTATTAAATATTATTATTGAATGAATGAATGAATAGATTATAAAAGTCATGAGTCTCTGGACTTTGTCCTTAAATTAAGATTTTCTCTCTGCATCTCTTTTCTTTTAAAGATCATTTTATTGTGGGTTCTTGCAACTCTTATAACAACCCATGCATCAACTGTATCAAGCATAGTTGGCCATATGGTGCCATTATCATTTTCTCAAAGTTTCCTTTTCCCCACTCCCACCCTCATAGACACTTAGTAAATTATATATTATCAATTTCTGCCCTGGATTCTTGGTGTTGAAAGCTCTTACCGGTTACCAGTGGACATGTTTTGGTCTAGCTGGATTTGTCAGGTAAAACAGGAGTCGTACTTGGTGGGGTGGGGGGAGGAGTGAGCATTAGAGCATCGGTCCTGTACTGCACCCTGGCTGGCTTGTCCCTCCCTTGTGAACCTTCCATGGGGAGATGTCCAACTGTCTCAAGATGGACTTTGGGCTTCTACTGTGGCTCCACTTGTTTGTACTGGTATGACTGTTTGTTTTGGGTCTTCAGATGCCTGATACCTGAACCTGTATATACTTCATGATCACACAGGCTGATGTGCTTCTTCATCATGGGCTTTGCTGCTTGTTTATTCCCAACCCTTTAAGACCCCAGATGCTATATGTTTTAATAGCTGGACATCATCAACTTTTTTTCACCACATTTGCTTATGCACACATTTTGTCTTCAGGCATCATGTTGAGAAGGTGAGCATCACAAAATGCCAAGTTACTAGAACAGTCTTCTTGACTGAGGGAGTTTTCTCAATATTTTTTTCAGTCTGAATTTATTGGGTCACAAATGCAATCTGTTAAAGAGGTAAGGACACATTAAGCAAATAGAAAAACATGGCTACACCTATACTTGTGTGTTAAATAGGTTTTACATAAATTGTTGTTGTTCTTATTGCTGATGTTGTGTGCCTTTAGATCAAATCTAAGACATCACTCCATTAGCACAATATTACTGATAAGTGCATGTGAATACCAGAGCTTGGGATATTGTAGAATGGGAACATTGGTCTTTAATTCATGTAGAATGAAGTTGCTACTAAACAAGATTAGAAATCAAACATCCAACTTTGTATGCTCTCCTTCAAATGAGTGCAGGTTGTAGCAACTGTTTCCTTGCCAAAATATTTTCTCTCAAACCATTTATTCTTCAGTTAAAGATAAATGAGGGAGTGGTTTAAAATATTATAGATAATACAATGGCAGGAACTGATGCCATTTACTCCCTTGTGTGGGTATAAAATGTTAATTTTAATGGGCTTTCCGAAGGTCATAGACCCTCCTCCTCCTCCTAGAAACACCTGTGGGTGATTCATTCACCCCAAATGACAGTATCTTTCTTCGTCTAAGCTGACTAGAGAGCTGGCAGGCCAAACTCTCACAGCTGTGGGGGCAGAGCTGACTATTTATCTTCAAACTCTGCCACATGCCAGTTGTTTGGATGAAGCTAACTTGAGGTAACTTCGTAGAAAGAAAGTTTTATCTGAGCGCCATCTTGTATGCAAGTATATTATTGTTTTATGAACATAAAGGAGCAGCCCAAGTGGGATACGCTCATCTTAAAACAATGGTGTTGCCTCTGGGGGCACCTCCTGTCAGTTCCTCAGAGCATGACTGCGTCACTGGACTGTGTGTTTTGATGAGCATGAACTATTCCGAATAAAGTGCATCCTCATCATTGGTGGAACCTAGACAGTTGAGAAATAGAAGGTGTCTCTCTCCTTGAAAAACAACCCCCACTTTTATATACAAGAGAAACATACACAGTGGCAGAAATTCATCTCTTGTCATGTAATGATCTGGAGTCTTCATTAATTTACTTTATTAATTGCCATTTAAAATTTGATGTTATATTTTGAGGCAAACTCTGTATGCTTATAAGAAAAGTTCACTAAATGAATCTAGTAAAACCTGGCCTAAATGCATCCATCCTAATTGATCTAACATGAAATGTATATATGTCATAGGTCCATATTCATATAAATACACATATCTGTCAAATACATACACAAACATGAGAAGGAATAAAAATGTTTGGGAAAGATTGAATGAAATTAACTCAAAATTTCCATAAATCATTTGAAGCCCCTGGTGTATAGGGTGGTTCTATAGAGAGAGACAAAAATGTGCTCTACAAACATATACAGATATATACTTTATTTAAGTAATATAGCATTCAGTGCTTTAATTACATAGACCATCTGAAGATTTTTTAATAGAATTCCATGCTAATATCACTGTTCCCCTTTTTAGTCCAATGAAAAGGGCAGGTGCAAGTAACACGGCTTTGATGTGATTTTTAATGTTCTTAATTATGGCTGTGTTCATGAGATTGGCAAATCCTTGATTGACATTTCCCTTAGTTAACCAGTTCTTTGACAGAATTAATGGATTGCACCCAATTACAGCCACTTACTTCTTCATCCAACAAATGAACCTCTTTAGAGTCAAGAGTGCTTTTTGATTTACCTCCTGGATATAGATTCTCTGCTTCAAATAATCTATTATCTACAAATGGATAACTGATTTCTGGTGTGGATTTATTAAGGGAATGGACATGTTATAAGGTTTTTAATGACATACATTTTTATTGTGATGCATTTTATTTCCCTTTTGTTTTTAATTACAAAGGACTGTTATGTGTAAAATATTGAACATAATACTTGGCATAGAGCGAAAGCTCAATGAGTGTTCATTATGGTTTTATGTCTATTGTCATCCCCAAAATAGCCATGTGAAAAAGGCCACATTTAACTTTTTCTCTTTTTTAGGGAAAATGACATTTGAAGGAAGTGGTTGAGAATCAATCAAGTGCCATAGGAGGAGAGAACTCTGTGAGGATGAGCAGAGAGAGGTTTGGGGTAGAAAGACAAGCAGATTAAGAGACACAGAGAGACATAGAGAAAGAGAGAACTTTTTCTGGAAGACACAGAAAGGAAGCAAAGGAGCTGTTGCTCTTTGGGAGCAATGTCTACAAACTGGTACTTCAAGAGACAGAGTGAAAAAGAGGCAACAAGAAAGAGGAAAGTGTTCTAAATATGATTGCGGTGATGATTGTAAAGCTGTTCTTGATATGATTGAATCATTGAAGTGTATATGTGGATTGTGTTCCCATAAAACTGTTAAACATTCCTTTCAAAATTTGTGATTATATTTCTTATGTATACATTGTTTAAATGATTGAAACTTTAAGCAATAATGGTTATATTTTAAGAAAAATATCTTTTTTTTCCAGTGAAACTATAAGACAAATTACTTTGTGTACTTGACTGAAACCATGAACTCCAACATGCTAATGCTTATGACCTGTAGGTGTCAGAGTCAACTGGGTGGCAACTAATAATTATATTTTGGGGTTTGCATTAAAAATCTGAACCACTTCACTGTTTAGAAAGTCCCCAAAGCAAAATCATTACTCAGGAATGGCCAGGTGGCACTCTTGGAGAACTAGGAAAGAGCAAAGCTTTATTGGCTGGCGATCAAGAGGAATGAACATTCCAGAAGGTCTGGGCATTGAGAAGAAGGTGTTGCTTTTATACTTGCTCTATGAGCAGGGTTACAGATGCAGAATAGACAGGGATTTCTAGAGCAGATGTGGTCCTCAGTGAAGAAGGAAAGGGACTGATACATTTTAGGAATAAGGAAGGTCATGGGATTAGGTAGTGCATTGGGTTTCTTTTAGAATGGTTAACATTCCCTAGTAGGATTGTCCTTAGACTAGCATCAAGACGAATGGAGTTTATTGGTTGTCAAAGACTCAGGTGCACATTGGGTGACATGCCAGAGGGTGGTAGATGGAAGATCAGAAAAAGAATAATTTTATCATCATTTAAATAAAGAGAGAATATCTGTTTCCATTTTAACATTTCAGGTTAATGAAATGTAAAATGAGAGAAGATTATCTAAACAAAGGTCATGCATATTTCATAATATACAATATATGTATATCTTGATTCTAAAGACCAAACAAAGGTTATGCATATTTCATAATATGCAATATATGTGTATCTTGATTCTAAATACTCAAGTGTATCTTGGGTCTGTTGGAGGTAGCTCTTTCAGACTCAAGTAGATTTTCTAAGTACAAAAATAATGCCTTATATTCATAGATGCATACTGATTTTTCCAATAATTCCATATTCATTATTCTCTTTCTGTTCCTCAAAAGAGGCATAAAAAACATAGAGTATTTTTAATTAGATTACCATTGCATGAGTAACTAGAAGTCTACAATCTACATAGTCTACTAGAGTTCACATAGAAAGTTGCTTTCAAAGATGTCCTGAAAAGTCCATAGAAGTCGGGGCAGGGATAAATGGTTCTGTCAGGTTCATCTTCCCTTCAGAAGTGAAGCATTTGGCAAAGTCTGAATTCTGTCTTAGTTTTCCTCCCCAACCTCTTCTTCTTCTTCTTCTTCTTCTTCTTCTTCTTCTTCTTCTTCTTCTTCTTCTTCTTCTTCTTCTTCTTCTTCTTCTCCTCCTCCTCCTCCTCCTTCTTGGGGGGAGGGGGGGTGTAACTGCCCTCTGGTGGTCGTGAGAGCTACCTAGTGCTGCTCCTCAGAGCCGCCTCAGGATTTGAACCACCAAGCCCACAGGCGGCAGTCCCCCACTCACCCACTTACGCCGCCGGGGCTCCATCCCCAGCCTCTTCTTCTAGACAGCATCTGCAACATCAGTCTTGGACAAAGCTCCAAGGTAAGCATATTTATGCAAATTCTTGTCTTCCGAGAAAGAGCTGTGTGGGGTGGGTTGGATAGCTCTTCTTCAGAAGAACTCCACCTCAGTTCAAAACCCACTTAGGAACAGTGAGCCAACAGTATGATCCAAAAGAAAGCCAACATTCCTCTTGGCTGACCTACGAAAACCAGTTACTACAAGAACATCCCAGTGAGGAAAAGAGTGTTAAGTATTTTGAGAATACTTCATTATCTGTCTCAAGAGTATGAGAAATATGTGGACATCAGTAAGGAGAGAGACAAACAGAGGACAGGGGTCCAGTGGGCTCTGCTTACGAGAGAAATGGGATGCCATTTGAAGAAGACAGTCATTCAGATGGTGATAAAGGCATTGTTCTCCAAAAGCCCTTTTCCTTCAGACTATAATAATATATTTGACAAGCAGCAAAAAGCACTGCTCCGCTTGTTGATCAGTTTAATTTCCTGTAATCACCTTTGATGGAACCTCCTATCCAGAGAGTTACCTCAGATCCTGCCTAAGTGGGGACTGAATTATGTTTATACCACCACCCAATGTAAAATAGGAACTTTTTTGTTTCATGTAAAAACTTTATTTGGGGCATCACTATATTTCATCATGCCTGCTTGGAGTTGTTACCGCTGGTTATAATTCTATTTAAACTGCTTTTCCGGGGGGCGTCTTAAAAAATCATTGCAAATTGGAATAAAAAATAATACAATTATTTCAAGCTTGTTTTGAAGCCCACCTGTATACTAAATATCAGATTCAAGCATTTAGAAAGAATTGAACATTTCCATTGAAGAAAGCAGCACTCATCATTTAGCCAAAATATATTTGAAAAGAATTAAAATAACCAAAAATAGACAACAAAGCTACAGAAATTGCAAAACTTTGAAGAATCTACTTGTTATCCTTTCTACGCTGGTGATTTTAGACTTCTCCACCAAATTGAAACACTATTTTCTGAACAACAATGTAATACATTTTTGACATCACAAAAGAATGCTTTTAAGGCATAAAACTGCATTTTCCTTATGTAATCAAAAACAAAACTCTATAAATTATAATGCAATGAACAGTTCAATTCCTCTATTGAATGTATTTAAACAATATGTGCTGATGAAGCTTTTCGTCATTTCTGTTAGCTGTCTTCTGAAAGTTTTTGAAACTGGTTTAACCCATTTTAAATGCCTGAGTCCTGGTTCTCAACTAGAAAGAAACATGGAAAATTCATCCCAGCACTTGGTGCTTTATGTATTTTAATAAATTTTGCTGCATATTTCTAATACATTTCTGTCTCACACAGAATGCCAAATGTTTTGATCCTTTCAATGGGAAAGACAGGAAACAAATTTACACATTAAAATGTAAAAAAATTCAACAATGGAAGCAGCCTTGTCCAAAAAGCCATGATATGTTTTCTCTGTTTCTTAATGACTTTCTTGGCACTTTCAGCTTTATCTATAAGAAACTTCATTAAAAGTTTGAAGAGTATCTTTGTTTCTCTTCTCCACCCACCCTTTCCTTTCTCTTTGTCCTCTCTCTGGCTGAGAATATCTTAGAACTCTCTGCTGAATTCTTACAGCGATAGATTCAACTTCTGTAACATAATGATTTACAATTTGATAGAGACATTTGCTACACAAAGCTAGTGTAGTGTATTTCTACTCACTGTTTTTTTTTTGTCATGAAACCCCTTTATGTAGAGAGAACAATAAACTAAAAGGAAAGGAAAGGCCCCATGATATTATTAGCAAAAAAAAAATTGTAGCTGGAATACACTTGCATAATACAACATCACAAGACATCATAGCAGTCCATGACAAGACCATTTCTGGGACATTGTTACAATGGAATAAAATAAAGGAACTTGACACTGAAACTCTGACATGGCGGAACAACAACTGGCTTTCTAGTTATCACCATTGCAGATTAACCAAGTGGTCTAGGGACAAGTGTAACGCGGATCCTTGGCCCTCACTTTCTCATGGACTTACCGTTCAGAGCAGATGTAGCCAAAGCAAAGGGGAAGAAGACAAAGCACAGGAAGCTACTGAAGAGCCAGCGCAAGGCCTCTGTGCCCTCTAACCGACAGATTGTTTACACTCTCTAAAGCATTTTTTTTTCTTTTTTAAGGAGACCTGGTGGTGGCATGTGTTTCGCCCTCAACTGATCATGCTGAGGCTGGTTCTCAAACCCACCAGTTGCTCATGAGAGAAAGATGAGGCTGTCAGCCCCATCAAGGTCTGTTGTCACAAAACCCTAGGGAATGACTTTCTTCTGTCTGATAGGGTTGCCAAGCTCAGTCAGGAATCAGGTCACATGAGGTACCCCTCCTTTATTCCAGTTCTATTGGAAGACTTGGTGGAAGACAGGCTTTTTATCTTTGTGTCACCATACCTCCAAAAGAAAGAAAGTTTGGTGACTTGATGTTACCTTCCCATGAACTAGGACCTAGGAGGTAGCCCAGGCTAATCCTGAAACCAAGAATTCGCCAAAAAGTAGATTATCACCACAAGCACAGGCCCTAGCGTCTATGACACATGACAAAATGGATTGCAGCAGACAAGAACAAGGCTAGAAGGACCTTATTAAACAAGACACTAAATTTCTCCTACCCCAGTTCTAATATGTGCATCTACAAGTTAAATATTCTAGGTATCGAAAATAAATCATTTTGCCATGCATAGGTTATCATCTATTGTTTTTAGTTTGGTTTTTAGGATGGTTTTAGTAGTATTACAAGAAAGTGATTAAAGTGTTCAGTGATTTAATGGCTAAGGTCTTGGCTGCTAGGCAAATGGTCAATCGTTCAAACCCACAAGCTCTCTTATGGCATAACGATGTGACAGTCCGTTTCTGTAAAGGTTATAGACTTGGAAACGTTTGGGCAGTTTTACTTTGCCCTATAGTGTCACCAAATTACAGCCCACTCAACAACAATAGCTTTGCTTTTATTTTTTCTTTTGCCAGACAGCTAACTAGTCTCCTCATTAGTTATCTTTCTAAAATAGAGGCTATTTTTAAGCTAGAGGTTGAAGGCATAGAAGAAATTAATAAACCAAATTGATATGTAGCATATACTACTCTGCCCAATTTGTAGAACAATATCATAGATAACACATGCAAGTAAAACTTGGTTGAAGATCAACTAACACTGGTTGTAGCAGTGCATTGAGGAAAGTTTCCAGAGGTTAGGATCAGATTCAAAAGTGGACATGTAACAAGGTTTATATCGTTGCTGATGTCAGACAGATATTGGCTCAAAGCTAATAATACCAGAAATATGTTTACTTCTGCTTCATTGACAGTGCCAAGGCATCAGATTGTGCATCTCAAGATAAAACCCTTGAGTAGAAGGGGGATTCTAGAACATTCCACCATGTTCACATGGAACTTGTACATGAGTCAAGAGGTACTTGTACCCACAGAATAAGAGGATACTGAATGGCTCACAATCAGGAAAGATGTATACGGTATATGGGCTGTATCCACTTTACTGTGTTTACTCAATCCATAGACTGAGCAAATGATTGGAGGAGTCGGATTATCTAGAGAGGACTATAGCCTCTGAATTGGAGACAGACTTATTAACAACCTGCAATATGCAAATAACACAACCATGCTTGCTGAAAGTGAGGAGGACTTGAAGCACTGGTGGTTAAAAATCAAGGATACTGTAACTCAATTAAAAAAATAATTTAATCTTGCTAGGATCTATAATCATTTCCCTTGGAAACAGCAGTCCAAGATCAAATGACACATTGAATTGGATAAATCTACTTCACAAAATAAATTTTGTTTTGAAAAGCAAGGATGCTACTTTGAAGAATAAGTTGCAACAGTCTGAGGAGCTCTTGTGATAGTAGTTATGCATTGGACTGCTGACCAGAAGGTTTGTAGTTTGAAACCATCAAGGGAGAAAAACCATGCTTTCTACTCTAGTCAACTTACATTCTCTGAAACTCAGAGGTGCAATTACTACCCTGTCCCATAGAGGCACTGTGAGATGGACCAGCATGGGGAAAGTAATGCTGTATACCATTTCCTAAATTTATTGGACGGATTTTAGTAGCTTTTTTTTTCACTCTTTCTGAAATCCCTGCTTGTAAGTTGAAACTGTCCATAAATAGATTCATAAGAAATTATACTGCTTCTCTCACCCAGAAACACAGTTTAAACTTTAATAGTAAAATTTAACCAGTGCCTCATACAAACAGCATGAACTTTGGAGGCAAATATTTGTTCCAGAGGCACAATCCACCATTCCATTACTGAAAACATTAGGCATTAGTGAATGTAGGATTACACATTGTTAGCATTATGTGAAATGAACATTAGTCTCTGATATATAGAAAACTTTCAGAATACTTTATAAGTGTCAGAATTTAGGTAAAATCTTCTAATGCATTTACCTTCTGTAATATGTCTTCTTGGGATCAGGTAACAGCTACTACATCAATAACCTATTCTACTACTCCTGGCATGGGCAATTCAAGGAGTTTCTTACATCTCTGTAGCAGCACCACCTATTCATTTCCATCTGCCAATAACCACTCTGTTATAGTGAAGGATAAACATTTACCTTATTCACAGTATATGCTGCCACTGCACAGTGTTGTCTTTTTATCTCATTTTTTGCCCAGACTCCTGAAATGCAACTCTTCAAAGATGTTGCACTTCAATGATATCCCTCTCTTTATATTTTTGAGCTTAAGTCCTTCGGGATTGTTTTGAAAAACCATATGAATTTAAAATTATGGTGTCTTCCTCAGAGAAAGTCACTTTATATGGACAGACTTACTGTTTTTCAAATCTACATTCCTTTATAGACAGTTTCTCAGCATGAGATTCCTCATGTATTTATCTGAATGATAATCATATTATAAACAATAAAAACAACAAAGGGCACCAGCATCAAGGCAAGTATTTTACAAAGCTCTTTTGAGGCCTTCTCTCCTTGAATTCTTACAGAACCCCACTAGATGGATCCTAATAATCATAATGACTGATAACAAGGAAATGAAAGCGCAGATCTGCTTAGTTAGTTTCCTGAGGTTTCATGTCTCCTGAGTGGAAGAGGGAGACAAAGGAAAATACTTAGGCTCATCATCTGACTAATATGGAGTGACAAAATAAAATGACCACAGATTTACATGTAGATGAAAATCGATGAGAATGACAATAATTTCAAGGAACTAGTAAAACAAAATAAACTAGAGAACAAAGAGTAATGGTTTTTGTAACTCGTAGCCATTGCAAAAAAGAATATTTTTGATTTCTATATTATTTGATCTTTCTGGGAATCTATTTTTTTGCATAGAAAAAAACAGATCTGAAACATTCATTTCAGATCTAGAATTGAATGTCATATTTTAATATTTGCTCATCTATTTACTGCTTAAGCAAACTTTATTTTCATTGCTTATGCAGGTTTCAGAGGTACACCAGGAAGACCTTATGAAAAATCACTAGTCCTAATTTTGGAGATTTGGTCCAGGATATCTAATAGCACATTCAATTTTAGAGAGTTTCATAGCCCTGCTAGATGAATCTGTGTATTCAGTTAATTGCAAGATTAAAAATAGATTGTTGTTTTAGTGCTAGCTGCCATTGATTCCATTTTGACACCCTACGATCCCTGGAAAACAGAAGGAACCACAGCCTGCTCCGGTGCCATCATCCCCAGTGTGATACCAGGGTGCATAGTTAGCTACTGTGTCTGCCCTCTTACAGAGGCTAAAAAGTGAAAGATTCTCAAATTAAATATGTGAACAATTTTTTTTTAGATATATGTTGTTTCCATTCCTTTCTAATTACAACATAAGAATTACTCAAATGTTCCAGAGCTTCCATAGAATTGATCAGATGTAGGAGGTGAAAGTTTAACACATGATCGTTTGATCTTCCTTTTGATCCATTTTATAGTTGTTCTGGTTTTGAATATTTCCTGCTTTGTTTTCCATTGAGTTTTTTGCTGTCTTACTTTGTTATATTGGTTGCTTTTTGGGGGCATGTCTTTCAGTACATGAACTCCAGAATGAATGAATATACAAAGACAGTAATTAATAGTTTCTTGGGAGTATGGCGGGGGAGATAAAGGGAGAATAGCGAACTAATACCAAGAAATATAAGAAAGAAGAAAATATTCTAAATTGGTTTTAGTGAAAATTGCACAATTCTTCTTAATATTTTTCAGTTATTGAATTATATGATATGGGGGTTTCCCGATAAAACTTTTTAAAATAAAAAATAATTTGCCTTTAGCTTCCACTTGTTCCAAATGAAAAATAACCTTCTATTTTAAAAATTCTATGAACAGGAAAAATGCCACACTTTGAATCATTCGGGTCCAACCTTAGTTATCTGAAATTTGAATAAAATCCCAATCAGAAAATGAGGGGCTTGGCTTCTATATCTGGATCATTTACCACTGATTAAAATCATGAATTCATGTTGACTTTTTGCCATGAATATTTTCTGAATACAGAAAAGACAGCATGTCAAAACTATTTCTTACCTTGTTTGTTTCTTATTTTATTTGTAGTTTACACCAAGAAGTAAACTAAGCTAAATATATGGCAATGAAATCAACAAGTAATCAGGTAGTTGTAAAAAGCAACTGTAAATAGATTAAACCATGTTAAAATGGATTTTTTCAATGTGCCCCTTTATCCATCTCCTTTTTAAATCAAAGATGGTTCACTAATACTTATGGAACCAAAGAAAAAACTGACCTCTAAGAGGCTTATGAACACTCGAATGAACAAAAATAAGTTTATTTTTATATGTATTTGTCCATATGATATTAGCTAGGTTGCTATATGTTACACATAGGCAAATATAGGAATTTAGAAGATGGTGAGAAGTCTATTCTGCTATTAAATTGGACATGTGGAGAGTGTAAATCTAAAGTTGTTGTCAAGAATAAGAAATGTGACATAAGAGAATATAGTGGATATATGCAAACTTAATGCAGACAATGATTACACTATAAGACAACTAAGAGCCCCTGGTTAAAAAAATTCTTAAAGAAAAGGCTGCCAACTGAAATCTTGGTAACTTGAACCCACCAAACTTTCAACTTGAGAAAAATATGGCAGTTAGCTTCCTGAAAGCTTCTAGCCTTGAGAATGATATGGACAGTGTTTCATCCTAAACGGTCACTATGAAAGGCCACATATATAGGACAGCTAGTATGACAGAGAAACTAATGAAATACAGCAAGTTGGAAGAGTCCACTGAAAGTCAGAATTATTGTCAAACAGAAATCTTAAGAGCTATACTTTCTCAAGTAGTAAATAGATATTTGTTTAATTTCTAGAGGATTTTATGTTCTAGGACATTATTAAATACATAGAAGCAATTGATTCACCACAATAAGAACATACATCAATTGTATGCAGGCCACATTTGCACACTTGTTGTCATCATCACTCTCAAAACATCCTCCATCCACTTAGGTCCCCAGAACCAGCTTCCCATATTTCCCCTCCCTTTCCACACTCTTCCCCCATGAACCCTTAATAATTTACAAATTGTTATTCTTTCTCATATTCTACACTCTCCAATGTCCCTTCACTCACTTCCCTGTTGTCTGTACCCCAGAGAGGTTTTATGTAGATCCCTGAAATTGGTTCCCCCTTACTATTCCACCAACCCCCCACTCTTTTGGTAACACCACTCCCACCACTGGTCCTGAAAGGATCATCTATCCTAAATTCCCCATGTTCCCTACCTTAGTGTACAACCCCTGGTCTATCTGGATTTGTCAGGAAGAATTGGGATCGTGATAGTAGGTGGGAAGAAGCATTTGAGAAGTAAAGGAAAGTTGCATATTTCATTGCTACTACATTGTAACTTGACTAGCTCTTCTCCTCCCTGCAACCCCTATGAAAGAGGATGTCACTTCACCTATTGATGGGCTTTGGATCCCCGATCTGTATTTCACCTCATTTATAATGATATAATTTTAGTTCTTTGATACCTAATACTGGATCCTTTCAACACCTCATTGTCACACAGGCTGATGTATTTCTTCCATGTGGGCTTTGTTGCTTCTGAGCTGGATGGCCATTTGTTTACTTTCAAGTCATTAAGACCCCAGAGGCTATATGTTTTGAGAGCCAGGCAGCATCAGCTTTTTTCACAAGATTAGAGTTTCTACACACTCATCCAGGATCACTATGAGTCTACATCTTCTACATGTCAGGGATTTTTTGAGTTTTGTGGTCAGAGAATGAATGGAAGTGAATCTTATAATTACCAGTCAATATTTGGTTGCTCCAATATATTACTGAAAATATCCTTCCTACAACACAATTGAAAAGAATACTAAGAGAGAGCAAGAATGAGAGCAAAAGCAAGAGATAGATAAATAGATGGAGAGAGAGAGAGAGAAAGAGAGAGAGAGAGAGAGAGAGAGAGAGAGAGAGAGATTGAGAGAGAGATTGAGATTCATGAATTATGCACCCACAACAATCAGAGGGCCCTCTGCCATGGAGTTGACTCTTACTCATCATGAGCAGATATCACAGACTTAGAGTCCTAAGTCTTTACAATAACCGATCTTGACATAAGCTGTTTCATATTTCTCCTACCAAGTGGCAGGTGGGTTCATATTACTGACCTTTTGGTTAGTGGCAACAACAAAGGAAGAAGAAGAAGCTGCCGTGAGATGAACTAGATGTTTGTCAGAAAAGTATATCAAAGTATCCATTATAACTATGTTAATACAATTAAATTAAGGCATGATTAAAGAAGAGGGGTGTGGATGCCATGTGACACAGAGGCCCTATGGAAAGCCATAAACTATATTCTAAAAAGTGGAAAATATTAAATTGGGAAATTGAATAGCTGAAATGTAAAAGAATTTTAGGAGGACCCTCAGCCATGCATCTATAAAGGCAGGAATATAATTTCAGATAGAGATTAACCAATAGAGATCACATAACCTCTACAACAATAAGAATGGAAAAAATTGTATCAGAAAATTATGAGACATCATTAAGCAGGTCAATATACATATAATAGAGTGTCAGAGGGGATGAGAGAGCAAGAAAGAAAATCAATACAAAAAGAATAGGAGGATATTTTTAAAAATGCATTGACAAACAGTAATTAACACATTTGAAAAATGGCCACTTTTGGAGCATCTTCCTGCCACGGCTTTCATGTGGCTGTGATCTTAGAAGCTATGCCAGGAGTATTTCACATGAAAATGCCACAAAGCTGGATATTTCTTACTGAAATTCAACAGTTGCATTTTTTTTTGAGCAAGTGATGTGAGAACTTCTGTGAGTCTTTGATTAATTTCTAGAATTCTGAAAAATAGTTGAATCTGACACACTTTGACACATTTTCATTTCTTTCATGCAGAACAGAATTTTTAGAGTGTTTTTACTCATCCAAATTTTTGATGTAATTTGGTTGCACTGTTTCAAAAACTAACATACACATGGCTTAACTTTAAGGTCAATGGTGAGCATACGGAGGATGGAAAACAGCATTGAAAAATCATTTCTTTTTCAAAAGGTATCTAGGATAGTCCATTGATTTTACCTCTCTGTGTTAAAATGGAGGGAAATCCTCTACAAAATAGGGATAATCAATTTCCCTATGTTAATTCACAGTGTTCAGCATTGATCGCCTTGCCTCAGTGTCTGATTGGTTATGTCAATGGTACGTACTATGGAAAAGTCCATATATCAGTATTCTTTGAACTGCTGAAGATGTGTTTCTATGCCACAGTCACAACTTATAGGAAGATATGCTTGCATATGTGATGTATAGCATGAGCGACCTGCTAAAAAAAGGGCAGGATGTACACGAAGCACCCCAAAGCAAGAGTTGAATGGTGGAACCAAGGAAGCAGGTGCCCCTCTCAGAGCAAACCTTAGTGTTAGAAACATAGAAAACAGTCAGCGTCCAAATAGAAAACCTTACAAACGTGGTTTACAGAACTTTTATTATGTTCATTTAAAAATATATATGTGTGTGTGTATATATACATACATACATATATATATAATACAATAATCCCGCTCATTGATGAAAGTGTGATATCTCTCCTTTTGTGTGGAGTGTTTCTTCTATGTGTGTTCAAAATATAAGAACTTGGGAAAAGCCAATTTCATGTGCTGTTAATTTAATTCTCAACAATAAAACCTTACTTCAAGTGATGGAAAATGAAATTGCCCTTTCTATACCCGTTTTATATGTCAATTAAAGCCTTCTTTTTTTGAACCCCCAATAAGTTCTATACATTATTTTTAATATATCCTCATCTCTTAAAAATAGCTATAAATTCAGGACAGTAATCCTAGAAATACTATCACTTAAAGATGTTGCCACAATGACACTGAAAACTATCATATCGAGAACACACTTCTCAAGAAGTGATGATTTTTATAGGGATTAGTGGTATTGCTTCTGCATTTACTGAAGTATGTGTAGCAGCAGTATTCCTTAGTAATTATGTACACTCTAAGTATTCTAGAGTATTTCAACCCTTTGGATGAGATTATGTGACGTATACCCCATTTTCAGTGGCATTAGCCATAGAAGGAAATCAGGTAGCTTGAGATTGTGAGGGAAAGAAACCTATCTAGCATATATCAAAGGACAAGTCTGTATAGGAAATCTTTCCTATTTAATAAAATGTTCATCAAATGATTTCAGAATAGCCTCCCAATTAAATGTACACATCATAACAAGTATAGCATTTTGACCCTCTAACTGTCCAGTCTTATAAGCTCAATAGATTCTAAATGTAGGAATTTATAAAAATCCAATGTTCAGAAAGTAAAACATATGATTTTGTTATAACTATGAGACTATAAAAAACTCTTTAAATATATCAAAATGTAGTCTCTGGAAAATGAAAGAAATAAAATACATAACCCCTCTCTTGTATAAACCACTACCATGTCAATTCTGTCCATTTTGACACTCATTTGTGTACTTGAAGTAAAGAAGGATAAGTCCAAGGGTAATTTGGAATATAAAATAAGATACAGCTACAGATACAAAGCAGTGTATAAGCAATTCTAAAGCAAAAACTAGGAAAACATAGAGACAGAAAACAATCTTGTGGAAACCTAAACTAGCAGAAATAAGTTCTGAGAGATTAATACTATTTAGGAGGATGAAGCAATTCCCTTAGGAGAAACTAGGATGGTGATCTCAGTTGACCATTAACTTGGAGGCAGGACAGATGGTTTCCTCATGAATTCTAGCTAAACTCTAATGACTGTACAGTTCTAATATTATCTAAATTTTAATGAATTTACATTTTCAACATATCATAAAATATTTCAGGATGTTGAAAATGATGGAAATCTTGCAAATTCATTTTATTAAGGCAGTTTAATCTAAACTTTAAAAATCTAAATGCTAAAATAAACCAATATTCATTTTAAATATAGATGGAGCTATTATTTGTTAAGTATCTAAAGATATAATGCCATAATATATAAAATAAAAATACTATACCTAAATATTATTTATTCCATGAACACAAAGCTGACTCAGTACTAACATAGCAATCAAATTGCAATACATAAATAAATTCCAAACAAAAATCTTAATTAAATAATAAATAGTGAAAAGTCATTGTTTAACACACATCAGTGATTTCTTATTAAATATTTATTACACATGTGATTTCAATATGCAATAAATATAAAATATTCTTAAACACTATATTATGTATAATATTTATGGAAAAATTATAGACAGGAATAGAAAAATGATTTTTGTAAACAATTTTTATCCTATGATGAAAACATTAGTTTAAATGGGAGAACACTGCCCTATTTATTCAATCAGAACTGAAGAGAAAAGGTCTACCTTTATTTAGACTATTCATCATAATGATAGCAATTTGATGAACATTAATTTATCCATTCAATAAATTATTATTGCACAGCTATGCCACAGTTAAAATAAAAAAAACCAAGAATCATAACTTACCTTGAGTATCATACATTAGATATCATAGAGTTCTTCAGAATGTGAGACAGAAAATAAAATAATTAATTATAGAAGACATAAAATGATATGAAAAATATCCAGTTAAAGACATTGGTAAAATTTCTCATATAAATCAATGTATAAAATTATTCAATTTATAGTTATTTACTTTTTCAAATCTACTTCCTACAAATACAAGTTTAAAACAGTGATAACATATTGCAAATCAAAGGATCACTCATTAAAACATGAAAGATTAAAGAAGCAATGCAAACTTATATTAGTGAGTATTCTTAATCAATTAAATGAATACTATAGATTTAAGCCTGTAAACATGAGGGGGGGGATTTTATATTTTGTTATTTAAGAACTCCAGAGAAGGGATAACATTAAAAGGAAGCAGACAATAATGATAATTTTTAAAAACCAACTGCGTGGGTGTCTTCTAGTCATTTCCAACCCACAGCGACCCTATGTCCACTCAAAGAAAAATCTGTTCAGCCTGTGCCATGCTCTCAGATATGGTTACGTTTGAGCTCAGTCTTGCACCTGCTGTGTCCCTCCATCTCACTGAGTATCTTCCTTTTCTCCTCTGGCCTTCCCCTTTAGTCTCGTGACTATGTTCATAATTCCAGAGTACATCTCATATATATTCATGGTACCTGGTGAATGAATGAATTGAAGAATTGAAATATATATACCATTAGTATTATATATAATATGTTAAATTGTTATTATCAATTATGGAATAGGTCTTACTATCTACCATTTTTTCTAGTTGCATAATTATAAGGTTTATTATGAATGTCCCCTATGCATTCCAAAGCTGGATAATGAATAAGAAGTCTAAAAAAATAACTGATGCAGTTGGATTATGGTGTGGGTTTCAGGAAGACTAAGCATAACTGCATAGTTAGAAGTAAAACTCCTAAGTAGTGAACAAGGAAAGACTTCACCTCATATATGTTGTGCATGTTTGGACATGTTCTTAGAAGAGAGCTTTCTTGGAAAACATGCCTCCTGCTTTATAAAGGATGGTGCCCATAGAAAAATGAACAAAGTCTTGTCACAAGGTAAATGGACTCAAGCGAGCAGCAATGGGGAGACTGGTACAGGAGAAGCCACAGTGACCATGGGGTCCCAAGGAGGAGGAGCTAATGCTAGGGCACCCCAAACCAATTGATCAGAATCACAATGCTGAGGAGATGGTTTCCATGAGATCATGGTCTTGGTACAAAGGCTTTCAAAAAATAATTTACTACCAAGAAGTCTTTGCAATGCTTTATGAGAGAGAGAGAGAGAGAGAGAGAGAGAGAGAGAGAGAGAGAGAGAATAGATAGATAATAGAGAGGTGATGGATGGATAGATGATAGATAGATGATAGGTAGATAGATTGATAGATAGATGATAGATATAGAGAGATAGATAGATAGATCTATGTTGAGACAATGTTACAATTAAATATATGGATGTTTCATATACAGTGAGAAACTAAACCTCAAATAGAGTCAAGGTTATTTCCTGCACTCCTGGTAACCCACTACCTTCTTATAAACTATTAAGACCAAATTAACCAAATCTGTTTTGCATTGAAAAACCAAGTTGCCTTTGCATCCCCATAAGGTATTCCACACATGGATTTCAGTAAAAGGATTTGCAGCACATGAAATGGTGAAAGTTAATCATGCTGTTGAAGATGAAAAATGTAACATGCACACCACCATTGCTCTCCCTGGTTTTCCTTCAGTTCAGATTTTTTCTTTGCCTCATCAAAATGCAAAATAGAGTTTGAAAAATTAAGCTCAGTCCTGAATGTTTATCATGAAGTGTATTTGCATTGTCAGCCCTGAGATGTATTAGGCAGAGAACCTCCTCTGAGAAGATTCCTCTCTGTTGTGGACTACCCACTGCATTGTGAATGAACAAATCTCTCCCAGCAGGGAAAGCTCCAGGAGCTCATTGTTACTTCCCTACTTCCTGGCTAAGGGGGAGTTGATTTCAAATACTAGAAATAATGGTCATAATACTTCGAACTTCTGCACATCAGACTAATGGGTGGTCATTTCAGTCCCTCAAGTCATCCCTGAAACACCAGAAGCAGATGTCCCCACCTCGGAATGAGCTCTGGCCCAGGTTTCCCCCTGCCACTTTAGGGTAAAATGCCATGTGGGGAAAGTTATACACACACACACACACAAGCACTGCAGCAAAATATGGTTCAATATAGGCAAAATTCAAAATGTGCAAGAAAAGTTTAGCAAGAAAAATAACAAAATCTTACCCAGAGTAAACTTTATTGATGGTGGTGTCATCTTCTCTCCTTGCATTGGCACCCTACAGAATAGACTTGCCACCTATGACTTTCTTGGCTGTAATTTTTACAGAAGCAGGTGACTAGTCTTTTCTTTGACACCAAATTCTTGTGCAAATATGAGAAAAGTATCTAAGGAGTATAACTGAAAATTGACACGGCCTTTGAAAATAATTGAAAATGCAACTTTAAAAATAGAAGTCACTCTATTCTGCAAACTAATTTTGCAAAAGGTGAGTCATTCAGAAAACTCTCAAACATTGTTTTTCTTTGTCTTTTTCCTGGTCCTCTGCTCTCAAGACCTTTTCTCACTTATGTTGTTTGTCAGCTCGTGTTCTTAGTATCCCTGTTATAATGATAGGGCTGAAATTCTCCCATTATAACCATCGACTACAAAGGATAACTATGAGTAGGATTGATTATAGATTGAGTGATAGATGGAGTAAATGACTAAAATATATATGGAAATTTGGGGGGAATTATTTTAGACTTTAACCAGATCAAGAACTTCCAAAGCATGCCAATCACAAGTATTTTTGTTTTTTTCTTTTTTTAAAGATACCTATTAAATATGCATGGATTAAAATAATAAATAATTGCATGATTATTTTGGGGATGAACACAAATTAATTTTGGTAAGCCAGAGTGGCCCAATAAGAGTGAAAATGTGCATATCATCAAAAATAATCCCACTAGTTGCAACAATTCCCAGTGTTGTGGGGATCAATATATACTTGACAGTAAATGAAATATCTTGCTTACTATGATAATGTAAAAGCCAATTATGAGGTACCTGTGTGATGCAGGGGTCTCTAGAGAAGCAAAACCAAGACACTTGTGAATGTGTGTATATATATATATATATATATATAATATATATCCACACACACATATATATATATACATTTATATAGAGAGAGATTTATATAGCAAAATTGAGTAGAATAGTAAGTTAGTCAATGCAGCAATACAAAAGGCTCAGTCCAACTCACTTTCATGGGAAAATAACTATACTGAAAGTCCTTTTAGCTCGCATGACCAAGGGAGCAGGCAGTAGGAAGATGGAAGTGAAGAGGTGTAACAGAGAGTGTAGTACAACATGGAGAAGACGCAAGCTGCAGTGGTGAAACCTCACAGTGCAGAGATATAAAGTGTCTGTCAAGAGAGAGATATCGTGTCTGGAGGGGTAGTCAGAGGAGGGGGCCTGCAGCTAGCAGACACGGCAAGGTGAGGAAGTACAGTTGCATGGACTAGCACAGAAGAGAAATGCAGTCTCCCAGGACCCATATATTGGCACAGCCCACAGGTAGCACAGCACACATGTGAGGAAGAGCAGCTAGTTCAAGCACTACACAAGTATGACCACCAGCACCACCGGAGGGGTGGGTGGGTGGGGAGAACTACTTGCCAACATGCCATTTATCTTGGTCACACCTCCAAAGGAGGTCACTGAACGATGGCCCGATTGAGAGACTAAAATCCATCCTTATCTTCATAGTGGTGTCATACTGGCACACACACAAAAAAACTAACTATGACAGTGCCTATTGTAGTAATAAAAGGTAATGCATTGAAATATGATTCCTGTTGAATATGTACTTGATATTTTGTCCATTGCTTTCAGGTTAATTCCAACGGATGACAACCCCATTTCTGTGAGAGGGACATTGCAGGGAGAGTTTTGCCTTAGTAACCACAATTTTGGCATTGGAAACCCTCATGCCATTCTGTAAGAGAATGACAAGGAAACTTACTCCTGGAAACATTTATAAAATCAAAATTCCCTAGATAAGGTCTCTAGGAGTATTGACTTCTGAAGGGTTTACAAAAACTATCATCTTACAGAACTAGGTCATCATACTTGATAAAATCAAAACACTGGTCTTTTGATCAGTAACAGAATACAAGCTTTTAGAATTACTTAGGGATTTTACACCATATACTAGACTCTGAATTATGCATTTATTGAACCCTATTCCTAACATATCCAATCCTTCTATTACTGCTTTTCAATCTCCTTCATTCATGGCCACCCACATTCACATTCATGCACACATGGCTTTTCTATTAGTAGTGAAGACCAAGGTAGTATTGGTTTGCTTTGATTTTCTGTTCAAATGTGGGCATGCAGGTCAGTACCTTGAGAAGTAAATTGTGTCACATTTTTCATTCAGCACAGATGGATGAAAATCTAAGTCAGAAAGAGTTTGTTCACATTTGGAACGAGAATAGCTACAGAAAAATAAATATTAGTTGAAGGAAGACTGGATAGGGAGGGAATCAAGTCAGGACAAGAATCTTCGATAGTGTGGCTATATTAATCTGCTATCAAGGGAAAGTACTGTGGTTGGTGCTGTCAAGTTGAATTTTGACTTATCGGTACCTCATGTGAAAGCATGGAACTGCTTGGTGGTGTTTTATAGGGTGTACGTTTTATGGGAGTCATTCACCAACAGTTCTATCATAAGTAGACTGTGGATAGATTCAAACTGCCAAACTTTCAAATTCATTAACTGGTGTGTGTATCAATGTGATTTTCAAGAATGATAAAGAAACCACTTACTGTATTTTCACAGAAATGACGTGTTCTAGGTGTTTTTCAAACAGCATATCTGTGACATGCTAGTTCCCTTGGTAAGCCATACATGTTACTTACATATGTGCATTCTTTGTGTGGGCATATTTTGAACAACATGGTATATATGTAATTTTAAGTCATATATATGGAATAAGGCAAATTACATTAATGTACATATGATCTACCAGGAAATAATTAGTCTTTTAATAATTTAGATACAGTTTGTGCAGAATGCCTAGAAAAATATATAGGTGACAATGCAGATGATCCTTTATCTTTATGACCAAATGTATTAGATGTCTTGTATGGTAGAAGTATTGTTTCCCATATTTGACTCAAAATCTTTAAGTAATGTCCATAATATCAATGGAGATATTGGTCTAACTAAGAGCATAGAACCAAGAAAATGAAGTTAGGCATCAAAGCAATGTTCTCTATTAGACCGATCTGCATAATAAATACATCATGCTTTGGTTTCCAAAAAGAGGAGAGAGAAAACCTTGGGCTAGACTGCAAATGAGACTCCTCAGAAGTGCCTTAGAGCATGTCAGATACAGTTGTTGGAAGAAGAGTTTAAGACAGTAGAGATCACCTCCTATGAACTATTTACATCAGAACAATTCCAGTTTTCTCTTTTTTTTAATGTACATCAGTTTTTCTCTTTTGTCACATTCTTTGAAGGTCTACTGATTAAACAAAAGACTCCACTGTGATTTTTCCTCTAAGAATATTTTAGAATGCTGGCTAAACATGCAAAACTCTCCTTCTGGAGATGTCAGGTCACCTATCTAGCTGGGAATATAGGAGTCCATTTCATGTTGCCGTCTGGCTTACGGTAGTTGTTCCTCAGTCATCTGTGATGAGATGGTCTTAGGTCAGGCTGTGATAAGTAGTGCTCAGGAAGCCATCTTCTCTTAACACACATATCTTATAATGAACTAACATAAATGAGTAGTTATAAATATTTTCTCACACATATGGTCTTTAACAAAATTGCAATGGAAATATACTTTCCAAAACAATTTAAAAACTCTTGATAAGCTTTATGTATTCAACCTAAAATAATCACTTTTATTTCTGTTGTTGTGAGTCCATTTTGGTTCTTAGGGGACTGGTGTGTACACAGCAGGACTGCACTTCATAGTGTACAGCGTCTGGGAACATATTTCTAGGAGATCCTTCCAAGGTCCCCCTCAGTGGGTTTCTGTAGCTCGTATAGCTGACTCTTAGCCCTTTGCCCCATTCAGTAACCACCTCAGTAACCATTTCTGTGGACCCACCAAAGCAGCCTCACTGAAAGTTGTCATTTATCTACCTACTTTAAATCCTCACCTTCAATTTTTTGGTGCCTGTGTTTGCATGGCCAAAATGGGTTGTGCTGGTGTATTTTTTTTTGTGTGTAGTTTTTCAAGAACATTCACTGGACCTGTGCACAAATGCCAAAGATTCCCGCTGAGCACGGAACTGGTAAGAAATGAGCAATTCCTTTTAGTCTGCGTAAATCAAGAGCTGGGATTTTCTCTTGCTCTCTCTCTGTCCACCCTCATTTGCTTGATTATGTCCACATGTGTGAGTTGGGAGACACACATAAAGTGGACCATTCATTAAGAAATGAAAACTGCAGCCCTTCCATCATGAATTTATGCAATTTTTAACTGTTTTTAACAAGCACAAAATGGTTCACGGGAATTATGCAAGTATAGATCATTTTAATTTGAATCATTGTGGAATCATAAAAGACTCAGTTCTTTAATTTTGTGCCTTCAAGTCAGCCACTTTGATTAAAAAATAATAAAGCATGAGAGCCGTAGGGTCCTCACAGGTTCTCGGCGCCATCGTGGCTCCCTGATCTTCCGTGCTAATTCTCCTCATTAATATTAATAAAAGTCTGATAGGCCATCGCAAAGCATGATACGAAAAGCAGGCAATTAATTGCTTGTAGTATTTTTATGCTTATTTTGCACAATGAAAATAAGGCCTCGGGACTGACTATCAGCTAATCAATAATATCAACTGTGTTGAAACGGAGCACCTTCTGCTTCTTTTTCGTATATCTCCCTTAACTCTGAGAAACAGGAAAACCTGGAAAATGTTCTTGAAATGAACAGAACAGGAGAAAATGGAGGATGTGTTTGTTGGCTTTTATGCAGGCACTTTTCCCTTTGGAGACAGTTAATGCCATGGTTTGGGTTCAAAGGCAGAGGAAGCACTTCCTGATACAAGACGGACCAGAGATGGGAAACAATGAAGTCAATGAGGACTTGAAAGTCATTGTAAGGTAACTCTCATTGCGTGCACCAGAAGGTGTCTTTGTAATGAAGGAGAATGAAGAAGCATTCACCGTGGTTCTAGCTGTGTTGGGGAGCTGTCTACCTGTGGGGGAGGTGTCTGTGTGACTCAAAAGGCACAAGGCAACTCCTATTTTACTTGTTTGGCAGCTTGGAACCTTAACTATTTGCTTCTACAGTCGGATGTCATCCTACAGATTTACTTATATAATCTTTAGCATATGTCATATGGTTCCATCATTCCATACACCATATTATAAACAAGTTTTTTTGCTTTGTGGCTGAAATAAAAATGAGTAGATATGAAAGCGAGTTGAGAATTTTCAGTCAATTCTTCTGATTGATTGGGCAAATCAATGTTTTATTGCTTTGTAAAATGTTTTTGTCAACAAAAGCAATAGTCATAAAAACACAAGCATAAAGGAAACCAGCTGACCTATATTGACATCCCCCGTGTGTGTCAGAGAATTGCACTCCATCATCATGTTTTTTCCTCCTCGCCTTCTTCCTTTGCTTTCTTCTTTCATTTTTCCATTCTTCTCTTTCTATTAAAAATGTTATTTGCATGATTTTTTGTGGAGCAAATTGGTTTTCAATGCAATACTTCATGGATACTATTGCTTTGTGACATTGATTTCGCTACCCATGCTGTCAAGGTGTCCTCCAGCCGCCTTCTTTGGGTTGGCCATTTCCTTTGCTGTCCAACTACTTCTTGTCTTGAGCTCTTCGTCAAAGGGTGAACATGGCCCTCTTGGTTTCAGGGGAATGGATGAGCTCACAAGTCAGTACCCCCCTTGAATTCTTGTTCATTTCTATCATTTGATTGAAAGTGGAACTATTGGCTGTCTAGCTGAACAGTAGGTCTTTGTTTTGTTTGTTTGTTTTCTCTCATATTTTTTGAAATCTTTTATAGCAAATCAATAACTGCAGCTGGTCACAATCTCGTTCTTCTGGTCTCAGGATTGCATGGTTCACTAGTCACCTGGACTAATTGTTTCTATATTTTTCTTACTCTTCTTTGCTCTCCAAGAGGAGAGACCAAAAGGTAAACCTCATATGGCTATTTACTAAATTGTAAGAAGCCTCAAAATAATATTCACCAATAATATTAGAACATTGTCTTTGTGGATTATGATATGCTAATAGACCTGAGTGCATCTGAAGACTATGGCTTTGAATCCCCAGACCTAAGCATGTGTTCCTTCATGGGATTGGGCTATGGCTTTTCATAACTCTCCTCTGTCTTTGCTCTAATCTATTAAATCCCCAAACTTACTCTCATCAAATCACTTCGAACTCATAGAGACCCAGGACTATAAGGCTTCATAGGAGTAGACAGCATCATTTTTCTCACTTGGAGCAGCAAGTGGGTTTGAACCTCTGGCCTTGTTGTTAGTGGCCCAATGCTGCCCAACAGTGCCACCAATCTCTTTCTTCTGTACTGTCACCAAACTCGCTGCCAAATGGTAAATACTGACTCATAGCGATCCCCTGTGCTTTTCTGAGACTGTTAACTGGTTATATTTGTAGCACATATGAATACATGTGTAGAAATAGTCTATGCTAAACATTCATCCGTGTCCCTGGTTAGAGTCCATGAACTTTCCATCGCTTTTCTGCTTGCGTGGCCATGTAGCCACACATAGTCCATAGGATCTTCGGCGGCTGAGCTGTTGGTGGCAATAGATTGCCCCAATTTTCTCCCACACTGTCTCCAAGTGGACCTAAATAAGGAAATTATCAGTTAGCAGTTGGGCACTGAGCTGTTCACATCACCTAAGGATTCTCTTTTTTATTCATTTATTTTTATGCAGATAATCAATATCACTAAGTCAAATTCACTGGTTGTTTTATTCTTTTCTCTCATTCTTGGCCACAGTAACATGCTCCCATTCACAGTGGATTCTGCCAGGCAAATCCAAATTAACTTAAATTTTGTGTTTTTTCTTCATGAGGACATTTAAAATTCAGAAGCAACTGTGACCTCTTAAATAAGGCAAAGATGAATGATTTTCAAACCAAGACTAGATCAGGTATAAAAAAGGACTATGAAATTGTGCGTCTAATGCCATGACACCCCCCCCCCCACTCGCACCCACACACACTAATGACATACTCTATATAGTCTTTGGAAGATCCAGGAGCCAACATAGTGCTAAATATCTGTGAGGTCCTATGAGTCTCATGATTATTTAAAATCAAATATTGTGACATAAAATCAACATTCTCCCAAAGGTTTACAATGTTATAGAATGTGTACTTTTCCTAGACATTTTTGTACTTTTTAAATTTTAAGATTAAAGAAAGGGATGAATTACCGATGTTCACCCCACATATATTTTTAAAATCTAAATTGAAAGGCATTTCTTCTTCTTACTGGGAAGTTGAGATGATGATTCTGATTCACTATATTACTTGTGGAAAACTCTACTGTTAGAGTTTTAAAATACTATGCTGCATATATGCACAGATAAATAGCAAACCTTATTTTCTCTGGTAGACTGGTTGGAGGTAGGGTTGTGGTTTCTGTAACTTGGCTCAGAAATTAAATCATCTGAGAGGGGACTTTAATAAACATACTGTTCAAATAAAGGAACATTGAATAAATTATTTTTGATCATAATATTTCCTAGGATGGCTAGACTTTAAAAGAAGTCATGACTTTGCACAAAGTGATCACACACAAATGTGTTCACTGACACAGTAATTTTAACCATCAGAGTATTCAAGATCCTCAGATGTAAATCAAACAAGAAATCATTTGGTAATAATGGAAAGTTCTAATTCACTACCATAATCTTGTCCTGTTTTTTTTTTTCTAAATAAGTCTTGTCCCAATGAGCTAATTCACTTTCTGTATACTGAATAGTTACTGAGCATAATGTATCAGTAAGTGGCAAAACTAATTTACCCAATTAGAAAAGATAGCTGTAACTTTCAACTAAGACTGGCCACGCTCTTGTTGTTTGGGGCCAAGAAGAGAGTTTCCATTCACAGCAATCATATGCACAGCAGAAGGAACCACTTTCCAAGTCTGCATCATGCCCCCAGGGGTGTGGACACCACTGGTGTCCCAGTGATGCCCACAGCCAGTCTTTCTCTGCATGCATCATTCTTCTGTCCACTAACCCTCTACTTGGATATCGTGATGTTTTCCTGATAAAATATCCAACATATTTAAGACTAAATCTCTCTATTCTGGCTTCTATCCATTGAATTGAAGTTCATTTCAATTTTTTGTCTTTCAAGAACGATTTTTCCATTCTTCTGACACTCCGTGATATATTCAAAATCCCTCCTTCACACTGTAATTTAAAGGCATCAATTTATGCTTGGTCCCTTTAAAAATCCCTTGCATAGATTTCCACATGCATAAGAGATGATTGAAACTATCATTGTTTGGGTCAGATGTTCCTTGGCTATGCTCTTTAATAATATCTTTCTTTTTTTTTTAACACATTGAAGCAGTATTTTGCAGCAAATATATAAATACAAATTTCTATCTATAAAGTGCAAGGTATGACAAAGTGGTAATAATTTATAAAATATCAAGGGTTGGTGGGGGGAGAGTGGCGTGGGAGGGGAAAAGATGAAAAACTGATGTCAAAGGCTCAGGTGGAAAAGCAGATGCTTTAAGAATGATGAGGGAAGCAGGCTTGCAAAGATGCTTGGCACAACATATGTATGCGTAGCTTATGATAAGCAGTATTTAAGCCTCAAATAAAATGATTTACTAATAAAAAAAATACAAAGAAAAAAATTTAAGAGAAGAGAGTGACACAGTATACTAAAGATCTCATTGTAGATACTAGGGTTAAACTGAATTTGTCCTCCATCAATATAAAATTAGATTTTGAAAATTTACTTTTATTTTGAAGATCTATGAATCCAGAAATAAATGCCTGATAGTTCATAGTTAATTTCAGACAGAGATCTTTGAGTTTCTTACTGTTTAGAAATAACTGTTTATGTATAAGAAAGGTGATTGCAGTTCCTTTAAAACATTATTAATCTGTCTGTATGCTGTACTCTGATAAAATTGTGTTCTATGGTGACTTGTGGTTTGAGATGATAGTAGAAACTATGATGCCGGTACTTCAGATGCCCACCTAGTCATGCACAGTGGACATGCTTCAGACAACAGAATATTGGGAAGGTGATTTATTTCTAAGATCTTTTTTTTAAGTGAGACATTAGGGGAAAGAATTAGGAAAGCAGAGATGGTATAGAGAGGTGTGCAAGAGCTAATGGCTAATGACAATTGGGGAGAGTAAACAGTCCTTCTATCAAACAGAAATGATTGCAAACTTGATTATGAGGGGTGGGTGGAACTATGGTATAATAGGGTAACAGGTTATCTTCTTTTTGATCAATTCTGGATTTGTTCTAGGTCTAGGTAATTTTTTGATTGTTTCTCAATAAATATTTTCTCTCTGGATTATTTTAATATTGCTGGTAGTCTTTTCCTTCCTATTTTCAGCGTATGTTTCATGGTATATAAAGCACAGAATAGAGAGATAGAACCAACAATTTATGTAATGGCTTGCCAGAGATACAAAGAAGGGGTCTTCAGAAGAATTGGGGAGCACATGGTGAATACCAGTTGAGAGAGGATGCTTGAGAACTAATTGTGGGGTATATATACCAGTCATTTAAATACAACTGAATTGTGAAAGTGTAAATGTACACACAATTAAAAGTAGCCAGAAAAAACAAGCAAACAAAGACAATCCTATCTGTGTATAACTTCTTTCAACAGTGTTTCAAATCACACATCATGGGCTAAATTAATGGTACTATCAATAGAATTACTTCATCTCCATGGTGATGATTTATAATGTTCTCTAATATACAATGATAATGAGGTCTCTCAAGTCAACCTGAGACACACACAAACCACAGATATATGAATGGATTTGGGGATCACACTTAATCCTAGCTCCAGTCTAAGAACCGTGATTGCTTATGAAATGGCCATGCTTGATGCTTGCTCTCATGAAGTGATCACTGATGCAATGGGTGCTATAGTGTGGAGAAGAAACCAAGTAGTTGTCAGCTAAAAACAACAACAGCAACAAAAAAAGCATCTGGGATCTTAAAGACATCTTAAAATTAGCAGCCATCTAAGTGAGGCATCAACTAGGTCCACATGGAAGAATCACCCTAGCCTTTGTGATGCACGGATTGTAAATAATAAAATCGAGAGGAGGGAATGGTATCAGAGTTTATATTGTGAGCACCAGTCTTTAGAAGGCTATAGATAACCTTGAAAACCCCAAATCTATTTGCAGCATCCCCACACTGAGTCAACCTTGAGTAAACCCCCTCTGATCATAGTCAAGGGATGTGAATAGCCTGTCTTTTTAGAGAGAGAGCATTAAAGCTGATTATGTCTGTTGTTCTATTCCTGTTAAGAGCTATCATCTTGTGAACTCAGGGGGGGTTAATTTACCCTGTTTTATAGGGTCACTATGCTCAATTAAAGTAAGTAGTTTCTGTATATACTTGTGTATATGCTGAGTTTTCAGCACATTTTTAATGCAGTTTTCTTGGGAAAACTAGGTGCTGCTGCTGATATTCAAGTTGACTTGTGATCAAGCATTTACGGCAGATTGAAATGTAATGCCATTTCATTTAATATCCTTCTTGATACATTCTAAAGTTAATTTTATTATTAACTATTTTTGTTGTGTTTTTGATTGAAGATTTTCATTCTTTTGTCTAGATATTGTTGTTGCTGGGTTCTTTTTATCTTTCTTTTTTTGCTTGTTTGCTTGCTTCCTGTCTTAATTTTATGTGATTTTTCTCTATATAAAATTGAAAATAGGTAGATGTATTGAGAGAGCAACTTTATTGTTAAATGTCTAGGGACGTGGCAGGGTAGGATGGGGCAGATATTTAAGGCTAATGAGTGCAATCATAAAATGGTCTGAATTTGATGGTGGTGATGAGTGCACAAATCTTCATGTGATTAAGCGATTAGGCTGTATGTGTGAAGCATATGCCAATAAGACTATTTAAAAACAAATGCATGAGACAAGTATAAATAGCACTACAATATTGCCTGATCTAGTGCTGGAAGATGAGCCCCTTATGTGAGAATAATAAAATTATGAGTGGGAAAGAGTGAACATCTGAATGAAGATTCCACGTTAATGATATGGATAAATTAAAGATTTTAGGACTTTAGTGAACTGATGTGACATGACTCAAAAAAGAAGAAATAAAACAAAACAAAGGATACCTCCTGATGTAAAATCTGGAAGAAAGTATATTTGGATTAATCTTTTCATTGTGCATAATCAATCTATCAATTGGACAGATAATTTGAGAAGCCTGGCATCAGGAGAAATGTGGGGAACCCAGGACACATAAATTCCTTGGGTCTAGTAGTAAGAGTGGATCTACTGGATGGGGGGAGAGAAGGTGGGGTAGAGGGGGGAGCCAACTACAGGGATCTACACAGAACCTCCTGTAGGGAGGACAGACATTGGAGGAGAGGGCAAAGGGAGACATCTGGCAGTGTAAGGTATGACAACGCAATAACAATTTATCAAATATTGAGGCATGGTGGGGAAGAAGGGAAAGCAAGGATGGAGGGTAAAAGATGAGAAGCTGATGTTAAGGACTCAAGTGGAAAAGTGCATATTTGAAGAATGATGATGAAAGCAACAATCCATAGATGCATGGCACAATATATGTATTTATGTATTGTGAAAAACTATGTGTGAGCCCTCATAAAATGATTATTTTTTTAAAAAAATAGAAAAACAAAAAAAGAACATGGCATCAAGATTAGAAAAAGGATCATTAACAATAGTAGTGAAGTGTATGATACAACATTCTTTGCTAAAAGAAAAGAGGACTTAAAGCACTTATTGACAAAGATACAAGATTACAGTGTAGATTGCAACTCGGCATTAATAAATACTGCTAAATTAAAATCAGGAAAGATGTGTATCAGGATTGTCTCTTCTGACCACGCTAATTCAATCTGTGTGCTGAGCAAATAATCCAAGAAGCCATACTGTCTGAAGAAGAATGTGTCATCATGATTGGAGAATAGTTTATTAAAAAGCTGGAATATGCAGATGACACAACCTTCCTTTCACTTGCTGATGAAGATCACGATGAATTACAGCCTTCCATATGAATTCAAACACTATGTGAAGGAAAACAAAACCCCCACACTAATAAGTATATCATGATAAACAGATAAAAAATTTAAATTGTCAGGGATTTCATCTTACTGGGTTTCACAATCAAGCCCATGTGAACAACAATCACATAAAGATCAAAGGTTTCCATGAATTGATTAAATTTAGTGCACCAAGGTTGAAGAATAAGAATGTAAATTTGAAGACTGCTGTTGTGAGTCTGTACTGAAAACAGACATTTTCAATCGCCTCATATGCATATGAATGATGGACAGTGAGTAATGAAGATAAGAGGAGAATCGATACATTTGAATTATAGTACTGGAAAAATAGACTGAAGATACAATAGATCCCCAATAGGTCAAACCATTATGTCCGGGGAGAAGTATAGCCAGAATGCTGTTTAGAAATGAGGAACGTGAAACTCTGTCTTCAAGACTTTGAATGTATCATAGTAGAGAAAAAAAATGGAAATGAATCAAAAATAAAGAATGTTTGCAAGGAGTTTGGCTGCTTCAGGGACTATGTCAATGGGGTCAGGCATGACGACACTGGAGAGGAGGACACAGGACCAGGCAGTCTGGTGCGCACACAGAACCCCATTGTACAAAGGGTCACTAGACGTTAGAACCAATTCTATGACATTGAAACTAACAAGATAAACAAAGTGCACATTTCCACAACTGGGCCAACAAACAGCACACTTATTAATACAGCATAGAATACTGATGTTGGCAAGGATTATTTTCCTCGGATCTAAACCAACCCTCCTGGAAATTGCTGTTAAGAAATTAAATTATATATTACATTAGGCAAATCTGTATGAAAGTTCTACTTAAAATGTTAAAAAGCAAAGATGTAATTCTGAAGTTTAAAGTGTACCTAAATCAAGCCATGCTGTTTTATTTCTCTTTTAAAAGCAATTTTGTTGGCATTTCATTTTTGCTTTCTTACAGTTTTGCTGAAGATTCTCCTACAAGGCTTGCTGCAGTACAGTGACAGGAGGCTCAGGGCACAGTCAGACGTGGACACGGAACCAGGGCGATCATGGCTGACTTCAGCTGGATCTTGGCTTAAAACAGATGTTTCCTTGAGTTTCATTGACTACACTATGACAAGCCACAGTGCGGATCAGAAAAAACCATGGATACATGGCCTTGAGAAAAAAGGGAATTCCAGAATACTTCTTTGTGCTCATCTGGAACTTGTACATGGGTCAGGAGGCAGTTTTGCCCAGAGAGCAAGAACATAATGCATGGTTTAAAATGAGAAAATACAGGTTTCAGTACTTTATCCTCTCACTATACTTCTTCAATCTGTATGCTCAGCAGATAACCAGAGAACCTGGGTTATATGAAGAAGGATGTGACATCAGGATTTTAAGAAGTCTCATTAACCAACTGTGATACAGAGATGTTATGTTATTTGCTGAAAGTGAGGAGGACTTACAGCTTTTGCTAATGAAGATAAAGCATTGCAGCCTTCAGTATGGATTACTGCTCAATGCTGAGAAGAGAAAAATCCTTACAACTGGACCAATTGGTAACATCACGATAAATGCAAAAAATCTTGAAGCTGTCAAGGATTTTGCCTTGTGTGGATCCACAATCAATGATCCGGGAAGCAGCAGCCAAGAGATGGAAAGACAAGTCTATTATGCAAATCTGCTGCACAAAGCCTCTTTGAAAGGACGTATGTTGCAGGACTAAAGCGTGCCTGACCCAAACAGCCTGACATGCATGTGGAAGTTGGACATTGAATAAAGAAGTCCACAATGTAAGTATGTAGAGATCGTGACAAGGACCCAATAAAATAATTTATTAACAAACAAGAACTTTGAGAAATTTAAAAAATGCAACTGTCGGCTTGAATTTGTTTTTAGGTTCTTTCAGTTTCCAATAATATGGGTGTTTCCTTCCCCTTGGGATCTCTCATTCTAGGTCTCACAAGGCATTATTATATTTGGCTTTGTCTTTTTGAACTGCTCCTTGAAATTTCCTATTTGACTCCTGTCCTCATCCTTTTTCCCATTTACTTTAGCTATGCTATGATGAGGAGCAAGTTTCAGTGGTTCTTCTGACATCCACTTTAATCTTTTCTCTTTTTCCTCCCATTTTAATGACCTCTTACTTCCTTCATAAATGAAGTACTTCCTATTCTTCCAAAGCTCATCAGGTCTTCTGTCATTATTGTTCAACGCATAAAATTTTTCCTCGACATGTTTTCAAAATTCAGGTTGGATAGACTCAGAGTCATATTTTGACTCCTGTGGACTGGTTTTTATTTTCTTCAATTTTATCCTGAATTTACATAAGAGCAATTGATGTTCTGTTCCACAACTAGCCCCCTTGTCTGGTTTTAGCTGCTAATGTTTTGTCTCCATTGTGTTTTCCCACAGATAGAGTCAACTTAATTTCTGTGTATTCCATCTGGGGAAGTTCCTGTGCTTTATGTTGAAAAAGATATTGCTATGAACATATCTTTGGTTTTGCACAATTCTCTCATGGGTTCTCTAGCTTCGTTTCTCTCTCTCAAAGTTCATATTTTCCAGCCACTAATCCTTCCTATTTGTTTCCAACATTTGCTTCCCAATTAGTAACAATTATCAATGCATATTGATTGCATGTTTAGTCAATTTACAATTGAATTCTTTGATAGAATTCTTCAACTTACTCATCACTAGCTTTTGTAGTTTGTCTACACTTTTGAATAATCATCGTATTGATTGGATTTCCTTGAAGAGGGAGATATATAATCTGATTACAGATATCATTGTAATTTATTATATATTTAGCAAGAGTCTGTCTGACAATGGATGCCATGCCAATGTTCTTGATTGTATTATTCCTGGCATAGTCATGTGTGTGATTTCCTGATTCAAAATGACCCATAACTGTCCATTGGGTATCATCAAAAAAAAAAAAAAAGAAGTCCAGAGTAAAATGGGTGCATTTGAATTGTGGTGCTAGAGAAGAATATTAAAAGTATCGTGGACTGTTATAATGTCAAACTGATCTGCTCCTTAGAGTCAAGAATAGGAAAAGTTCTTACATACTCTGGACATATTGTCAGAAGAGTACAGTCCCTGCAGAAGAATCTTGTGTTTGGTATAATTGACAGACCACCCAGGAGCAGAAAGTTCTTAAAAGAGATGAATTCGCACCATGGCAACAATAATAATCTCAAAAATGAGAGCAAGTGTGGGAAGAGAAGAGGACCATGCACTGCCTCTTTCTGTTGTGCATCGGGGTCACTTTAGGTAGTAACTGTCTCTATGACACTAACAATGGAAATCCATTGTTTCAATATATTGAAATGAGTTGTGCAATCAGCATAATAAATTTTAGAACATGTAATCCATTTTTGTGCCACTTATTATTAACTTCATATTGCCTCTCAATATCCTTGCCTTAACCTTAAGGAACTATGCATCCAGTTACTGTCTCTATAGAATATTTATTATAAATTTAACATAAAGAAAAACATTCAAAACCCAACTATAAAAAATAATTTGAAACATCAGCAAAAAAACGTAGAAGATAATAGAAACTATGACAACTTTAAAATGTGTCAAGATGGAAAACAAATGAAACTGTGTTAAATTTTCACCTAAATATATTTGCAATAATTCACTTTCCAATGTACCTCTCTGGGAGCAAGATCATTCATCTCCCTGAGGGAGTTCAATAAAGGCTTCATTTGCCTTCATCTGCAAATGGATCAAGCTCTGCTCCATAGCCTCTACAAAATGAGTACAGAACTTCTGTACCATTTTAATTTCCTCCTTTGGTATTGGATTTTATTTACAATTCTTGGATCACAGGGACTGGTAGGGTCCTTCTGGGTAGACTTAGCTGAAATCTCACTTACATGATTGTTTGTTTTTAGAAAAGTCTGTGGCACCCCATATTCTCTTCTTTGTGATAGTCAGGCGCCATCTGATCTCTTCATCACATTTTTCTTTTGGACCCAAATATTCGATGATCACTTCATGAGGGCAGGTGTGGAGCAGGGCCATTGTATAAGAACTGACTGCTCTAGACTAGTGTTAACAACTGTATTCATATATCTAAGTTGTATTTATATAATTAATTTTATAAATTGATCTTAGTCCATCTTAGGGGAAACATTATCAGCTTGCTGATAAATAATTTAAGTAGCTTGAATGAGGCATTTGGTCATTTTAATAATAGCATCATCAATGGTATAGATATTAAAGTACTATTGGGAAAAGGATTTATACATATAGAAATGGTTTTGTAACTAAAATACATGGAATTTCCCCTTATCCAGTTAACACCTCAAATATGTTAACTAAACACTTTTTCAGAAAGCAATGAGGATTAGCCAAAGCAAAATGTTCCTTTATGTTCATTTACTAAAGCAAAACTATGTCTCCAAGCCATGGCTTTTTCCATTCACTCCATCTGAATGTGAAAACTTAGCAATGAATAGGGATGATTGAGCGAGAATTTATTCCTTTGAATTATGTTAGTGGAGATATAGAATATATTTTGGATACCCAGAAGAACAAACTAATCTGTCCTCAAAGAAATACAGCTAGGTGCTCCTTAGAAAGGAAGACAGTGAGACTTGATCTCATATATTTTGCACATGGTTTTAGGAGGGGTCCCTCTTGGGAGGACTTAATGACTGAGAGAGTAGACAGTCATCAAAAAAAAATGAAGAATGTTCTTGAGGAGATGGCTTGATTGAGTGGCTACAAGAATGCCCTTGGGCATAGGAATATTTACAAGGCTGTCAGTGCTCGGTTCTGTTGTGCACAGACTCATTCTCAGTGGGAACTGATTTGACAGTAACCAACAACACGGAGGCTTGTTGTGTTCTGTACTTTCCCTTTCAACAGTCTGAATCAAGTTGACCCCATAGACCGCAGTGGTACTGCCCCTATGAAAGTTCCTAACATATAACCTTTACAGAAGCCACTGGACAGATCTTTTCTCCCAGAAAACAGCCGGTGGTTATGAACCTCAGAGTTTTCAGCAAGCTGATGTCTGCTTTAACCATCGTACCACCAAGTCTCCCTCAGTATGATGACAGCTATATTTAACTTTCTTAATGATTCTTAATAAGGGTTTTTACCTCTCTTTTTCAATTTAACTCTTGCTCTTGGCAGACAATTAAATAAAAGGGATGTTTGGGAGAAAGAATTTTAATGTACTTTCCATTATCTTATCATTCTTTTCATGACAGGGCATCACAAGGATGCCACGAGATTATAAATGAGAAAATAAAAGAGATGAGGGGCAAGGTGTACTGAAAGGAATTTGGACACTGTGTTAGTCCGGGTAGACTAGAGCAAGAAATTCATAACCATGCATATGTATACAAAGGAGAGGTTTATCTCCAAAAGAATAGAACATTAAGAAAGTATCTCAACCCAGTCTGGTCCAAGTGCATAAGTGTGATATTAGCCCATATGTCTGATACCAATTTATTAGTCCTTTTCAGACTCATGAAGTACAGACAATGATGCCAGGACAATCACAGGCCAATGGGTGCAGAGTCTTGTGTATCCAACGGTGGTAGAGCATCCCAGCACTGGCAGGGCTTCTCTGGCCCCACAAGTTTGCTTCAATCAGGGTAAATCCATGTGGATTCTCCTCCGTCTTCTCAAGGGCTCAGCATCTATCATCATGCTGCCTTCTTGTTTTGTCAGTAGAGTGTCCCCCAAGGACTGAGTTGATGGTCGCTCATCTCCACTGAGGGAAATATCATGATATTTCTCAGATTTATCAGAGAAAGCCATGCCCACACAGAGATCTCATTAGCTATCTCTGGATTGACAGGCTAGACTCCACCCCTACACTCTTAATCAATTTGACATCAGATTGTGTGACTGTTACAGACACCTCCAAGATGTCTTGCCTCTTGTCCTCCAGCTAGTTGAATCTACTTCAGGTCATCCTTAGAAGATAAAGCAAGATAGAGGGCAGCATTCAATTAGAAACAAAAAGAATCAATATCTTAGTGTTATGGTGATAGTGATTTCTGCTAAGAAAAAATAAATTTACTAGGAATCATATGGTCTAAGAAAAGTTATACATGTGTTTGTTTGTTTGTTTGTTTGTTTTTAAACCCACTGTCTTAACTGTTTCCTCGGGTTACATTTGTTTGGAAAAGTTTTTTGTAAAATTTTCTTAAGGTGAATTTTCCAGTATTAGGATTTTACTGAAAAGCTAGCTGTCCCAAGATATTGACATCTTAAAGCTGGCCCTGACATCATTCAGAGGACACTACTCTCTTGACATCCATAAAAGCAAAGGTTACATGATTACACAGTGAACTCATACCATGCATGGTAGGTAGTGTCAGCTCTTAAAATGTTACCTTGAAACATATTTGGGTTTTGGTGTGACTGGACTTCACACTTCTTTTGCACTTCAAAATTGGTCCTGTTTAGGAGACAAGAAGTATTTGAAAGAAAGGAACTGTAAAATGTATGAATGTTTTCATACAGTCATTTTCAGAAGAACATAAGGCAGAGTAGGTTTAAATCATCAATATCTGGTATCTCTGCTAGCAATACATCTGACAGACTCAAGGACAGGCAGATCTTTATTCTATTGGTACATAAGGTCCCTAAAAGTTCTCTGATACAGAAGGTCCCTTTGAGAGTCTATTTAATGCTACCATTGGCAGCTAGATGCGACTACCTTACCAAGGCAGGCAGTATAACTAAGTTCACCTTTCTTCTCAACAAACTGTTTCTCTTCTTATATTTCCTAGCTCAAAAGTATAGTAAATCTTCTTATCTATCTCACTGGAGATCTTCCCTGGCCTCATTGGCCCTCTACTTCACTAAAGTTGGTGCCGCTCACTTGCAATTGACTCTCCTGACATACTCAAACCAATTGAGCAAACATACTAATTATAGCGAACGAGTTGTTTTTCAGGCTTCACGATGATGCTGTAAATGCCAGAAAGCCTGCAGTCAGTCTACTACCAGGGGAGTTATGACAATCTGATGCACACCCCCAGCTTCAAAGCAAATCTACTACCATCAAATCAATTCTGAATCATAGCAATGTATGAGACTGTTAATCTTTATCGGAACAAATTGCCTCATTTTCCTCCGGTAGATTGGATGGTAGTTTTGAACTGCAGACCACGTGGTTATCAGCCCCCGGTACTTGTCTGACAGGGTTACCAGGGCTTCTTGCCCACCTCAAAAGCCATTCTTACTTTTTTTATGTATGATATGATCACCATGAAGTACATATAATCAAATGCATCCCAAACATGGGGCTGAACTAGTAAATAGGCGGTAAATAAGTTTGCTTCAATACAGTGTACGGATACTGTGCTTCAGAGAAACCCATTGATCTCAAATGGCAGACTTAGTCCCTTGTGTGGGAAGAAATTTTCAAATAAAGCTACTTGAGTGTTTGAAAGTGCCAACTCTTTGATGTTTCAAAGCCTCAATTATTCAGGTACCACAGAGCTGAGCATTGTACATCTGCCAATGTCACATTTAAAAAGCTCAGATGGCTAAGATGCCATGTTCTGTTCATGTCTTCTGATATTTGAAATTAAGAGAAGAATTCTTTCATTTCAGCAACTCCTCCGGCTTGCCCTGTCTTCATGCTGTTGCTCTGAGGCTCAGCGTTCATTAACTACTTGCTTATGATTTGAATGCATTGTGAATGGACTGAGCAGCCTCTGAGGTTGGAAGTTCAATTTATACTCTAGGGCATGAGAAAACTTTTGATATCTCTGATTGAGATTGGTTATTGAATCAAGGGCCTGGTTTGGAGACAGATATGTATGAGACAAATTATCTAAGATGACTGAATAAAATGCTTTTATCCTGTGCAGCATCTGCTCACACGGAAACCATGTTTCAGCAGAAGGCATGCAAAGAATAAACTACCCTTCCCACAGATGGGGCTGAGAGTTTTGTTTTTGTTTTTGTTTTCAGAAAATCAAGTGCAAACACTGTGATCTTCTATGAATATTATAAAACCCTGATTTTCTTCTGTGTGGTGCAAAATTCCAGGCACACTGGATATGTGAGTTGTAACTGTCAGTCTCAAGAGTGAAACATTTTTGATGGCCAAAAAATAGTTCTATATAAATATCTAGTGCAAGTTGCTTCACAAGGTAGACTTCCGGAACGCCATATGCCTTGTCATTTGTACTGCTCTCAAATTGTTATAAAAATGACATTTTGGTTGAATCATGCTGGTGGTAAAATTAATCTTAAGTATTTGAAGGAAGCAATGCAGGAAAGGCACTGGGTGATCAATAATGCTGGTGAAGGAAGTTATAAGCTCTACCCTTTGTGTCCAGTTCATGAGAAAGCTAGTTTCCAATAGGTAATTTTCATGAAATTTTCAAAACTAGAAAAGGAAAAGAATGCCCTATTGTGCACATATTTATAAAGTAATTGTTTTATCAGTAGCCTTTGCAAAATGTAAAATAAAACATAAGTGACTTAGCCATAGTATCTTACATTTTTTAAGCCATACTCATCTCTTATCCCTCCTTCAATTTTTTTGACTAATTCCAAGCCATTCGAATGTGTGGATCATAACACATTTTGGATAGCATTGAGGGAAAAAAAATAGGAATGCCAACACATCATAGTGGTTTAGTGGAATCTGTTTGAGGACCAAGGAGCTGTTTTTCAAACTGAACTGTGGAATACCGCAGGGTTTAAATTCAAGAAAGTTGTGCAATATGGTTGTATCTCTTTCCCATACTTACTGTGTATGCTGAACAAGTAATCACACAAACTGGATCCTATAAAGAAGACAGAAGTACCAGGACTTGAGAAAGGCTTATTAATAATCAGCAATAAGCAGATGACAAAATGTTGCTTGGTGAAAGCGAGGAGGATTTACGCCTCCTCTAGAATGAAGCTCTAGGACCGCAGCCTACAGTATGGGTTACAACTCAGTGTAAAGAAAAGAAATCCCAAATATTCACAATTGAATCTATAATGTCCTGCTAAATAGAAAGATTAACGTTATCAAGAATTTCATCTTGTTTGGATCACTACAGCCTAGTCATTCAAAAATCATATGGTATTGGGCAAAGCAGCTCCCCCAACCCTCTCTAGGAGGTTGAAGAGCAAAGAAGTCATTTTGGAGTTCAAGGTGTACCTGACCCTCATCAAGGCATGCTCTATCCAAGCATGTGCATGGGACTGTGGGAGTATCAATAAGGGATAGTCAAGAAAAAATGTTGTATCTGAATGATTGTGTTCCTGGAGATTCTCTGAAAGTACCGTGGATCATCAGAAGAAGATACAGCTCAGTCTTGAAAGTATAGCCCAAATGATCTTAACAAGTGAGAGGAGAGAGACTTTAGCTCATGTATTCTCGACATGATGAGACCAGGACCTGGAAAAAGACATCCTGCTAGGGAAAGTGGAGTGTCAGTGAGAGAAATGTCCTCCATGAGATGGGATTGGCACAGTGGCTGTCACCATGAGTTCACACAAAGCACATTAGGAAAACCACTCAGGATGGGAGATTGTTTCTTTTTGTTGGGCTTAGAGATAGCTTAGAGGTGCTAACCCTAACCCTACCACCCCTAACAAACAGAATAAACAAAACTCCCAGCACTCTCTTAAGTTTTATGGACTGTCTGCTGTTTGTTTTATTTTGTTTATGCAATTGTCTTGTTTTACAGACACGTTCTTTATCGATTTTAATCTAGAAGTTCTGCTAACACCTGTTTGTTTGTTTTTTAATCATAACAATAGGAAAAGATCCCTGACAGCAGATCATGGCTGTATGAGGTAATTTAGTTTGGAATCAAACAGGTTTTCTACTTCACTCAGCGCCATACAGTCTATTCCAACTCACAACACCCTCTCAAACAGAGCAGATTCGTCCCTGTGTTGCTCAAACCTTAAATCTTGACCAGAGGAGAAAGCCTCACTTTATTCTCACAGTGTGGTCAGAGCTTTCAAACTTCGGACCTGGCAATTAGCAGCCCAATGCCGAAACCCCCACACTGCCAGCCCTTCTTCTTTCCTCATTTCAAACAGGATAATTCTGCTTTTCAACAACCATTGTCCCTGTCGTTGATCTAATCTACCCTATAAGAGTCTGCTAAAATTCCTCCTTGAGGAAGAATTGTCTTACTGTCCCCACCAAGAATGGCCTCTCCTGCCTCACATTTATATTGCTTCCCACCTGTCCCATTTATTCGGCATTAGGACATCCAGTGCCTGGTGACATCTGTTCTATTTGGGGCTGATATTGCTCTTGACCTCTTTATGCACATGTCTCGTCTCTCTAACTGGAAAGAAGACTCCTTGAGGACAGGGTCATGAATTGAATCATAGATTTTCATACCTAGAAGAAACTTTAGAGATGAAATTGTCCCACACTCTTGTTTTATAATTGAGAAGAAAGGAGTCTGGTAGAACGTAACTGACTGATTTAAGGTCCAACAATAATTTAGTTAGAAGGCCAGAAATAGAATTCCTGGCTTGAAATACACTGCTCTTTCTAGTGTGTGGCACAATAACTTTCATAACATATTAAAGTTGAAACAGTCATTAGTAATTCTGTTCCTCAGTTCCTACAGTGGAAAAGTGAAGCTCAGACAAGCTGTGAAATTGCTGCTAATGTCATCCCTTGAGTTACTTCTAGTGCTGGGACTGTATTTCAGTCTTCCTGAAATGGTAAGCACAATGCTTCACTCCCAACTTCTTTCTTTCTTTCATGACCTCAACTTTTTTCTTTTTGATTTTAGTGTGAAAAAAAATTTGTACAGAGCAAGTAACTAGCGAACATCTTTTAGAACATATCTATGTATTTATTTTTAAATGAAGGTCTATAATAGACACTCCTAAAGTTTGTAATTTCTTTGAAAACTGAGAAACAAGAGACTTCAGTGTTTGACGACTTTGACCTTTGCACAGTACACTCTGCTCTTCACTCTATTTTAATTTGTATGTATAAAAGTAAATTAGTTGAAGAGTACCTATTTATTAAAATACTATACTCCCTATCCTGCCCGCCTTTCCAAAGTCAAATATTTCTTTATGATGTGCCAGTTCTACTGTTCCACAGGCCCCTCCTCTGTATATGATCAGATGGGGGCACATGTTCCTGCTCAATGTAGTTCACCCAATAGTTGATCTTACTGAAAATAAGACTCCCAAATCCTTGTTATTGAGTTGATTCTGACACAAGGTGATCTTATAGGGCAGAGAAGAGCTGCTCCTTAAGGCTTCTGAAATTTAAGTCTTATGAACATATAGTCTCATTTTTCCCCTTATGGAGCAGCTAGTGGATCTCAATAATAAACCTTGCAGATATTAGTCCCAAACATAATTCACTGTTACTAGTTCTCATTTTCTGTGTTTTATATGCACAAAAGCATGCACTTGGCCTATTGTAATCTTTCCCCAGTACAGTCCATGAAAGATTCTCAATTGTAAAAAGTATGTATCTATTGGCAGTGTGTGTTGTTCATTAGACTGCTAACTGCAAGGGCAATACTTCAAAACCACTATATTCTATTCCTATAAAGAATTTCAGTGTCAGAAATTCACAAAGACATTTCTCCCATGTCCTAAAGCATCTCTATGGGGCAGAATCAATTCAATGGCATTGAGTTTGGAATTTGTGTACATACTCAATAAATAAAAGTCCCTAAGGTTTGGAGTTCTCTTGCTTACTCCCTAACAAAAAAAAAAATCTCTGAAACTACCAAAAGTCAAAAGATCTTTCCATTTGAACTTGATTGATGGTTTGCTTTTGAGTTCATCAATTTACTGAGATAATGAGAAAAACACTATGTATTATAAGAGAAAGAGCTGTCAGGGATTAGCTGCCTAATATTATCTAAGAGCCAAAGGGTCCTGGGCTTATCTCTTTGTCTTCAAAATCTAAATAAATTCTTCAATAAAATCTGCAACTAGGCTCATCTTTGTGCCCCAAGTCTCAACCCAACGGCAGGTAGTCTTAGGGGGAAATAACACTAGGAAGGTAAAAGCTCTTATGAGTCATCAACCATGTGAAACAAAAGGGCATTCTGTACCCAAAGAAAAAGTTCAGAAGGGCTAGAAGGAAGCCTGGATGTGGGGAACTCCAGGAGGCAATGGCACCCACGAGGTCCCATGGTGAGGATTGCAGTGCAATGTATTCCACTTTGCATGCAGTGCTGAATGGGGAAAAAATTATTCACTCTGTAAACCTTCAAAAAGTGATGCCCCCCAAAATTTGTAATACAAAGTTTAAAAATACAGTCAACCCCCAAATATTTGGGCTGAATATGTTATTTCATCTTCATAGGGCCAAAATAGCCATTCCCCTCTCTCCCTTGATAACTGAATCAATACAGTAAACAGATAGATGAGTCTATCTTTCCACTGTCTGAAATTCTTGAAAATCACAGAATAACTAGCTAATTTACAAAATTCAATTCTTAGAAGTGCCAGAGATCATTAACTTGACTGTCAACAATCCTGAGAATGTTGAAGGATTCCTGTAAAATGACAGCTGACAAAGTGCTGAGTTTCATCACTGTTAACTCACTTAGTCGACCCCCAAATTCTGCGAGGTTAAGAGCTGTTAGTAAATTCAATCTGAAGAGGTTAAAGCTACTTGTCTCAGTCAGTACCGTGAGTTGATCAAAATATGTGTGTTGCATCCAGAGTCAGGTTCTAGAGTCTGCAGATTCCACTGTTGCCCGCTACTGTCTTTTAAAGATAGTCCCTAGGATCCATGAGTTCAGAGGGTATAGAAAGGAGAGCAGAGAAATTCACACTTTCACATAACATGGAACAACAATTGCAATACAAAAGTATGCCCAGACTTAAAAACAAAAAGACCTGGAAAAGGGGCTTGATTATGGAAATCTATGTAAGAGAAGAATTGGGTTTATTTAAATTAAAGAATCTTACCATAATAGCAGAACACTGGATGTGACCCTGTCATTTTTTATAATTAGCATATCCATTCTATTGTCTTTATTCCTTTTTCAATTGCATTTTTGAGCAACATATACTGATATTTTATCCTGTGTGTTAGTATGCTCTATTTTCTTTTAAACTGTTCACTGAGAAGTAACTGAGGACTGCTTTGTATGCAAATCACTCTACTGCCCACTCATATGGAGGAAGAGAGAATAAATAGGATACAGGTGCTTAGATAATTCCCAGGATTTATGATTTATTTAAAGGGAGAAAGCCTATGCTAACAGTAAAATTCATTATACCAGCAACATTTGAGTATAATCTTATATTTCAAGTCACATGATTGAAGCAGTGTTTCGAATACTTTGGGGCAGATTCCTGCTCTCTATAACCACTTCATTGTGAGAGGTTCCATTTTTGACTGTAAAATGGAAATGGATTAAAATGTCTCCACACTCTATTCCTGACACCCACAGTCATGTCTTTTACTTTTGGTCAGACCTTAGAGACCCTTTTTTTAATTTCTTCTCTTCACTTATATTTCACAGATCACTTTGTAGGCGATATATGAATATACTTGATAAAGGTAGGATGAAAAATTACCCAAGGAATTTTTTTCTTGATTTCTGGGAAGTACCCTCTATGTTCTGGAGGTTTCTTCAAAAATTGGCATGTTTCTCTTTATGAATGAAGACTTCAGATCACACCTAACAGGATAGGATGATAAGTGGCTCCAACATGGGCTGGTCATACCAGAGAGAGGCACCTCATGATATCAGCCTGACCTGAGGAACAGCTGGATATTAAATTAAAATTATTGGGAATTGAGGCCATAAAATACCACCAATATCCTTTATGGACACTGAAGCTCAGATGGGCTTTGTGGGAAGGCCATGGGTCTGGGAAAAAAACAAACTCCATGGCTTTCTTTTATGCTGGCCCATATTTGTACTCTTTATAAAACTCTAATAATAAGTATAGCTTTCCTGAGCACCCTGAGTCATTATGTTGAATTAATATACACAATAGTATAGTAGCACCCCCATTTCTAGACAGTAGGTGAACAGTGCATGCTCTATGAGAAACTCGAAAGTTGTGGCTGCTGTGAGAAGTCATAGAGTTGACCTTGTTGGCAGCCTGCAAGATGAGGAGCCCTTATGTGTATGATCTGACATAACTGCAGGTAGGATGGACCATAAGAACAACTGCCTTAGTGTTAAAGAAAACATCTAGAGTTGATATAGTGACACAGACTACTTAGAGAGTAATCAATTTCAATTGTTCCTCTAATAAATTCCAAAAAAACAAAGGCTTGTATTTAAAGGAAATGCTTTACCTTCTATGATTGAAATCAGTATTATGTTAATTTGTTAATTACATGAAGCAGGTCAGTTTTTGCTTGACTATTTCAACTCACTTTTGCATCCCTAAACCTCTGTCATGCTTATTACTTCTTAAAAAGACAAGCAAACAAAAATCCTTGTTTCTTCTACACATTTCATTTGTATACATACATCTTATCATTTTTTAATCTAAATGACCTTTAATAATCAATGAAATCATTATAGCTTTTAAATTGGGTCTCTGCATATTAAGAACTTACCTTCTTTTGCTCTGAAAATAGCCACAGCAATATAAGTTGTTTGAAGCGGTTGATGTATATAAATCAAGAGTTAATTGCCTGAGAAAGATACTTTACTCAAATGAGTTTATTTAGTATGATTAAAAAGAGTTATTTGAAATAAAAATTTCAGCTCAAAATTATAAACTTAATCCCAGGGAGTCACAATTATTAACAGTGCATTTCTGCACGATTGATTAACTCAACAAGGCAATAAAATCAACCCAATCACTGTGAGAATCCCCAAAAGTTTTTGGCTAGTAATACAAAACAAGGCCTTGCCATTTTTGACAATTTTAACCCTAGAGATCAAATTCCTGACTATCAAATTAAAAAGTATAAATAAAATTTGTCCAATTTCATGTATTACAATTTAATGAAGCGTGTGTGTTTATTAAAATTGTACTTGAGGTAGATGAGAGATCATTGAGGAGCCCTGCTGCTACAAATAGGTAAGCACGTGACTGCTCCAGCCAAGCTTATCCGTTCACACAACCACGGTTCCCTTAGAGGAAAAAAACGTCTTTTCCCTGCTCTCAAATGTCTCCTCTGGGGAACTCCTCTGGGCACTTTCTCCTCTGGGTCTTGGTGGTCACTAGGAACTGGCCCTGACGTGACAGTCATGGATTTGCTTGCTTTTAGTTTTAGTTGTTGTTGTTTATATGTTTTATGAGACACTTCACACATTTATTAAAAATAGAGTATCAAAGGGCTTGTGATTTATTGCATCCCTTTGAAGAGAAAAAAGTCATTATGTAAAAAAAAAAACTTTAGGTCACTCTAAGTTTTAATGATCTTTCAGCTGTGATTTTAGAACATTCAAAGTTTGAGATGGTGGAGACTAAATAAGAGTTCAGCTGGCAAACAAGTTAAAGAAACTTTAATTCTCCTGGTTTATTAAAACCTATTCAAGTCTTTGATGGTCTTTGAAATCACAGTATTCTATCAATTATGATCTCAAAAGATTTCTGAAGCACTTTTAAGTGAGAAGTGAGTAACTTATGGGTTTGTCTTTTAAAATGTGCTTTAGTATGTCATTACTTCAAATAATGTCAGTAACTCAGTACCAGTTTGAATGGTTATGGAACATTTGTAATTCAAGGGGGTGTGATTATCATTGTATATTCTGGTATAAAAAAAGACTTTAGCCAGATTACTTTTTATCGGCTCATGAATTTAGATGCAGTTCCTTTAGTTCCATAATGCAGCTGTCTAGGGTAGATATATGCATCTATCCAGATTGGATGCCATGGAAAGCTCATCGTTGGAAACTGGATAGTTCAGACTGGGGAGGGATAGCTGGCTCAGGGGGAAGACAGTTTGCAGCAAATAGCTATAACAATGATAGAACGTGAGATTTGGGGTAACTAAATCCCAAGTGGTGTTTTTGTTCTCCTTCTATACCTATAATGGAGAGGAAAATAAATACACAACACTCTGTGGATTCATTTCTATGGCTAGTCTGTATATGATAAATGTCCATCATCCAGCAAAATAAAACCTCCATGCTACTAAAAATCATTCATGTAACCACCAAATTACTTCTCGCTACTTATTGTGGCTTTATTAACAACATACAATTTCCAGCCCTTTGGCTGATGAAAAGTGATATCTTCTCCTTTCATTAGTGCACTCTTAAAAACCTTGTTTCTAATTGTGTAAGGCTGAACAAACATATTTTATGCTCTCAAAAAGAGAGATGCACTGAGAGAAATGTAAGTCCTTTACAGAGTCGTCATAACTTCTCAATGAGAGAGAAAGGAGAGAAGCCAAGTTCAGATCACATTTCATATAGAGACATGTATATTACAGGTTTACATGCGATATCAATGGTATGTGATGATGTTCCATGTATTCAGTGTCAAAATGTGATCATCTATCATGTATGAAGTGTGGTAAGCTTAGGTACTGGAAGAAAATGTAACAACTGCAACTAAATTATCTGTGCTCATAATTAGGGGTTTGGAAAGCGAACTTCAGGGACGATGGTCCTCACAGTTATGAGATATATAGAAATCTTCAGATATATTTCGTGAATCAAGACTCTTCTTCTAACAATACCCCCCAAAAGAATTTTCATTAAAGAACTACCATAAAAATTGTGTCATACCTGCAACAGGCTATTCCCTGTGCCTGGAGGTTATTTCTAGATAAGAGACAACAGCTTCTATGTCTAACACACCAACTCTCCTATGACCTCTTCTGATAAGGGTCATTGATTGTCATCTGGTGAGGTCTCAGGGGCATGTGAGGTCATATAGCTCTAGGTCAAGATGCCTGTCATCTTCATTGCTTGTTCATTGTGCTGTTTATGATACTACCAATTACAAATGTAATATGTTCACTGTAGGATGTGTACGCCTTTGAACGATCCGCAGGTCCATTATGTACACCAATAGAAAATACATTAATTTTATTGGTTCTGGTAAAGGGACAAGGAGCCCCTGGGTCTCACAGTCTATCTGTCTTAGTTACTTCCCACAATTGCAGAGTCACATCTAAGGGCCCATTGAAGTGTTAGGGACCTGGAAACATGGGGAATATTGAAGTACATGCAAAGTCCACAACAGCAAAATATGCCATGTTATGGTTAGGTGTCTTTGAAAGGGTTCTGACTCCTCACCACCTTGGGTATAACAGAAAGAAACATTTCCCTTTCTTCAAGTTGTTATTCTGAAGCCTCTTCTTGCAGCCACTGTATCAGTTCACCTCCTCCAGAGTCTTCTTCCTTTCCTCCTGATTTTCTTCCTTCCCAAGCACGATGACTTTCCCTGGGTCTATTTCTCCTTGATAACATATGCAAGGTACTTGAAATGATGTCTCTCTTTCCTTGCTTCTAAGAGACATTATAGCTGCACTGCTTCCAAAATAGATACAACTGGTCTTCTGGCAGGTCCATGGACCTTTCAATAATCTTCAACAGCAGCACAATTCAAATGCACCATTTCTTCAAACTCCCCATCCACAGAGCCCACCATTTGCATGTGCCTTCAGTGAAAGGAAACACAGTGACTTGGGTCAGCCTCACTTTGTTCTTCAGTGACCCCCTTGATCTTTAGCACTGCAAAGAAATCCTCTGCAGCCGATTTGCCCAATGGAATAACACATCTGACTTCTCCCTTGCTACTTCCATGAGCACTGTAAAGTTAGAAAGTTTAGGACCAGGAGGAAGAGGGAATAGAGGAATTGATCAGAAACAACCCTAAAGAAACTGGATCAATACTATGTAAGAGTTGATAATCAAATAATACTAATGCAGCTAGCCAACGGATTCAAGTCAGCAAAGGATCACAGCAAGGGAACCACTCAAGCAGGTGGCACAATAAGGTCTCCTGTATGATCTACCTACTGGAACCTCTGTCATGCGGCAGAAACTTTATCTTTGTTAAGCCTCTGTATAGCACGAGCGTGTGCTCTGGGGCATGCTATCTCTAGGTTGAATTCTTTCTCCAAAGAAGACTGGGAATGGGGAATTAGAAAAATTCCTACACTAACACACTGATTGAAGTTTTAAATAACATGACTCCAGTTGTGGGGATTTGTGTTTTCTTTACACTGAGTTCCTATCCCTACTGAAGACTGCAGTGCTGTGTTTCATCAACAAGTGCTACAATCTTCCTGATTTTCAGCAAGCAAAATCATGTCATCTGCATCTGAAAGGCTCTCAATAAACCTTCTACTCATCCAGATGCTGCCCTTTTCTTTTTCTGATGATTTGCTCAATATATAGACTGGATATTTATGGTGAGAGGATGCCACTCTGATGTACACTTTTGCTGATTTTAAGTTATGTAATATATCCATGCTTTGGGGGGATAAATGCTCTCAATCCATGTATATACGTCCCACGTGGGCACTATGAAGTGTTCTGGGATTCCTATTCTTCTCAATGCTATCCATAGTCTGTCCTGAGACCCACAGTCAAATGCCTTTTCATAGGCAATGAAACACGAAGAAATATCCTTCTGGCATTCTCTGCTTTTAGTAAAGATATATCTGACATAAGCTATAACATCCCTCATGCCATAGAAAGAAGACACCGAAAGACTTTAAATAAGGGGAGAGTTAATAAAAAAAAAATGTTTCTTCAGCTGTGTAATTTTTCAGGCCCTGAAATCCTATCTGAGATTTACATTGACACCCTTTCCTGACCCTCCTCTTCTTTGAGAAACCTAGTCCTCTACTATTTCAGAACTAATTGCTAGATACCTAACTGTCTACCCCAGGGATCAGGAAACCCTTGAGACCAGAGAGCCAACTCTGCCCCTCCTAACTACTTTAAAATCACTCAAGAGACTAAAATATATTTTTCCACACAAATGAAATCACCGTGATTTGAAATAATGACCTTCAAATGTTTTCAATGTTACTTCAAAGTCACATGGTCACACTGAAAGAGTTGCGTATGGCTCATGAGCCACAGTTTGCTGCCCACTGGCCTACACCAATGAGAGAGGCAAGTCAGGATCAACAGCCTGCAGCTTATTGTTAAAGGTGCAGGACTTGACACAGTTGAGAAGTAAAGAACTACAGTAAAAGAAAAGAAAGTATGGACAAGACATATTGGAAGTCCAAACGCGCAGTGATAGAAAATGATGGTGCTACAGAAAATCATGTTTCCTGTCAAATCTGTTGTACAGTAGTTATTGTATGGAGTTGTATAGAGCATTAGAAACAAGATATGTTTTGATTATCATTATTTTTATTGACAAATACTGCTTCTTTAATAGATAGATACAATTCATCCTTTATTATAAGTACACTCAACATCTGAAGATTCACCTACTCCCCTTCTATGATCATTCACAGACATGAGCACTCACAGAGAGGAAAGTCCCGGCAGAGAGGCAATAGGGTTGGTTTGGTATTTGCAAATTTGGTCTTTGTTAGGGAGTTCATAGAACATAACTCTCTAGAATAATGAGAATCAGCTGTATTCTGATATGTTATGAACATCTTGTCTCATTCAAGCCATGTTACAAATCCAGTAGAGATTTGTGTATTATCCCTCATTAAAAAAGAAAGACAGGAAGGAAGAGGATGAATGAGGTAGCGAAGGAGTTAAGCGAGATGGACAATGACTAGTAAGGCAGTATGGCAGGTCTTCTCCTTACTGGCTTTGTGACCATTTAGAATATGAATTGATTAAATATGTACCAAAGCTTAAAGCTCTTTCTTTGAACTGTTCTTTATCATGGGAAAAAGCAAGTATGACCATTCTAGGGGACAGGGGGGTTACCAACAATGATAAACCTCAGAAAATTCTAAATGAATATTGTAAAGCATCATCATTTGCAAAGTACAGAATAAAGTATATACATGCATTTTTATGTTTTTTGTTGTTGTTGCTTGATTTTAGTAAAAAATCTCCAGGAATAACTTAGAGGTTGCTTACTTATGATCAATTTACATCACAGATGTACAGCAAAACCATCTCCAATGTTATTGGGTAAGTGATAAGCAGAGAAACCACCAAAACTATTTTTAAATAACTGTCTTGGGATTAAAGTTGAAGTTTATGTGAGAGCATTAGTGGAAAGATTGGAAGCCAGATTATGATGGCCACCAAAAAATCCAAACTAAGTAGAACAAGATTATGAGAAATATTTATGAACATAGGTTATAATAAGACAAGCTTATTCTACCCATAAGGTTAGCAAGTCAAAACTCCAAGTGACTCCTTTAGGAGAAATAAGAGGCTCTATAATCCTGTAAAAAGTTAGTCACAAAAATCTCAGTGGGGGGGGGGGTTAATTCTACCCTGTACTATAGAATCCTATGGAGTTGGTATCAACCCAGTGACAGTTCATTTGAGTTAAATGTCTGAAATGAACAGGGACAATGATTCTGTTTTCTCCCACTGGTGAGATTCAGTGTGTTTGTATTATTTTAAGATTACAGGTTAATTTCCAAACTCTATAATAACCATGTGTGATAAGGGTTCTGGGATCTATTTTCCAAAGCTGTTGAAAACAATTCTCAAATTGTTAGGGAACTATTTTGTTCTAAAAATCACAAAGTTTAAAATTAGATGTATCATAGTAAAATGGTCTTGCTACTAATTTTGCTTATATCCTGTGATGCCAATTCTGTGTATGCCTGCAAATAAAGCTCACTGCTTTTCAGTTTCCTCCAGGTATTGGGAACAGGTTATATGCAGACCCAAACCAAGGACATAGTAGAATTTTGATGTATTTTTCTTTGTTGTTTGTGTATTTTAAAGACAACATTTGAGAAACAAGTCAAGGTCACAAAAAATGTAAAATAGTAAATTCAGACATGATTCCTAACTCTCTTGATGCTTCATCAATAGCTAAATGATTAGGGGTTCAATCTCATTAGTCACTTCATGAAAGACGAAGTGTCAGCTTGCTTCCCCAAAATAGTAGTCTTAGAAATCTTATAGGACAATTCTATTCTTTCATATAGAATAACTATTAATCAGGATTGACTAGTTGACAACTGGTTTAGTTTATTAGTATTATTATGATAACTTTCTAGGGAAAAGAGTTCTTAAAAGTGCCTTTAGAATGAACCTAGATAAGTATTTTGTTTCTTTTAGTATGTCTAAAATTGCCCTATTAGAAACTGAAGATGTATTATGAATAATGAGGCTGAATTTTAATAAAAAACATGTCTTTGCTAATCTACATGTTCATTCCATCAAACTGAAAAGAATGTTAATATAAGTGCTATTCTCTTGACACTTGAAAACCTTGGTTTATTTTATTAAGATTCCTCTCTACTATTTCAGTGCTCTAAGATAACAGAGAAACAGTGTTTATTTTTCAAATAAATAGGGAATTTTTCTGGATACAGTTCTTATAGGAAATATTCCCATATCTGCGTAACATGGAAGAAGAATTCCCAATACAACAGAACATCCACGTAGTCTACTTTTGTGTCATTTATGCAACTGACAAGTAAAATCATTTTCTTAACTTAATAAGAGAAATTACTAAGGATTGCATGAATAATTTGCTGCTGAATTCTACAGACTACACTATTCACTATAAAGTCTACTTGAGCAAGTTGGATTAATGGAGTTAGCTAAAATACCACAGAAAGACATGTAAGAATGACAGCTGTAGAGAATCAGTGTTTCACAGCAGAATCGCAGTGTCTCCTTTTACATTTGCAGGGCCTGGGAGAAGGGGGTTGTGGGGGGAGGGGGCGAAGGTAGAACCATAGATCATGTTTCTAAGTATTTAAAAGGTATATGCATTCATACCAACCTGAAAGGCCAAGTTTGAATCTGGCACTCTCAGACTCCCTAGAGGACAACTAGAATGTGGTGACTCATATTGATCATTCCCAGCCCATTTTGTGCATCAGCCTAAGTGTGCCTCTATACATCCCAGACACATCTCTGAATATTACATCCATTCAGAGGGAATATTGCTTTTAGTTCACAATCACAAGGTCCATTCATAGACTCCCAATCCAGCTGATCTTCGATCATATTAGGAGTCAGAGAGCAGATACTGAGTTTGAGAATCTACCTATTTAAGAAAAGATCAAGAGGAAAGATAGCCTTCTTTGGTGAATTGGAACTTAAAGATAAGTCAGATATGGAGTTAACTTAAAAGTCCATTAAAGTTAGGGCAAAACAAATGATCAATGGAGAGAGAAATAATTATATTGATTATTGAGGCTCAAAGTGACATATAATTTAATTGCTGGAATTTGCACATGCAAGGAATTAATATTTGACAATAATAAGAATTAAGACAATGATTCTTTCTCAATGGTTCCAGCCATTAAAATGGTATCAAATCCCTTTGCAATTAAAAAAAAAAGTGTTTTGCAGTTCAATGCTAGACTTACTACGTACCACTTTCTCCTTCACTGCCCCTTTATTTCCTGAACATGGCATTAAAAGTTTTAGGACTAAATATTTTTAAATCTACACTACATATGGTCAATATATGTTTATATACTAGGCACGCTATCCTGACACTTTATCTTACTATTCCTCACAGTTCTGCAAAATTCTGACTGCCACATTTTGCTGTGATTCTTGTTCAGAATGAAAAAGCACATACCAAGCACTAGTTAACAAGTTCTTTCAAACCTTTACATTTCCCCTCAAATGCTGACCAATCAAGAGTGTCTTTCCTCTGAGAGTTGTTTGGAGGTTCTAGCAGAGGTGTGCAGTTACTTGATCGAATGACTGTCCTCCTTCTATCGGGGAAGGTCATTCTCTTCAACCAAGCGCACAGCTTCTGTAGGGTCACCCATGGAGAGGTGAGAGAGAAAGAGGACACTTGCATAGCCAGCCAGATCAGCCGACTTAACCTGGGGAATCAATGGAGTGACAGATGTCGCAGCCAGTTCACTCTCTCATCCATGTAGTATGGCAGGGCTACATATGGTAGGCAACTAAGGTGGTGTGGTAACATTGCGATGTGTAGCAGGGGAATGGGGCACAAACCCACCCAAGGGAAGCGAATTGTTTATAACTCCACAGGGAAGAAGACACCAAACTTAAACCCAGTGTTCCAGGATGTGAATGGAGTGAGATGGCATAGAGTGGGAAGCCATTGGAGGGGTTTGAGGGGCCAGCCCCCATCACAACTACGTGGGCAGCCGTCCTTCCCCCCAGAGGAGTTTGCTTTGAAAGACAGCCCTGAGGTTGCAGGTCACAAAAAGAGACATATTTGACCAGAGCACAGGACAGCAAATGAAGGGGGAGGAAGAGAAAGTGGAGTATATTCAGGCCCACAGAGCCTTGAGGATGGTTTTCTCATTCAAAACCTCCAAAGCACAGAAAGGACCATATGGCCAGCCCCACTATAAAACACGGCATCCCTCTCTGACCCAAACACCCTGTTGGGATAACGCTGGAGACCAGGACAACACTGGAGAAGCAGGGTTGGGATTGCACCTGGTCTGACCCCACCACGCGGAGGCAAAACACGAGGAGAAGTGCAGCAGAGCAGCAGGGGGAGCAGAGTATGGAGTTCTGAGGGTACCAAGGGTATACTTTGGGGCCAGGGTGTGGCACCACATCAGACTCAACCAGAGGACCCTCCTGGAGGTCAACAAACAGACCGTGAAATATTTATAAGATTCTCTTTTGCTATTTCTATTTCTATTTTTTACTTATTTACATGTTTTCTGGACATTGATTTTTTTGTTGTTCTTGCCATCATTTTGTTTTCTTATGTTGCTTTGTCTTGCTAGTTCTTGTTTGCTTGTTATATATATAATTGTTTGTTTTTTGTGTGTATTATTATGTCTGTGAGTCTATCTAGGTAAGATTGGCTGGATTAACAGTCTGGAATAGAAAACAATGGGACTAATGATTCTGGGGGGACATGGGAGATGGGGTAGTGAGGGAAGGGAGGTGGTGTTGACCAACCCAGGGATAAGGGAACAACACTTGATTCAAAATCAGTGATAAGTTGAGTGTCAGAGGCCTGATAAGGTTGATCAAGGATAATGTAACAGAGAGAAATTACTGAAACCCAAATGTAGGATAAGCGTGATAGTGTAGCAAGAGAAAGTAAAAAGAAATAGAGGAAAGAACTGGGAGGCAAAGGGAAGTTACAGAGGTCTAAATATAGTCATGTACAAAGGTAAATGTACTTTTATATGATGATGGGGAAATAGATCTGCAGGCATATACTTATAGGATTAGTATTAAGGCAGTACGTGAACATTGGGCCTCCACTCAAGTACTTCCTCAATGCAAGAGCACTTTGTTCTATTAAATTATCATTTAATGATGCTCACCTCCTCAAAATGATCACTTAAGACAAATGTGTGCATAAAAAAAAGTGGTGAAGAAAGTTGATGGTGACCAGCTATCAAAAGCTTTAGCATCTGGGATCTTAAAAGTTTGAAGGTAAACAAGAAGCCATCTAACTCAGAAGCAACAAAGTCCACATGGAAGAAGCAAAACCATCTGTGTGACCACAAGGCATCAAAGGGATCAGGTATCAGACACAAAAGAAGTAAAAATTACATCACCATAAATGAGGGGGTAGTATAGATTGGGGACCTAAAATCCATCTGTATATGAAGCAACAACCCCTTACAGAAGGGTTATGGGGAGGAGGCGTGCCAGTCAGGGTACAGTATAGCAATGATAATGTGTCACTCTGGGTAGATTAGAGGAACAAATCCATAGACACACATATAGATATAAGGAAAAGTTTATGTTCAAGAGGATTGGGACATTGAGAAAGCATCCCAGTCCAGTCCAGTTCAAAGTCATAAGTCTGATATTAGCCCATATGCCCAATATCAGTCTATATAGTCTCCTTCTGACTCACGAAGTCACAGGGCAGTGGGTTCAGAGTTCCAGTGCCAGCAGGGGTCCCTTCATGGCTCCTCATTTCCAGGTCTCAGGGTCAATCAAAAGCATCCAGTGGTGATAGAAGCAACTCAGCACTAGCAGGAATCTCCACATGGCTTTTCCAGCTTCAGAGGTCTGGCTCCATCAAGGCCAAGCCGTGTGGCTTCTCCAGCTCCTCAGACGCTGCCATCATGTCTTGTCTGTGATCATCTCTGAGACTAACTCTCAACAACTGGGAAAGGTAGTGTCTCAACTTCACAAGGGAAATATCACGAGATTTCCCAGACATATCAGGAGAAAGCCATGCCCACACAGAAGCCTCATTGGCTACTCAATGGCTATCACCAGATTAACAGGCTAGACTCCACCCCTACATCTCAATCATGAAATTAACATAAGCACATGACCGCCACAGATGGAATATGCAATTTTCCTTTAGTTCTTCAATGCTTCTTCTCCCCCTGCCCGCCTCCCCAACCTATCATGATCCCATTCTACCTTACAAAACCAGCAGGACCAGAGGATGTACACTGGTACAGAGTGTACCGCAAGCATGGGGAATCCAGGGCACATGATCCCTTCAGGACCAATGGTGAGAGTGGCAATACCAGGAGGGTAGAGGGAAAGTGGAGCAGAAATGGGGAACTGATTATATGGATATATATATAACCTCCTCCCTGAGGTACAGACCACAGGGACAGGGGTGAAGGGAGACATTAGTCAGTGTATGTTATGACAAAATAATAATTTATAAATTATCAAGGGTTCATGAGGGAGGGGAGAACAAGGAGGGAGGGGAAAATGGGAAACTAATACCAAGGGATTACATAGAAAAAATGTTTTGAGAATGAGGATGACAACACATGTACAAATGTGTTTTGCTTAAAATGGATGTATGTATGGATATGGTAAGAGGTATATGAGTCCCCAATAAAATTATCTAAGAAAAAAAGTGTATTTTCCATTTCCAAGGGAGAATTCATAGATTCCAATTATTAATTCTTAGAGAAAAGTTTCTAGCGTCCTATCATATGCGTGCTTTATAGATACTATGCATATGTACCACCTTGGAAGTCTGACAGCAAGGGGGTTCTGAGTTGGACTGAAGACAAACTGTCCAGAACCACCTACTGCTCCTCCAGACAAAGGTGGAACTGTCCATTCTGGAAGAGATGGACGGTCACTGAGCCCCACAAGGGTAATTCTACCCTGTCCTATGAATTGCATTGACTCCGTAGCAGTGGACTGTACATTTATCTTTTTATATGTCATGTACTAGCCACATTACAAGCCTATACATTTGTTATCTTATGGGGCTTGCCTTTTGCTCTTATGTGTGTGTGTGTGTGTGTGTGTGTGTGTGTGGTGGGGCAATGTCTGCAATAGAAGAGTCATCTATGGTGAATGAATTTCAGTAGCGCTTCCAGAAGGAGAACAGTCTACAAAGATGAAATAGACTTTGCACTTCCCAGGGAATTAGCCACTGAAGAAAGAAGCATAGATTATTGTCAGATAAAGTCCCAGAATAAAGCAGTCCAACTGAACCCTGGGGAAACGCTCCCATCTTACATGATCAGATGGGTATAACTGGAAAGAGTGGAGTTAAATTTTGAGGACTTTTGTGCACTGATTGGGCACAACTCAAAATGAGAAAAAAAACAACAGAAAATATTTAATTAAAAATTTAGTATTTAATAAATATTTAATTTGAGTGGCTGAAATATATATGGATCTGCCAAAGTTAGAAATTGTAAAACATAAACACAACACCTGAAGATCAATATATTAGACATGGAAGCCAAAAGGGATTGGCAATGGCACTTAAAATTAAACATATAGTTTACGTTCCTGGAAATGATAAATGCTAGAGGAATGGCATCACATTCCTTGCTCTCTTGAAGTATAATTCTGTGACAGGTTAATAGCTATTCAACTACTATTGAAATTTGCTTACCAACCACCAAAGCTAATAAGCAAGAAATTGAGTAATGCCACCAATTTCTTAAATCCAAAATTGCTGAAATATGCAATAAAGATTAAATGTTACCTATTGTTGATTGAAATATGAAAGTCAGAAACCTAAAAGGAGCAATAGATGGAAAATATCCTCTTGGTGAAAATGTGATGCTAGAGATCCAAGAACAGAATTTGGAAAGGCGAACAATTCCTTCTGTGCACATACAAAAACTGACTGCCACACATTGCTATTGATTAGCAGAGGAGGACTTTAAATACTGCCTACAAGGCAATATTGAATTTTGTCTTAGGTGTAGCATAGCAGTTACACATTGGGGCTGCTAATGTCAAAGTCAGTGGTTCAAACCCACCAGTCATTCTGAGGGAGAAAGATAGGTCTTACTATTTCTATAAGGAATGACAGCCTTGAAATACACAGGGGCAGTTCTGTTCTTTCCTACAGAGTCAGTATGTGTCAGCATCAATTCAAGCGCAGTGAATTTGCTTGTTTGCTTGTGTTTTTTTGTTTGATTTTTTTTAGTTCAAGTATGGGGTGGGTGTAAAAGAAATCATATTGGAGTTTATATTTACAATTTCTTAAAGTCTCATATTGTGGCAGTCATGTGCTTATGGTAATTTTATGATTGAAATGTAGGGGTGGAGTCTAACCTGTTAATTTGGAGATAGCCATTGAGTAGCCAATGAGGTCTCTATGTGGGCATGGTTTTCTTCTGAGACTTCTGGGAAATCTCACAATATTTCCCTCGTGAAGATGAGAAGCTATCTTCCCCAGTTGTTGGGAGTTAGTCTCAGAGGCGATGAGTCACAGAAAAGACAACATGGCAGCGTCCGAGAAGCTGGAGGAGCCAGCGGAGAGACCACACAGCTTTGCCCTGATGGAGCCAGACCTCTGAAGCTGGAGCAGCATGCTATTGATGGCTCCTGAGCCCTGGAAGCGAGGAGCCATGGGGAGACCTCTGTCAGCGCCAGAATTCTGCACCCACTGACCTGTGACTTCGTGAGTTGGAAGGAGACTTTGTAGACTGATTTCGGGCATATGGATTAATATCGGACTTATGACTTTGTATTGGACTGGATTGGGATGCCTTCTTAGTGTCGCATTCCTTTTGTATATAAACCCTTTCCTTATATCCATATGCCTGTCTATGAAATTTGTTCCTCTAGTCTACCCGGACTAACACACATATAGAACTAGAATCCATCGGAATCAAGGGAAACTACAGAAAGTTGAAACATCATAGGATTTAAGCAAAGACAGCAACAAAAAAGCGGCTTGAAGTGATTGGCACTGTATATCAACCCTGGTGTAGACTCAGACTGAAGAGGTTTTCTCCTTCACAATGACTATATTAGAGAGAACAACATAGTCATTGCTAATGGGTTTGTCTACAAATTTCACACCTTAATACTGTGAATGCAAATGACTACTCCCTTTTGTGCATTTCCCTTCATTCTGAATATTGGTTTTTGCCATAAAGATAAAAATATGAAGACAAAGTAGAAAGCGGCTTTCAACAGGATGATAACAATCTTGAGGATCATGGCAAAAAATGTGTGGGTTAAATGTGTCAAGGTCATATTTTTAGAATTTCTTTGTGTTTCCATGCAAATTTTTAATGAAAATATAACTTAAGTGCAAAAGACTCTAATGAAGCTTTTGTCACTTTTACTTTAGTTTACATTTATGTGTTAGTCTGGGTAGACTAGAGAAACAAATTCATAAACACGCATATGTACATTAGGGTTCTATATAAAGGGAAATTGTACATAAGAAAATATCCCAACCCAGTCCAGTCCAAGGTCATAAGTCCAATATTAGACTATATGTCTGATACCAATCTATAAATTCTCTTCAGACTGATGCAATACATGACATGATGACAAATGCAGAATGACACCTCAAGCCAGTGGGTAGAAAGTCTTTGGGTTCAGTGGTATTGTAAGCATCTCAGCACTGGTAGGCGTCTCCATGTGGCTTCTCTAGGTTTAGCTTTCAGGTTGCATTAGGGTAGGACCATGTGGTTTCTTCTTAGGAATGTCTCAAAGGGAGTCAGCCTTGTCAGTCAAATGTCTTCAAGGGAATGGGAGAATGTCTCTTGCTTTCAAGAAGGAAGTTCCAGATTTCTCAAAATTCTCAGAGGAAAAGACCAAGCCCACACAGATGTCTCTTTGGCTACCTCCAGATTGACAGGTTAAGCTAGGCTCCACCCTTCCAGTCTTAATTCTCAACTCGACACTAGATTAGGTGGTTGCCAAAGTTTGAAACTGAGTATTGCTATGATTAGGTGTTGTCAAGTTGTTTCCATCCATAAGAGAACAATATGGAACCCTGCTTAGTCCTTGACCATTCTCACACTCCTTCCTTAATCAAGTTCACTGTTACAGCTACTGTCCAGACCTTTCTACAGGGCCTGGTGCCTCCTGATGACATGTGCAAATACAAATGACAGCATTTTTCCTTCTCCACTTCCAAAGAGCATTTTGGATATACTTTTCTAAAGACAGTTTTGGTCAGCCTTTTGGCAGTCCATGAAGACCCTTGGTTGCACAGAAGTTAAATGTTGCATTACGCAAGGTCAGTAATACAAACAGACCAGGTGTTCCTACTGGAAAAAAATGAAGATATCTTTTCATGTAAAAATCTGCCATCTTATAAAGACTAAGGAACTGTTCTAATCCATCATATTGTGTCACTAAGAGGTGGAATAGACTCTATGAAACTAAATAAATTTGGTTGTTGGTTTGGTAACTCATGGTATATTTATTGTTCTTTGTGATACCATACTTTGAATGCCTCATTTTCTTCAGTATTTCTTATTAATTATCTATATTTCTCCTGCAAATGTTGTAATTGAAAATAGACTAGCTTTGATTCATTGTTTTGTGGTTAGGTGTCATTGAGTTAATTTCAAGCCACAAGGTCCCTTTGTAAAGCTTACTGAAACACTGTCAGGTCTTGAGCCATCCCCATAATATTTCTCTATTTGAATCCACAATGGCAACTATGCCAGTTCATTTCCTTGAGGTTCTCTGCTTTACTAAGAGTGATGTCCTTCTAAAGAAGCCCTGATGGCCTAGTGGGCTACCAACTGAATTACTAGCCTGAACCACAGTGTTTTCAATGACTTGACATATGTAATATCTAGTTGGAGATTGTGTATGGTTGATCAAAGAACTATTTCAAAGTATAGTTCTGGTAAAGAGTATTGAAAGTACTATTAACTTTCTATAAGTTCTCAAATGTTTCCTCCCACCCGCTGTCATGAGCCTAATTCTACCAGACAAATCCAGCTAGACCAAGGGATGTACACAGGAGTTGGAAACATGGGGAATACATGATCCCTCAGGACTAGTGGTTGGAGTGGTGAAACTGGGAGGGTGGAGGGATGGTGGAATAGAAAGGGGGAATCAATTTCAGGGATCTACATATAACCTCCTCTCTGGGGCATGGACAGCAGGGAAGTAAGTGAAGGGACACATTGGACAGTGTACAATATGAAAAAGTAATAATAATTTGTTAATTATTAATGGTTCATGGGGAAGGGGATGGAGGAGGGAAGGGATATAGGGAGCTGATACTGGGCGCCTAAGTGGAGGGAGGCTGTCTTGAGAGTGATGATGGCAACAAGTATGCAAATGTGGCCTTCATACAATTGATGTATGTATGGATCGGGATGGGAGTTGTGTGAGACCCCAATAAAATGATCATTAAAAAGGGGGGGGGGGTAGGAAGGACGAGCTTATGGCTCAAGAGGAAAATATTTAGAAACGAATATGGCAAAATGTGTACAAATATGCTTGATACAAAAAAACAAAAACAAAAACCAAATGATGTATTGAATGTTATAGGAGCTGTAAGAGCCCCCAATAAAATCACTGGGGGGAAAAAAGCACAATGAACTAGCAAAAGAACAACTGAGTCTGTCTTGGAAGATTCCAGGAACCAGGATGACAAGACTTCATCTCTTATGTTTGGGGCATGTCAGTAGAGACCACTTCCTGGAGTACATCATACTAGTTAGAGTGGAGGGGTAGGGAAAATGAGGAATGACCTTGAGGAGAGGGACTAACACAGTGGCTAAAACCAGGTGCTTCACCTTGAAGACAGGGCAGTGGTTGATTTGTTCTGTTGGACAAAGTGTCATGATGAGTTAAAAGCAATCAGTTGGCACCCAGCAACAACACCCACCTCCAAACAATACTCATGTGCACTCGATACACTACGGGTGCACATTGCATTTGTATTACATCAATAATGATATCGCTCATTCTTCATCTTTAGACTCTGACTTGAATTTCAGACAGTTCCCCATGTAATTGATATACAGTTCCCCAAGTGATTGATTTTGAACTACACTTTACTTGTTTGATATTACTGACAAAGATAAATAATTTCTCACTTATTTTGGATTACCTTTCTTTTATTAGCATGAATTAGCATGAATATGGGTCTTTTTCAGTTGGTTGAACACAGCTGTCTTAAAAATGTCTTGCTATAGATGAGTGAGAACTTCCTAAAGCAATTACAAAAGTAAATAGTTCCTTTTATGTATGATATTGCTTTTCCACAATTTACATTTATTTTTTTCTAGTTGATATTTGTGAGGGTTATATAATTCTTCTTCATGAATCTCTAAAACACTCTTAATAAATAAACTAATTAGAATTCTCTTTTCATAAGAAAACACAACCTATGTCTTCCCAATACCTAAATGAATAAATAAATAAATAATCTAAAATAGATATTGGCTGAAAGTAAATTTGTGTCTACTGATTTCTAAGTATATGTATCTGATGTTATTGTGTGCTTTTTCCTTTTGTACTAGATTCCAACAACCTGGAGATACAGTGTGTATGAAGCAAGAGAGGGGAAATGTTTATTTTCTGTTTGAAGTGGAGATGACATATGCTTGATTAAATGCCCAGGGTCATACAGCTGGGTAAAACCAACGGGAAAATTAGAGTTGGGATCTGCTGACTTGAACCTCTAGATTTAAATTTAGAAGAGGTGGAGATGGGATGGGCAGGGAGGGAGATTTTAGAAAATTAATGCCAATCATAAAGAAATGTTTTCATATGTAGTAAAGTTATAGTCACAATTCAATTCCCCATGTCATCCTATTTCAGTTTTGCTCTCTTCCCTGAATACAAACATATACTTCAATCCTGGTCACTCCATTGACAAATACCAATTGTCAGTCAGCAGATAAGATGTGAAGATACAGATGCCATGGGGTCAGTCCATCCTCACTATGGTATAAAGTTCTTAAAACCCATATACAACTAGGACTGACTCAGTCATTTCCACTTCCTATTGAGCTGGAAGAATATAATACCAATCTCTCAATGCTGATTCTCCACTTATTTGGTCAAATCTATAGCATCTCTTGATTCCTTCTCCGTGGGTGACTGAGAAAACTTTTAGTGAAAATAACATTTTTCGGTAGCTAAAAGTGCTTTTGACCTCTAGACCCTTCCGACTGTCACTTTGAAATTGTGTGTGTGGCACATGAATGGAAATCAGGGAAAACTGCAAGGTCATCATGTGGTGAGAGAAAACAAAACAGAAGAATGCCAAAGCAAGCAGCACTGCTCTCCTTAGGTAAACAGGCCCGCTCAGTCCTTCTGGTCCCCTTTCCCTTAACAGACGGCATCGTGTGATCACCTAGAGAAGAGAGAGATAAGCAGCCAGGAAACAAGGAGAAACAAGTGATTGTTGTTATTGCTGCTGTTAATACCTGGCTCTGTGAACACCAGCTTGCTCAAATGAGAATACACGAGAAGGGTGGTGAGAGAATGCCTAGAAATAGCATTTTTTTTCTACCAGAAAACTCTTTGTAAATGGATCCCATTTATAATTACCTTCTGACATTAGCGATGGCGGAAAGACTAGATATGTTTGCTTGTGGATGAACAAAGGCTCAGACTAGGGCTGCTCAATGGATTAGTATCATTGCTTTCAGTAAGTTGTACACCTGTAGACATGAAACTGTGTAAAATTGCAAATAAATATCTTGGAGGCTGGGGTAGGGCAATATCTGCTGGAGATATCCGCTAGAAACTGCATGAGGTTTGGGTTGAGAGTCATTGTTCATGAGACATTCTGGGAAATTGACCTAAACACATGTGCAGTATTTCGGATCTACTTCCTGCATCATTGTGCAGTGCCTAAGAGCCCCAAAGCTTTCGAAGAGCCATGCAAAGTGCAGCAGTTGGCGTTCACAGGCCTGTGCAACAGAGGAAGGAGGAGAGTTAATGTGGGCACAGAAAATAGAGAGGGGGATATTTGGAACCTTGAGCAACTGTCCATTAATGCTCAGAGAACAACACATCTTTCTAATTATTGCACCTTTATTTTGTAGGTTTATGTTTATATCACCAGGTGGTGGACTACTCTTCTACCTACAAGTCTGAAAAATTGTAAACAAGCAGATAGGGCATTTAAACCAAGATATAAAATGTATTATTAAGAGATTAAAGTTCTCATGCAAAAGATAGAAAACCTATGTTCTGAGATGACTTTATGAGCAGAAATATAGACACTCAGTATAAGAACCAAATGAAGGCATTTGCATCGCAAAACCATTAAATGAGATAAAGAATGTTTTCAAAGGCCTCATCATAGATTCAACAGAGCTGATTAAAAAATAACAATAAATTTAAACTTAGGTTGATAGAAATGATCCAAACTCAGGCAAAGAAGAGAAAAAGCAGAATGAAAATAGACAGAAAATTGCCTGTAATTGAAGTTGCATAAAAAGAAGAGATCAATCAAGAAAAGGGAACAGATATTTGAAAATATAATTGACAATATCTTTTTACAACTATTGACATGGCTGCTCTGTGGGTCACCCTTTGTGAAGCCCTGTCATAAAAGACAGAAACTGGGCTGCAACCAGAAATCTCCCCATTGCTAACCAAAAGGTCACATTCCTTCCCTCCAGTAAAAGATCTGTCAACCTGCACTCTCAGTCACCCTTCCTGGATGTCTCACTGGATCATTCCAATGTGACCCCCCCGCTGAGAATTTGTCATTCCTTTTTACCCTCCCCCCAAATAAAGAGATGGATAGATTGATAAGCCATAAGATTATTATCTGTTTCTATTAGTATTATCACTAACAAATTTTAAAAGATCCTAAATAGTTTTCAAGTAGGATAATAATTCACAGTACTACTATATGAGCTTACCATTTCCATAGCAATTTTCCCAAGCCCTATGTTACCACTGAAAAAAAAAAAAAAACATGAAAGAATTCACTCCCATGAGCTTGTATATTCGAAACAGGAGACCTGAAAGGTGACTGGAGCACTTTCCATCTACTGCAGAGTGTGAGCACACCTCAAGTTGTTTTCCCTTTCAGTTTCTCCATGCTTTTCAGAGTAGATAAAAGGTCTTTACCTTTGGCTTACCCATCTGAGACAGTATTGGCAAGGTTCCAATTATCTTCTATTCCCATAGGCATGAATTGCAAAATGTGGAGCTACATGGTAGGTTAGTACTCAATGATCAGATTCGAGTGAATGATGTTCACTACAAAAAACCTAGAAGTCTGAGATTTTTGTCTATCTGAAGTAGTTTCCAAACTGAAACCTGCACAAAGTGTATTATCTTATATACAACACAAGAAATATTGAAAAAAAATTCTGAAATCTTCAAGTAAGGAAGCAAAACAGCAAGATAATCCCAAAGATAGAAGTGCCCTTATTAAGCAAGCAAATCCTAACACTCAGCCAAAGGTTTAGAAATTATGACCGTGTTGTAAATGAAATCCTAATAAGCTGATGCTTTCTTAGTTATTTTAAGTATTATTCACCATATTTTTCAATCTCCTTTGTAACTCTTAGTATTCTCTACCTATTTACATACGCCTTCAATATTTTTCCCTTCACCATACTTCCCAAGGCCTTATTTATTTTTGGTCTGTAATAAAGAACCAACGTTGGATTATATGAATTAGTTTGTGAATGTATGTGTTCTATTTCAAAACTTCAACTTTTATCTTTATTACTAAGCTACTAGTTTTAGAGAAATTTTCTGCTTTAATATGTATGTTGTCTTTTGGCTTTGTGCATCAAAGGAATACTACTTCAGGTGTCTTATTGTAAAAGAAAATATACATAACTAGATACACTAAAAAGCAAATATAAAAGTATTTAAGAGTCTTAGTGTGCTTCTAACTACAATACCAGTAGTTTCATCCCAATAACCATTCTGAAGGGTGAGAAAGATGAGGATTTCAGCGCATATAAACATTAGCAACCATATTACCTCAGAGAGGCAGTTCTAAGTTCTACTCTGTCCTACCGTGCTGCTGTGCAATGGAATCGACTTGGCTTACAGTTAAAAGCCACTGTATTTGACACAGACTGCAGCTAATCATATTCAAATTGCTGAAAAAAAAATACAAAGAAAGAATCCTGAACATTGACAAGGAGAAAACAAGTACGTATATTATCTACAGAAGAAGCAGGAAGAGAATTAGAACTTAAGTCTCATAAAAAACCAGGTAAACATGAAGAAAATGAAGAGGCACATTTAAAGTGCAAAAAGACACAAAAAACAATATTAACAGCAAATGATTATAAAATGACTCGTGACCAGGAATTTAGCATCCTGCATGTATTTCCTTCATACATGGAAGAGAAAGACTGGCTCAAGCAAAATTCGAATGAAATCCCTTATTGCAATCCCAATAGCATAAGACAGGTCGAAGTCAATTCTGTAGGAAGGCAGGAGCAATGGGGATCTACACAATCAATTCAAAACACTAGAAATTGAGTAGATAAAGATAGAACAAAATTCATTATTTCTAATATATTGTTGGCCTTAGGGTAAACTCAAAATTAAGTATAAAGCATAAATGAGTCAATATGAAAAATAAAATAACATAATAAAAGCTACTCAACTCATCTCAGAGAATATATATAGACATAGACATAGACACACATATATATATATGAAGTTCAAGTTCACTCAGATATGCTAAAGAAAGCCCCAGTAATCTACTTCTCTACTTCTGAAAAATCAGCAGCTGACAACTATATGGTTCACAGTCCTTTCTGAAAGACATGCCGTAGCCACATGGTGAAATCTACACAAAAACAGCTTTTCTTAATAATTTTTATAACAACAACAACAACAACAAACCTTTGGGGAAAAGGAATGAAACACTCTTTTAGGCTTTTTATTAATGAATTTTACTATTCTCTGAATCCTAACAAGTGGTCAATTATTCAGGAGCTCCATGTAGCAGCCAGCAATTGGGAACCCACAGAGCAAAGTTACTCTTTTCATTTCAAACCTCTTATGTTCTTTGATTTATTCAGTTATTGTGGTGGTCATGTGCTTATGTTAATTTCATGATTGAACTGTAGGGGTGGAGTCTAGCCTGTTAATCTGGAGATAGCCATTGAGCAGCCAATGAGCCCTCTGTGTGGACTTGGCTTTCTCCTGAGACTTCTGGGAAATCTCGTGATATTTCCCTCGTGAAGATGAGAAGCTATCTTCCCCAGTTGTTGGTAGTTAGTCTCAGAGACGATTAATCATGGACAGGACAAGATGGCAGAATCTCAGCTGCTGCAGGAGCTGGAGGAGAAGCCACATGGCCTTGCCCTGATGGAGCCAGACCTCTGAAGCTGGAGAGGCCTTGAGGGGACCCCTGCCAGTAATGAGTTGCTTCTGCCACCACGGAATACTGTTGATAGACCCTGAGCCTTGGAAGCGAGGAGTCATGGGGAGACCCCTGTTGGTGCTGGGACTCTGTACCCGCTGGCCTGTGACTTCATGAGTCGGAAGGAGACGTTATAGACTGGTATCGGGCATATGGGCTAATCTCGAATTTATGACTTTGAATTGGACTGGGTTGGGATGCTTTCTCAGTGATCCATTCTTTTTGAATATAAACCATTCCCTTATATCCATATGCGAATCTATGTATTTGTTTCTCTAGTCTACCGGACTAACACAGTCATAATGGAATGGTGCTTGTGTAAGTCTAGGAAGACTAGAGAAACAAATCCAGAGAAACATGTTTGTGTGTAAGAGTGGCTTTTATATAATGGTAATTGTACTTTAAGAAGGCACCCCAATGCAGTCCAGTCCAAGGCCATAAGTCCAATAGTAGCCCACATATCCAATCCCAATCTGTAAAGTCCTCTTCAGACTCACAAAATGCATGCAATGATGGAAAATGCAGGAAGATCACAGGTCTGTGGAGATAAAATCTTTGGATCCAGTGGCATTGTAAGTGTCTCAGCATTGACAGGGGTCTACACATGGTGTCTCTGGTTTCCAGAGGTCTGGTTGCACCAAGGTAGGTCCGTGTTGCTTCTCCTAGGGGAAGTTTCACAGGGAGTCAGCCTTTGTTAGTAGAGAGTCTCCCAGGGAGTGAGTAGAGACTGTGTGCTTCCTGCCTCCAAGGAGGACAATCCAGGAGTTCCCAGAATTATCAGGAGAAAGCCATGGTTGCACAGAGTCCCCCTTGCCTATGATCCAATTGACAGACTAGACTTCACCCCTTCACTCTTTGTCCCCTCAAGTCCCAAACTGACACGAGATTATAGAACTACCACAAAGTGCTCTTTTAATAAGAAAATTAACCATATGAAGTTTGAAAATTACAAATGCTTAAGAAAAATAGACTCTAGCTCGTGGGCTTGGCGGTTCACATCCAGCGGTGGCTCTCAGGATCAGTGCTGGGTAGCTCCCACGATCACTAGAAGACAGTGATGCCCCCCCCCCAAAAAAAAAATAGAATAATAGATTGTATTCCTGTAGTGATTTCTAAATTTATAGTTTATTTTGAGGAAGAAAAATAGTGGCTATAGGGGTGAGATCAAGGGCAGAGAGGAGTACTCCAGTAGAAGGAGAAGTGCTGCTGTTCACTGCTGTTAAGTTGGCCCCTGATCATCACGAACCCATCCACAGCAGAAGAAACTGCTGCAGTGACATCATCATTTGTTACAGGTCAGATCCTAGAGTTTTCATTGGCTGGTATTTTGAAAAGAGAATGTCTGCTTTCGCTTTTTAGTTTGCTTAATCTGGAGTCTTCTGAAATCTATAAAGCATCATAGCACCAAACAAGGTTCCACTGCCTGAGGAATTCATATCTGCTCGGGAGACACGTGAGGTGTCAAGCAAATCTGATTTCCCCCGTTTGAATAGAAAGTTCTCGCAGCGAGTTGCCAGGGTCTCTGGAAGAAGGGTACCATTGTTCTTATTTTCCAGCCAGGTGATTCTCACTCATTGCACCCATGTACTCACAATAGAATTGCCCCACCATGATTGCAAGCTGTGACTTTTTGCAAGCAGGTTTCCAGACCTGTCTTCTCAGGTGCCAGCATAAGAGTTTAGCAATCAAATTCTTTAATAATTACGTCCCCTAGGGATTCATAGGAAACCTGTGTTGTTGTTTTTGGGTGCCTCCTCCATAGTGATCCTATGCAACTGTCAAAACTCTCTTCTGGGATGTGATGAGCTGCAGCCTTTGTCCGGAGTTGCCTCTACGTCGTTTTTGTTAGGTGCCGCCTTGGAGGAAGCAGTGGGTAAGTGCCTAAATCCAGTGATCCTTCTTGTCATTTTTCTCTATCTGTGATACTTGGCACAAATGTAATCAAACACAAAAACTTCTTCAGTAATTAGATACACCAAAATGTATACAGCTCTAAATTTGAGTGAACAATCACACAAAACCTGAGCTGTTTGAACAATTCTTTTTCTTCACTAATTCTTTTGTGATATTCAGAGTCACATGGATAAATGACATTGATTTAAATATAAGGGTCTTTGGGGCATAGATATCTACAGAAAGATGATCATAGATGCTGGAAATTAATTTGATTCAATTGATCAACTATCTATTAAAGACCTGTAATTTGCAAAACGAAATGTAGGCATCCATGTGGCTGGCTGCTCCAAAAAATATAACTAATCACACTGATGATGTGACTGAGGAGTTGGGACTAGCTGGGCAGTTGGTACCATGTGGAACAAAATTTCCTCTTTCAAAAGGCAGATCAGAGTTTGTGAGAAACGGGCACGCCTAAGATCTGTGCAGATATCTTGAAATATTTCCTAACCTCTCATGGCCAAATGAAGTCCTGTTGGAGATACCAATTCTCATTTGTTGATTTACTTGAAAAAGCACCTAGCAAATGTTTTTACTCCATATTCCATTCTCCAGTTGAAATCACCGTTTGCTTCTTTTTTTTGTTTCTGGGCAATTGTAATGTTTCTTAAGTGGTTTGTTCCTTTCTACTTTAACTGATTTCCACTTTATTTGGTTTTGTTTTTGCCTGCACACTGAAGCCAGCATCATTTCTTTATTTAAAAAAATATTAGCAATGTTTCCTAAAGGTGGAATTCAGGTCACACAACCCTTGTAAAATATTACATGCCCTCCCTAATGCATGTGGAATAACATCCAGATTACAAATCACAGGTCACCAACTTTGAATGATCTAATTCCCACCTACTGCTCCCTTACTTGTCCCCACCGTGGCAAACTGAAAGACAATGGCCCCAATGCCCTTCTGGCCATTTTCTAAACATTCAAATAATCTTCTTTTTTTTAATTGCTTTATTTGGGGGCTCATATAACTCTTATCAAAATTCATACATACATCCATTGTATGTAAAGCACACTTGTATATTTGTTGCCATTATCTTCTCAAAACATTTTCCTACTTAAGCCCTTGATATTAGCTCCTCATTTTTCCACTCCCTGCCCACTCCACCCTTCCTCAGGAACCCTTGATAATTTAGAGATTATATTTATTTTTGTCATATTGTGCACTGTCTGATGACTCCTATCACCCACTACCCTGTTGTTCATACCCCAGGAAGAAGAGAAGGTTATATGTAGATTCTTATAATTGGCTCCTCCTTTTTACTCCACCACTTTTCATCTTCCCTCCCAGTATGACCATTCTCACCACTGGGCCTAAAGGGATCATATGGCCTGGATTCCCCATGTCCCCTTTACTCTTCTAAACCCTGTATAAAACATTTCAATTAATAAATTCTCTTAATTTGAAATGCTTAGAGGTTTATGTTCTTAAGATATCACTCCAGCTGATATAAGATTTAAGGTGATTTGCCTTTAATTGTCAAATCCTGCTGGGGACAGTTGGTATAAAAATATATACACTTTAAATATTTCATTGTTCGACTGGTGTGTGATGGTTTTGTGTTGCAATATTTCTAAAGCCTTGTCGAGTCCTATGGAATTGGAATTATAGCTTGAAAGACTCCAGCCAATGTAAATGGATCCACAGTTGAGTAGACTTCATGTAGTCCATTTTGACTCTCAACAACCATAAAAGACAGAATTGAAATGACTGGGTTTCTGAAGGGACACCAAGCCTCATCTTTCTCAGATAGAGTGACTACTGTGGTTAATGGTCCATTGTTTTGCCCTCACATCACCAGGACACTTTGATCCAGGGTCCAATCTTGCTAGATTCTATTTACTATTCCATAGGGGGAGATAAAAGTTGTGAGAGCTGCTTTGTCTACCTTTCTCCTTCTTAGTTGTCTTACTTACCTCTCCAGCTGTCAGCATACCCTAAAATTCCTGTCAACAACCAATCGCTCCTATGTTGAATGCAAATCAAGCCTTGAAGAACACTCTGTGTGTCCAGGCTTTCTGCCCAGCTTGACCAGGTGATTCCCTGCTACCTATTTCAACCCTGCTTAGCCAAGCAGCTCTGTTTCTTGCATCTTTCTTAAGGACTAGAAAATCGCAACCTCAGTGCACTGTCTGGCAGGCCCAGGCCACATTGTAAACTTCTTAGTGACTCAGCAGTTTACCTTCTAAAATATCAGAGTCAACACTGAAAAAGATAATGTTTTATTGGCTTCCTGGGGATCCTGACCTCAAATCCCTGTCTAACTTTTTCTGACCCAGAGGGAATTCATTTACTGCCTCTAAACATAGCTTCCAAGTACATTATTTTAAGATCTATTATTTACTGAGCTGGTTAGAAAGCTTTTATCTCTTATTTATGACCAGGTAAGTTTTAATTGGAGAGGGGTTGGAAGTCATCCCAGTTAGGTGGGTACTGTGTTCCCTGTTGTAAATTGATCTTACAAACACCTGCTTGTTGTGTGAAGCTATGCAAAATCATCCTTGAGATGTTGCTATTTCCTTTTATTTTTCCCCTTTCATATTTCAACTTTTGAAGCACTCTGAAACTTGCCAATTAAATCAAGAAAACATAAATAAATCTCTCTGAATTTAAATGACTAAGAGTATCTTTATTTAAAACACAGTTCTCTCTACTAAATTATAATTAATCATTTTCATATTTTATGAAGTCTTTTTTGTTGTTCCTCACAATGTCTTTGGTAGAAAGAGTGCTATTCTTATTTTAATAATAATTTAAAAGAGAAGTTGAATTACATTAAACCTGAAAGTAAGAAGGCAGATCACACTCACTGCCTTCGAGTCAAGTCCAAGTCATGACCACCCCATAGAAGCCCCAGGGCGCCCACGGTGGGCTGTATGTGGAGTGGCTCACCATGCGCTCAGCACGTTGAATCCAATTCTTGCTCATGGGGAGGGAAAGGTTACTGCTCACATGAATATTTAGAAGTCCCTGGAACCCACAAAAGGCTGTTCTATTCGATCTATAAGGGCTACAATTCATCTTTCAGAGTTCACGCATAGAAAATTAAAGAGAAACAAATAATTAACTGTTTATGAATATCCAAAGTCTAAGGCTTATACCCTGAACATATGCAAAAAATGAACATAGTTCTCTTTTCACCTATAAAATCATGCTGTGTAGGTAACTCTTGATTAGTTGGTATACTGTTGTAAGCCTGGAATAAGTCGTCTGGATGGAGAGGTTTCTGGAAGGCCAGGAATAGCTGTTAAGACTTAATGGGTGCTTGACTGTTCTTTAATACACATGTGTCTGTGACTGCATGTGTTTGTGTTATTTCAAAAGCAGTGCATCTTGATAAAATCTAAATTTCCATGTTGAAATTGTCATGTTATGCATATATATTCGACTCTCAATTACATGCGCTAATACAGAGGAACTGCAGCCTGAATGATTCAGAGAGGAAGATGACTCATAATTGTCTTCAGACTGTGTTCTATGTCTTTGACAGCAGTGGGGTTTCCTTCCTCATTCCATCTTGCTTTGACTATTCAAGTCAACAAGGACTCAGTGTGAAGGTGGGGACACAGCAGGGGCTGCTGCTAAATGGCAAATTCCCAAACCAAACTAACAGCCATAGAGCCAGTTCCGAAGCAAATCATAGGGGCCCTGTAGGGCAGGCTGGGACTGTCCCTGGGGGCATCTCAGACTCTAAGTCTCTGCAGCTGTGTCTCTTTCTTGAGTAGTGGTGTGTGGTTTCACAGCTATTCACCTTGTGGTTAATAGTCCAAAGCAGAACTGACTCTTGGTTGAAGCTGCAATTAGTATTTCATCAACTCCTGGAACTTTGATTTTCACCAATGTCTTTATTACAGCTTAGACTTTTTCCTTCAGGACCATAATTTTCTTGAATCCCATCTTTCACCTTTTCATTTTGTCATTCTGTGATAGCTGGCTTGTTGCTGTGAAAGTATAAGTTATGACACTAATATTTTTAAATACCAGCAGAAGCAACCATGGAGAACAGGTTTCAATAGATCTCCCAAAATAAAAACAAAGTTCATAGAAGAAATAGGATACCTACATCTGACAAATGTATGAACAGAACCCATAAATAGCAGTGGGATATTTCCAGACATAATGCCTCTCAAATTAGAAGGCATTCACTAACTCCTCAAACTAGAACCCAGATGAATGATGGGGATGGAGTTAAGCTGTCCAGGCTTCATTTGTTAAAAGGTCAGTAGTTACAATGAGAAGAAGAAACATCCATCATGTAAACATCTATTAATAGTGAAAACATCTATCAAATGTATGCAAACTTCCACTAATATTTGGAACCTCAAATGTATGATGTATAGACCTTGGAATGTTGAAAGTTATCAAAAATTAAAGGAAAGACACAATCAATGTATGAATTGTCCTAAGAGCTATAAGAGCCCTCAATAAAAATGATCTTTTAATTTAAAAACGGAAAAGATTAAAGTCACAGAAACCAAAAGGGGCACTTCGACCTGTCCTGAAGGGACACTGAGTCCGAATTGCCAGCATGGCAGTGGGTTTTGCTTAAGTTTCTTTCCTAACATTTATGTATGGTGTCCTTGAATATGTGATGTTCTTTGGACGTAAAAAAATGAAAAGAAAAGCATAAAGATCAATAATCTAGATCTTGGTGGAATGTAATGAACTGGTATTAGCCATTTTGAATCAGACTATCGTATGGTTTAATATGGTGGGAATGAAAATCCAAGAGGGATGACATTTCATTCATAGTCAAAATGACATATCTATAGCTATAGATACAGATATATGTTATGTCTATAGATAGATATGCTGTATAACATATATAGTTATCCACATATATCTATATGTATATACACATGCATATAGGTATAAGATATACATGTCATGCAACACACATATACATGTGTATAACATTTATACAGATATAGATCTAGATGTTATTTTTGTCGATGAATGAAGGGTCACCCTTCTTAGATTTGTCATTTCCCGCATGCTAAACCATATTATATCTATAGGTATAGGCAGATTTAGGAGCTCTGGTGAAGTAGCAGGTTATATGAAGAGCTGCAATGCAGGTTTAGCAGTTTGGAACTTCCAGCTGCTCTTTGTAAGAAAGAGAAGGCTGTCTACTTCTGAAAGAATTGCAATTTTAGAAACCCACAAAGTGAGTTCTGCATTGGGTTCACTATAATTTGGATTGACTAGCTGTGAGTTTAGATCCTGTTGCTTACTTCATTCTATAGTGATTCTGTCAGTCCACATAGGACCAAATCAAACTATTACTTCAAGTTTCTAAAGCTGTAAACTTTTACAGGAGCAGAAACATTAACTAGCAGAAACATTAACTAGCAACTGGTGGATTTGAACCACTGACCTTGATGTTACTTTATCAATGTGTAGCCTTCAAATACACACACACAGACACACACATACTGGGACAACTTCATGAAAAATGATTGTTAATTTGGTCCTAGATCACACACATATGCACACACACAGGTTTATTCAGTGGATGGGCTACAAATAAGTTCACTTAGGAAGGCATTTGTTCGAGTCTCCTTTGTGTGCCTTAACAACACCCAGGGAACAAAAATGTTCATCTAAACAGTGGCTCATTAAGGGATCTGCTGAAGAAAGCTGTGCAGCTAAAATTATATGCAAGGAAGAATTCATGCAGTACTATGGTGTGCCAAGGAAAGAAGAGAGCTATAAATATTAGTGATTAACATGAATGTCCACTGTAAACATTTATTGCATGTGAAGCATTGATCTCAACAATTACATGAATTATCTGTACTTCTATGTCTTAGTCACAACAATTATTCACCAGATAGGGGAAAATTGAGATTTCCATTTCAGATGAAGAAAATTCATGAGATGCCTAATAACTTTCTAGGTCTCCAGAGAGCACATGCTCACTGGACATAAAGCTGTAGAGTGTCTGTATACCTTAACTACTAGATGATGCTTTCTGATGAACCCTTATTTCTTTTGGCAGCACTTGTATTAATCAAATTTAAATATAAAGTATGAAATAATATCAAATCCAAATTTGTGATCCTCATGAGGTAAAAAGTAGTTATAAAGACTAGCCCAGTGTAAAAGTTACAGAGTTAGTTATTGGCTCCAATCTAGACTGTGAAATCTAGAGAAACAGAATTCAACCACAGACCTGTAAAAACCAAAATAGAATCAAGAATTTAGAAAAGAAAAATCCTTAAATGTAGTTTTCTTTCTTATGAGGTACAAAGAGTTGAGTTAATATGGGGGTAACACAATATTTTAAATAAGAAAATTGTGAATTATATAATTTTCCTCCCCATATAGGTGTGTTTAGGTGTGTTTGAGTGCAGGAGTAGGCAGCATTATGTTAGACATCACTAAAGGAACTTATTTAGGCAAGGTTTAGTTTATTTGGGGAGGGGATATATGTATAAAATAATAATAAATGTAAGATAGTATCCTGAAAAATCATCTTATGACATTACACTTGGGGGCTTCATCATTCAAGAGAAGCATATGCTGGCCAAGAAATTTTGCCTTCAGAATATATCATTTTAAAATAGAATATTTAAAAGCACAGTAATGAAGCTTATTATACTATTTATGGTTAGTTTGATTATACTTGGACATGAACTGAAAGTCACCTAAACTATGTATTTTTGTCCATTGGGTTACTAATAGTCAGAAATATTACTCTCTGAAAGCCTATATATACTTTGAGAACATATGAGTTATTTAATTGGTTTCATGAAAACCAAATATATCTCCCCCTTTTCAAATAAAAAATGTTTTCTAAAGGAAGATACTCACTTATAAAGGATATGACAAGTTCATAAAGATTCAAGAATAATGAAGCCAAATGAAGAAATGTTTGTTTCAACTCTCTCAATGAAGATGTGCTTTGGGATATTAATACACCCCTGACATAATTTTTACAACATTATGGTAAAAGAGCATTAAAAACTCCTTACCAGTATAGCTTCTCCCAAGTCAAAAAAGCATTATGACAGGGTGGGATGGGGTGGGGAGGGAATCTTAGTGACACTTATTTATCCTAGAAAATGACTATATTTAAAAAGTCTTCACTCAAATAATCTTTCCCCTTTTACAATATTCCCAAGCTGTTTGCTCATCCTCTTGCATTTATTCAAAGATTGCCAAATGTACCTACATATATACCTCATCTCTATAATGTTAAATGCTATAAAACAGACTCGGTCAGGATGGGTTTCCCCACAGATCTATCACAGGCTGCAGACCAGAAGATAGACTCTGAGAATGAAGCCTTCAATGAAAACACCTATGACCATATTCAACAGATTGGCTGGAGAAGATCAAATATCCATGATTATTCAGACTCTTGATTTCAATAGAGAATGCTCGACTGCCAACATGGACAGCCATTTTCTATAAGGACCACCTTGACAATCTGACCATATAAGGCACCCCTTCAACCAATATACAATATAAAATTTCTGTCATCTTTTGAAATTTCAGCAAGCTGCATGTTTGTTCTTGAACTATCCAAAGAACATCAAATTTACTTGAAGACCACTTAGAAATTCTTTCCAGTCTTCGCAGATATTGTCTCTGACATAGTTTTGTCTTTGACAATATCAGAAGAAGATATTTGCATCAATCATGGAACACTCATCACTCACAGGCACAAAACTTTTCCCATACATTTTTTTTCATTTGATATTCACAATAATACTGTCAATGAGATCCCCTGATAGAATTTTTACAAGACCAATTATTTATTCATTGCACATATATTTTTCAATATATGAACTTCAACTATTGCAACTGTTCACAGGAAATCTATATCTTTAGATAGTGGCAGATGTTAAGAAGTGCACAGCGACATAGAAGGGTCCAAGGAATTTGTTGCTTTGATGGCATATTGGACTTATTTCTTAGTGCTATTGCTTCCTTAGACATGGAGGTCTGTTTTTTTTTTTCTGTTTTGTTTTCCTGTTTCCACTATGTGATCATTAGGGTTTATGTCCACCTGTCTGTTGTGGAATAAGATGAGAACAACCAAAAAGACAACAAAATTGTTCCACAGTCCCTTGATTAAGTTAAGTTTGGTAACTTACAGGGAAAATCATTTGAAGTTATTTGAAGAAAGAGATTCAGGAAAGGATTAGATATGAGTGAAGGATTTTTATTTTTAATAAAGTCAAGAAATAGAGTTAAGCCTTTAGAGAAATGGTTTAACAAGTATATGAGATAGACTTTCAAATCATGAAGACAACTAAGACTTCTCCTCAGGAAAATGGCAAAAATTTTTAAAATGCATACTGCATAATGGTATGTGTTCAAAACACACAGTAGAGTCCAGATGTCATGATGGTCACATACTCAGCTGCTAAATAAAAAAGTTAACAGTTCAATTAACTACTGGCTCCATGGAAGAAAAGACCCAACACTTTATTACCATAAGTACTTCAGCTTCAAAACTCACAGAGCAGGTGTACAGTGAACTAGCAAACACTTTTAAACATAAGCTATGTCATACTTTATGAGTAACAGTGGAGCATTGTCTGATGTAGTGTTGAAAGATGACTTCCTCAGGTTGAAAAGCACTCAAAAAATCAACTGAAACAGAGGTGTCTCTTGAAATGTGACTCTGCCATAAAGATGTGGATGAAGCAAAGCTTCCAGAGCCATATGTATTGATATGACGTGGCTGAAAATGAGAAGAAAGAGCTAAAATATCTATTAATAATCAGAACATGGATATAAAAATATTACTTTTAAATGGAGCATGTAAAAAATGAAATAGATCACCTAAAATTTGATAGTCTGTGAATGTTTTACCTGAAAGAGATAAGCATTTGGTCATTCCAAATTAATCATATGGTCAACTAGGCCAGGAATGAAAAATTAAGGGAAGCTACGAATTCTAAACATGGGTAAATCAAAGATATTCCCCGACGTCTGAAGTCTGGAACTGACCGAACATGCATTGATGATGATCAGTGATTGGAATGCCCAGAATGGACAAAAAGGGAGATGCAGCCGAAAAGGATGGCCTAGCAAAAGGAAACATGCAAAGGTATTCGATGAGAAATCTGTTGCAAGACCAATGATTTATTCATTGCACATATATTTCTTAATATATTAACTCTGACTACTATAACTGTACACATGGACCCTATGGGTAGAATATATAGGATATAAATCAATTATATATTCAGAAAGGGAAGATGGTGGTTCTCAATGGTCTTAGCCAGAACAGAGGTGAGAGTAGAACCGACATCAATTGCTCTTATGTAAATTCAAGTTGGAAATAAAAATGAAAATAAGTCAATGAGAGACAAAATACAGTGGTTAGTGTATTGCAGCTAATGGACAGACCAGTTCAAGCATAGAGTTGCCTACTGAACACTGATGACTGAGGACCGGATATGTTTTGAAATTACATCAAGAACATTGTGCCTAGTGAAATCAGAAGAATACTAAAAACATATATATATATATATTCAATATATATGTATATTGAAAAACAAAATGTAAGAGGAGAAACTGAAATTTGCTCTTGAATGTAAACTAAAACCTAAAGTGAGGAATAAAGAATGAAATAAAAGAGCTGAATAGATGCAAAGAACAGCCCAAGAAGATAACATGGTATTAAAACGATATTTGCAAAGGCGTTGCATCAGAAAACAAAAGAGAAGAAGAACATGCTGGACAATGTGCAAGCTTGAAGAATTGAGAAACAAATGAACTCTTTGAGTTACAATATTTAAAGCTTCTACTGGTAAAAATATTGAATTATGTAAGTTCAATTACTGTATCAAAAATATTGGTTAACATTCAATCATTTCTAGAATGTGAGTTTTTGTTAATTAATATGTCCCCACTAGGCTGGCTAGAGAGAGGTGTTCTGTGGATTAATGATTGCGTCCTTATTGTTTGCGATCTGACTTCCTCTTAGTTGTGAGCATTATCTGTGAACTCCATGTGTCTGTTGTAATGATGGATCTCACAATACATCCATATGGAGCAACAGGAAAGGACCAGTTTGGGTGAGAGTCCTTCCAGAAGGTCCTGTCTGTTATGAAGGTGGTGGAGCACATAAGGTGCAGATGAACCATTCTCCCACAAACGTGCAGGTCAGTCTTATTCATAGTGACTTTATGTCATGACAGAAGACATGCAGCCCAGGCCTTCCGTTTCTTCCTGATCATTGATTCTCAAAACAAAAGAATTAATGTTGGTGTTCATTAACTGCATTCATTGAAATACAGTCATTCATTGATCATGTTTTTTTTTTCTTTACTGTCTTTTCTATCTCGAGATATTAATTTCTACGTTAAATTTATCAATATTTCTTCTTACCTTCCTCCAATTCGCAAATGTCTCAGCCTCCCTTTTTATTTCATGATTTGAACAAGGAGGGATGCTAAAATGATTGGTGAACATTGTGAGACAAAAGAATTTTCATATGATTTCCCCTATTACATTTTTTAAAATCACAAGTAAAAAGATGACAGCTTTGGACTAGAGAGCCCTCAAATATTGCATCATAATTTTGAGATAAAATCTAATGTAATCCGTTAGAAAAAATAATGAACATGATGGGTCACTCTATATGATGCACCCAGAAAAACACAACTTCATTTCTGATATTGTTGCTAATAATAATATTGCAATCATGATAAAATTTACATGAACTCTCAGAAGAACATTCTAAAAAGAATTGTTGGTATCAGATAATCGTTGTTTTCCAAAATAGGAATTGCAGATATACACAGGTTAGAGGTGAAAAACTGAGATGTTTTCATTTTCTTCAATGCCAACCTGAATTGACAAATTAGCAATTAAGAGCCTCTTTCCCACTGGCCTTTCCCTTTTCCACTTTCCGTTGGCCTCAATTTGGCTATTGGTAGTGTGCTTCCCCATCATCTCCTCCCAAATGTGGCGGTCATGTACTTATGTCAATCTCATGATTGAGACGTAGGGGTGAAGTCTAGCCTGTTAATCTGGATATAGCCATTGAGTAGCCAATGAGGCCTCTTTGTGGGCACGGGTTTCTCCAGAGACTTCTGGAAAATCTCATGGTATTTCCCTCATGGAGATAAGAGGGCATCTCCCCAGTTTTTGGGAGTCAGTCTTGAGACTACAAACTATGGACAAGACAAGATGGCAGCATCCGAGTAGCTGAAGGAGCCCAAAGAGAAACCACATGACCTTACCCTGATGGAACCAGACCTCTGAAGCTGGAGAAGCCACATGGAGACCCCTGCCAGCACTGAGTTGCTTCAACCACCACTGGATGCTGTTGATGGGTCCTGAGCCCTGGAAGCCAGGAATCATGGGGAGACCCCCACCAGTGCCAGGACTCTGCACCCACTGGTGAGTCAGGAGGAGAATATATAGACTGGTATCAGGCATATGGGTTAGTATTGGATTTATGACGTTGAACTGGAATTGGTTGGATGCTTTATCAATATCCCATTCCTCTTGCACAAAAACCTTACCCTTATATCCATATGTGTGTCTATGAATTTGTTTCTCTAGTCTCCCCAGACTAACACATCAAAGATTGAGTCCACTTGATTAAAATGGTACCAGCTTTCTCTTCTTTAACAGTGAAGGAAGAAATTTGAGATTTATAAATCAAAGTCACTGTGAGCAAATGGAATCAGACTTCTAATATCTCATCCCTTAGTGAGGGTAAGCTTAGGATAAAACTGAAGACCATGCTGTGAGCAGAAGGGTCCCCAATGTTTTTTAAAGTTTCTATCTATCTCTGTGTTTCTGGCCTTCAGAAAACAGAGGCAAACAGAAAAAAATATCTCTCCAAGTTGGCTCCAATAAAATTTCATCTCCAATTTAATCTCCTGGTAAAGTATAGTCTTTTTTTCTAAAGGAAATAGATTTTTTTAAATTCTAGAACTTTTCTGGTGGTGACGAAAAGTATTTGAATAGAAAACATCTTAGCACACCATAGTTTTGCCTAGCTGCTGTGTGAAGGCAAATGGCAGACTTGACAATTTCTCCATGATTCGCTTCAAAAACTTGAACTAAATAACACACCGCATGGAATGGAAGATGTCATCTGACAAAATCCCTGCTTGCCCTGTCTTCCATTGCTTCAAAGAAGGCTTGATGATTTTCGGCTCCATGTTTTTCCCCAATATTGGTGAAATTCTGCATGGTTCCCTTAACTTGTCAGCCGGCTTACCAATATTGAAGTTGCACAAGTTTAGGTAGCTTCAAAATTTGTATACATTAAGATGTCACAGATATTCACCCCTCACATCCATACACACAGACACACATGTTGTACAATGCATCTTAATGATCAATTTCAGCAAATTTACTAATTTTATGCTTCTTTCAATATGAATGTTGCAACACAGAAAAATTATTGAATTGGTGACCCTTTAACACAATGAAGAAAATAAAACTGAGTAATACCAAAATTTAAAACACAATACTTTTTTTCATATTTTATAATTCAGCAGGGGAATGGATGTAACCTATAGCTCATATACATGAACAATAATTTATAGCTCTGTACAAGTGATTCTCCTTACATGGTGATTGAATAAGAACCACAAGCAATGATTACATTCTCCTACTGACATACATATTGTTTTGGGGGCATCACTGCCTCTGGTGGTCGTGGGCGCTACCCAGTGCTGCTCCTGAGAGCCGCCGCTGGATTTGAACCGCCAACCCCGCGGGCTGCAGTTCGACACTCAACCACTTCCGCCACCAGGGCTCAGCCTGACATACATATTAAAAGCAAATACATACATAATTTGGGGCTGAGCCCTGGTGGTGTAGTGGTTTTGTGCAGGACTGCAGCCCACTGGAATGGAGGTTCAATTCCAACGCCACAGGAGCAAAGACTGGGCCTCCTACTCCCACCACCAGAGGACAGTAATGCCTAAAAGAAAACAAAATATAATTTGAACAGAAGTTGACATTAAATATATGTTCTATCTCTCATTTAAAAAAAAAAAAGAGCTCTACCTTCCTGACATGATCGCTGAAGACAAAGCATAAGCATAAGCAAAAGAGTTGAAGAAAGGTGATCGTGCCCCCTGATTATCAAAAGATATGCATCTGAAATTTAAAAGCTTGAAGATAAACAAGTGGCCATATGGCTAAGAAGCAACAAAGCCCATATAGAAGGACACCAGTCTCTGTGGTAAGCACAAGGTGTTGAAGGGATCAGGTATCTGGCATCAAAGGCCAAAAAAATCAAATCATTGTGAATGAGGGGGAATGCAGATTACGGACCCAAGACCCATCTGTGGGCAGCTGAACATCCCCTTACAGAAGGATCATGGGGAGGAGAGGAGTCAGTCAGAGTGCAGTGAATCAACAATGAATTTCCTCTAGTTCCTAAATGCTCCCTCCCCCCACCCCTGAAACTGCCATTTTCATGATATCAGTTCTACCTTAAAAATCTGGCTAGACCAGAGGATGTCACTGGTACAGTTAGGAATTAAAAGCACAGAGACAGATGATCCAATCAGGACAGTGCTAAGAGTGGTAATAACAGGAGTGGAGGGAGGGTGGGTACAAAGGGGAAACTGATTATGAGAATCTATATATAACCTTCTTCCCAGGTGATGGACAACAGAAAAGTGGGTGAATGGAGACATTGGACAGTGTAAGATATGTCAAAATAATAATACCTTATAAATTATCAAGAATTCATGAGGGAGAGGGAACAAGAAGGGAGGGAAAAATGAGGAACTGATGCCAAGGACTCAAGTAGAAAGAACAAGTTTTGAGAATGTTGATGAAAATCAAGCACAAATGGATGGATGGATGGATTGTGATAAGGGTTGTACAAGTCCCCAGTTTAAAAAAAAAGCATTAAAAATAAGAGTCGATAGAAGAAAACTGTGAGGTGTTCCAATGCTCATGAACATTTTCTTTTGTTTTGGGAATCATCAGAAGTCTTCTATGGAATTTTTTCTTGTCACTGATGCTTAATAACGGGAAATCCCTGTCTTAAAAGACGGTGTTCCTTTTACGATAACCTGAAAATGGCATCTGGACAATGAAATGTATCAATCAAGAAGGTGGTAAAACACAGATGTGTCCTATCTTGGATTTAGTTCTTTGAGGAATTCCAAAGACGGATTCTTCTTCTCCAGATGTGCAGGAGACCTTGTTTCATACCAGATCCTTCGGGTGGCCAATTGATTGAAGAGAGTTAATGTATTCTTGGTAAATTGACCTTTAATTTTGACTGGGAAGATTTCCAGGAGAAGTAGGAAATAGGTTGAACTAAAGGGAAAGTGGTTTCCATGAAGGAGAATCATGAGTATAAGAAAAGGTGTAAAATCCAAGGCAGTATATGTTCCATAAAGAAGAGAAGGAAAAGAGAAAAGATTAAGGCACATCTAGATCAAACAGGAGGGAAGGTGTGATTAGGAAGAAGAGAAATCAGACTGGCCTCTCAAAGACACAATCCTTTCTTCAGGGATGTCGGGAACATTTCCATACAAAACATAAATGACTACATTTCACTGTCCCTCATATGTCTTGCATGATCAGCGTGGAGAAGCAGGAAGAGAGGGGTGAGCGCAGTTTAAACAGATTAAAAGATTTCAAGATTTATTTTTCCTCAAACAAATCCACAAATAACACCAACATTGTCTTTTTCCCATGAGCATGTCTGTGTTTTTCTTCCCTGTGAGAAAGTCATCCCCAAATCCGGGATTTAAAGCTCTATCATGAATCCTCTTGCTGTTATTGTCATGATCCAAATCTCTCCCTTCCATACTGAGTTGAGTAAATTATAGGGTTATTAATTCATGTCCCTTTCCAGCCTTAAAAGTCTCTGCATCTAGGCTCATTGTCCAAACACATAAAAGGTCTTAAATTCTCCATGTTATACACTGCAGTGGGTTTTAAAACAGCCAGTTCTGAGGTGTGTGGGGGTGGAGGTCTACTTTTATGGCTGCACTGATTTAGCTTAAATGGGAGACACTGGAGGTTTTGATTTGCTACAAACTTTCTTGAAAGGGAATGCATTAAATACCCTCTGCCCTCACTCCCTTCTCATAATGTAGATAAGAAATAATTTCCCCAGTTTAATGGTGATCCCCTTAGGAACTTGGAGAATCATAAAGCATTTTGCTTTTGCAACGGACTACAAGTATATCTTTCTCCTTTTGTTAGAGTAAGCTCCCCAACTTCTTACCACCCCCAGCAACATCCAAAATGAAATGTATTGCATATTCTTCATCAGTTCTGAAAGACTAGAATGGGATTCTTCTTAGCTTAATGCCCCAAAGATCAATATATATAATTTGTAAGTATGCCTTACACGATTAATAAGTTTATGATTTTTCCAGCTGTCCACTTCATCCAGAGGAAAATGCATGCAAATAACTTTCGCTGCTGGTACAAGATGCTGAACCACAACTATCCAGGGGCGTGGTTCCCATCTTAAACTTACCAGCTCTGTTCCTGCCCCAGGTCTACACCATTCATGGCCAAAGTGACTGGACAAGATGATTTAAGGCAAAAATGAAACTGACCAAAGGGCAGCTTGAGGGCTATAAATAAATCCTCAGTACCTCATGAAAGTGACTGTCGTTGCCAATTCTGTATCCCCAGAAATGTTGCATAAATACATTTTCAAAAGTTATTAAAATAAAGGTGTTTGCATTCCTCTCTCCTATCTGTTTAGAAATGAATGTCTTAAAGTAAAAAGAGTGACTCTGTGGCTTCCAGGCTGGTGTACACATGGTTATATTTGTGAGCATCTTTCTTATAAAATCCATTCTGAAAAGTCAGGCCAACTCTGAACCGTAAATAATATCAGATACCAAAGGAGAAAAAAAATGATGTTGGAAAATATCTCCTGTCCTTTAACCCAAAGATGTTACTGGAGAGCAGGAGATAACAGAGGTCCTAGAGAGGGATATTTCAGAAAGCAGTAGGCATAGGAGAAGCATTGATTGAAGGAAAGATAAGGCAGGAATGAATTGCTGTTCGATGGTGTATAAGAAAAGAAGAAATGGCAGGAACCCATTCAGAAAAGTATTTTATATTTCTGAAGGCCTGGTGTTATAGTTTCTCTGCATTTTTTCTCACATATTAGGCATATATTCCGGACACTTGGTGTGTGGTGTTAAACTTTTCTTTAAAGTATTTCATGAATCCATCAACATTTCTAACCCTTTTAAGAACCCAGTGACATTCTCTGCATATACTTATTGAATATATGCTACCTAAATGCACATTACCCACTGCAGACAAATATAATGCTTATTAAAATCTCCCTAATATGAAGGTGGTAATTTGCTCCTTTTCCTCTCTGTAGCATCAATAAGTTCAAAGGGCTCATAACAAGTAAGTGATATTTAAATCTTCACTAATGGTATGTAGTTAGCCAACCCTTCACATAAAACAATCTAGCCATGTGTATATTTGGGAAAGATTTAAATATAAAGTGAAATCATATTTTAATTAAGATGGCATTAAATTTTAATAATTATTAATTATGTCATCAAATCATGGCTTCCTTCTTTTGTAATAGAAGAGTCACTTTTTAAATTTGTATAACATCTATCCATTAAGCAAATGCTTACTGTGCTTAACATTGGGGAACCTCAATGAGAAACAGACATAGCCTTCTCTTAAAGTATGCACTGACTAGTGGTCAGTAATTTCAAATAAAAATATCAAGTAGAATACACAGTAGCATGTATAGTTCAATTACATCATCAAGACTCTTTGCATCTCAGATTTCTTATCCTCAGTACTCTCTAAAACCTATGACGGCAAGGTTTTAAATTGAGTGCAGGAAGGGAAGTGAGGTCGGGATTTTCCTTGAACTGCTGTGGAGTCACAAACATAGACAATCATTTCCACAGCATTCTGCCTTTAAACTAATCACCTCACTGTACTCAGAGTTTTATATTGGAAACAAGTCCCTGGGACATTTCCATCAAGTTTTCAATGATCTATATTTCTTTTGTGGTATTTGTGTGTGTTTGTGTGTGTGTGTGTGTGTGTACACAAGATCAAGTCAGTGTGGTAAGTCAATTATTTTTTGTAATGGCAGTTCATTGAAAAAAAGTCAATGTTCCTATGTTTCTTCTGAGAGAGAGGGATAGGGAGTTAAAAAGTAAACAAATTAAAAAAAAGCACTCTCTTCATGTTACTAAAAAAACATGGTTTCTGCTTTGTGAAAGGGAACTTAAGTAATTGTGAGGCAATGCTGTTTTATGTCTATATTACATGAATTTATAATTATGGGAAAGTATAAAAATGGGAATCCTTATGATTGTTTTATTTATGAGAACCAGTCTCTTATTTAGTTGAGCAGTTCCTTCTATTTGATGGCTATTGAACATCAAAAGCACCACATATTAACAAAAATATTCATGCTCCTTGAATCTCCAAAAGTGTTTATCTCTAACTCAGGGAATTTTAGCAAACAGAAGCAAACCTATTGCGAGCAAGTTAGTTTTCATTCATAAAAATCTCTATAAAGTGGGCTTCTTCATAGGATTTCCAAGTCTGTAAATTTTATGAAAGCAGATGATAGCATCTTTCTCCTGATGTGTAGCTGGTGGATCTGAATAAGAGACTTTCATAGACATTGGTGTAATCCTCTAACTCCTGTGCCACTAAACTCAGTGCTATCCAGTCAATACTGACTCACAGATTCCTTATAGGATCGAGGAGAATTTGCCCTCTGGGTATCCAAGACTTTGGCTATTTTCAGGAATAGAAATCCCTGACTTTCTCCTACAGAACAGCTGGTGGTTTCAAACTATATAGACCTTAGAGATCACAGTCCAATACATAACCACTATGCTACAAAGGCTCCCCACACACCGCTAGGGCTGCTTCAAGAAAGTCTACTCGCTATCTTCTGAGATACATTTGTATGATGACATTTGTCTGGCAAAGAATTCTGTGAGTACCACGGACTGCCAAAAGAACAACCAGATCTACCCTGGAGGAAGTACAACCTGAACACTCTTTAGAGACAAAGAGGGTAAATTTGGCCTCTTGTACTTTGAACATAATATAAGGCAATATCAACTCCTGAAAAAGGACAGTGTGCTTCACTGAGAAGAGAGGATGCCATCCCTCCACAGGATGAACTGACAGTGGCTGCAGCAAAACCCCTAAGCTTCAGAACAAGTGTGAGCAGGAGGCAGGCCTGGGTATTGCTGTCTCCTCTTGTACTCAAAGTCACTGTGAATTGTAACCGACTTGATGGCACCTAAAAACATTCACTGACAAATGACCAAATTCCTCCATTGTTCTAGTAAAACCCCTCCTTATAACACCTTGGACATCCAAGCTATTGACAAATAGCAGTAGTCTCCTGATCCCATACCATATCTTGAATCCATTCACTTCTCATTAATGACCTAGCTACTATAGCAACACCAATCACCACCACCCCTCTCTCTCCCTTGAACAAATGTATCAATTTCCTAGCTGGTCTCTTGGCTTCTGTTCTTCACTCCAACAATCTTGGTCCTTCATAAGATAGCTAGAAACATCTCTATAAAAAATACAAAAGATCATTTCCATCTCAGGGTCAGAAGTGGCATTTGTTTCTGCACACATATCACACACAAGCAACACAGCCATGTCCACTTCACTCCTGTTCTCTCCTTCCTCTCCTCCTCATCCTTCCCTCCAGGCCATCTCTGCACAGACCACACATCCTTCTTGGTGGTTTTTTTTTAATTTTTCAAATTCTATTGACATAATTCTTATTCCATGTATTTCAATAGTCTAAACATATTAAAATAGCTACACAGTTATTAAGAGTTATACTATAATCAATTTTAGAATATTTTCCTATTCGTTGCACTCATTATTATTAGCTAACCATTTTCTTTTTTTAAATAATTTCCTTGGGGGCTCATATAACTGTTATCGCAACCTATATATCAATTGAATCAGGCATGGTTTCCTCTGGCTTTTTGAGGCTTCTTCACACACACACACACACACCCCACACTCCCATGACCCCAGTGCTACTCTTCAATTCAGACTAGACTGTAACATGTTCACAGATACAGATAAGAGATCAGAGCTCACGACATACCGAATCCAGGAAAAGGAGTGGGTTTAGTGAGACCAGAGCGTAGGGGTAAGAGGGGGAGACAAAGGGAGAAAAGGGGGAACCGATTGCAGTGTTCGCTACATAACCATACACCCTTCTACAGGGAGAAGACCAACAGAAAACATGAGGGGAAGGGAGACAGTGGTCAATGTGAGAGATGGAAATAATAACAGTGTACAATCTAGAAGGGGACAAGGAAGGCTGGAGAGGGGAAGGACAAGGAAGAGGAGCAATACCAAGGGCTCAAGTAAATGTCTTCTTGCTAATTCTCACAGAAATACATTTTGTTTTGTCCATACTTCCCACTCCACCCCCCAATTCTTGCTGGACTTATTCTTTCTTTGTTTCATTGTCACTTCTGAAATTCCAACTCCCTAATAAACATTCTATAATCATAGTATCAAAATAATGCCATTTCAATATTCAAACTCCTATTCTTGATTTCTTTTGCAACATAGTAATAACTACTGCATTGAAATTCTATAATTATGTGTCCTTGTCTGTTTGGGGTTTGTTTCCTCTTGTATGTTTGCTTTTGATTCTAGTTAGGGCAGAATGTAAATTATGCATGATCAGGTTAATATCATTCCTCCACAACTCAGATTCATGCCTTACACATAATAGATCACAGAAGAATTGATACATTTGAGCAATGGGATTGGCAAAAACATTTGAAATTACTATAGATTGACAAAAGAACAAATATTTGTCTTGGAAGAAGTTAAGCCAGAGTACTCCTTAGAAGCAAGGATGGCAAGAGTTCACATCCTAATAATGTTTGGCATGCTTTGAGAAGAGACAACTCTTGGAAAAAAAGATGTCACATTTGGTAAAGTAGAAGGTCAGTAGGCTGCCCACTTTACAAAGCAGGGCAAAGAACCTTGGTGAGGTGAAATGACACAGCCGTGGCAATATTGTGAGCATGGTGGAAGCATAATAAGGGTTACACCATGTTGTACACAACATACTATGAGTCAGAATTGATGGCAAGTGATAATGTAATGATCAATGCATTAGATTTCTTGGATGCAATACCATAGGAAGTCAGATCCTTGCCTTCATACTCTGCTCTACAGAACCAAATCCCTGGTCCTCCTCCTATATCTCACTTTTTCTGTTCTTTTTTTTTTTTTCATTCATCTGATTCATCATGAAGACACTGCAATGTGACCATATCGACCAAGTGGAGGTCACTTCTCCACTAACCGAATGAGAGGGGCAAGTGACTCAGAGCTAGACACATAAGTGGTTTCCAACTCGGGCTAAATGTCCTAAAGATAATTTAATACTTCCAAATGAACACTTCTCTTTTATAATAGCCCATTTACTCCATAATTTTGAAACTATGAGCCACATATAAGAAACATATACAGATATGTGTCCCCTTTCCTGCACCAATTCAATTTCCTTGTTTTTCATCTGATGAGAATGAATTCAGAACTCTTCATTCTAGTATAAGCCCGCAAGTTCATATACCTTGACCAGAGAGTCAATTCTGATGTGTGACTACTCAATATGGACAGAGAACTCTCCTATATTTTCAAATCAGTGAAACCATATGATCAGACCTATTTTTCAGAGGCTTCCATGCATGACTTTAAAACACCAACCTTTTACCTAGTATTTGCATCACCCTGCTATTTCATGTATCTAGCACAATATAGCTGACGATGAAGCTAAGAATGCTGTCGGAGAGGTGAACATTAAGGTTTCTTAAAACTTAAAAATACATATCATCTTAGAGTGGCTTTCTGCCAATATAATTCATTAATGCAAGTTTAGATAACATCATATTTGCAAAGCTAATAGCTTTCTTCCAAAATGTGTTGATATTGTAGAAGTTTTTCAATGTTTTATTTTTAAAGACTTATTTTTATTAATCATATGGAAGTTCTTAGCATAGAGACTAACTTTGTTATATAAGTACAAACAACTCCAGAACCCTTTGTCTTATCAAAATTGTATCACCATCTCAGAGATTCAAGATTGCTCCTACATTTCTATTTAATTATAAAAGCATATACTTTGGTAGGTGTGATAATAAATTGATGGGAATGCACAGGAAAGAAGCACCTCCTAGTTGCTGATGCTCACCTTCTTCTGAGCTCTAGCTGGAGGAAAAGCTTCTTCCAGAGGGAAAACACAGGTTTCTGTCAATCAGGAGCCTTCACCAACCAAAGGGCCTCCTGCATCCCTCCCTTTGTCCTGGACAGAGCCTTCCCCTCCACTGCTTAGGGGGTTGCCATAGTTCAAGAGTACACTGCATTCACCACTTGCCCTCCCCAAAAGTGCAAAGAAAAATGCATAATGTATGATCATGGTCAAAGTAGTGAGAATTAAAGTAAATGGTGTGATATAAAAAGGGTTTCAAACAGGATTAATAATTCTGCAATTTGTTATACAAAGTCAATTTTTTCCACTTGCAGAGCAAAGTTGCCCGGTGGGTTTATTGGCTCCCTCATTATTAGGTATATATCACTTTTATTGTTTCACATTTTTATAGTTTATTTAAAAAAAGACAACGTTCATGAATAAAACATTTTGGCTCCAGGCAGCCATACACTGAGGTTGGTCAGAAAGATTACACCGTCCCTGATTTGAAATAATAACTAAACATACAAAATGGAAATAGCATGGGGCTGATAGCATGGCAGAACAGGAGGAGCGTCTCCAGAGACAGGGACATTTCATCGCAGTGAAAGCCCATAGCTTTAGTCCATGTACTTTGACTCTTCTGTGGACAGGACTCCTGACAAGTCTAGCTTTTATTCATCTTTCCCAGTTGAACAAGGCCTTTTTAAGCCCAATCACAAACTCAATCTTTGAGGTGTAGCAAGGGCTGTGCAATGAGAAGCTACTTGGAAAGTCTTACCCTTTCCACTCAGCTCCGCTCCTCTCAGGATTGGATTTGGGACTGTAACTCAGGAAGTCAATTGGCATCTCTGGGAAATAACCACGCTCTCATTTTAAGTTGATGTAAATTATAAGGTTACCAGACGTCCTGCTTTTTAACAAATTAACAATGTCCCATGATGTTTTAAAATTAAAATAAACATATTACAATACTATTTTTGCATTCTATGAAAAATTTTGTTGCTCCATATAGACCAGATTTTTAATCAAGAACCCCTCTCCCCTGGTCAGTGGTGTCCTGCTTAAAATCTGGTCACTTTAGCTTAGACTACTAAGGATTAAAGGGACGTAAGGACTTTCTTTAGAAGTACATAGATCTAGAGAGTATATGCCAAACACAGAAGCTTCACACTCATATCTGTTTTTAATTTCTTTCAACACTTTATTTGGGGCTTATATGGCTCTTATCATGATCCATCCATTCATCCATCCATCCATCCATCCATCCATCCATCCATCCATCCATCCATTGTGTCAGGCACATTTGTACATTCATTGCCATCATCATTTTCAAACCATTTTCTTTCTACTTGAACTCATGGTATCAGTTCCTCATTTTTACCCTTTCCTCCTTTCCCCTCCCTCCCACATGAACTATTGATAATTTATGAATTTCTATATTTTTTTTCATGTCTTACACTGCCTGATGTCTCTCTTCACCCACTTTTCTCTTGTCTGTCATCCAGGGAGGCTGTTATATGTAGATCTTTGTGATCAATTCTTTCTTTCTACCCCCACCTTCCCCCTTCCCACCTGGTATCACTGCTCTCACTATGGTTTTCAAGGGTTTGTCTGTCCTGGATTCCCTGTGTTTCCAATTCCTATCTGTACCCATGTACATGCTCTGATTTTTATTTAATAGTAGTTTCTTTAATGTAGCAATACTTTTCAATTTACCTTTAATTATTAATTAGCTGCTCCCTTCAATCTTGTCATTCCTGACTAAGCATAATCAAGAATCAATTAGAGGTCTATGAGTAATAGCTCTATATGGTCACACATTAATTTGATTAGCATAGAAGGTATACTTCTCTTGTACCAAATGGTTTGGAGGCGTCATTAGGAGGAAATGCCAGATGTAGCATAGGGTGTAGTTAGGCCAATTTACCAGAGGATGCTAATTTTGTCACTGCACCAGGAATTAGATTAGGCATATGGTTTTAGTTTAGAACTGTCTATTTTGTATAGCCTGTCCCAATCATAAATCAAGAAGATATTGCAGAAATATAGAAGAAAAATGATGAAGCTGATGACAATTTTTCATAGCTCTCTCATGTCCAAGTTTAACACATAATTACTTTGAGTCAATTTTCCATCATTGTCAGAAAGTCAAACTATCTTTTTCTTTTTGGTGAAAAGAAAATCTATTACCTTATGAATTTATCAACAACACAATTTAATACATTTCCTTAAATTATTTTGGTAGTGCTTTTTCTTCATTTTAGCTATTTATTGTGAATTGCATATAAATTTATGAAGTAGATCATTAGTGTTGCATTCAACAATTCATGCTCATTTGATTTCATCTCATTCTTTGCAATCCCATAAATGTTCTTCAATTCCTATCTGAATTTCTTGCTTCCATTTCCATTCCTCTTCCCCCCTCCCCAATCCTTCTGAACTTTGTTTTTAAGTGCTAAGTGCTGACCTTTTGATTTCAAATTATTCATTATTCAAGGGTGACTTACTTCACTAGTGTTATGGTTCCTCATAAACTTGTCTGCTTGGGGCTGAAAATTAAGGTAGGAGTGTGAAAACAGTTCCATAGCTGACGGATAGGCAAAGGTCAGCATCTCAGGAGCAGTATTTTCTTGTCTATGATTTTAAAAGTTTTGTTCCACAGCTTACTTACACTCAACTCAGAAATTCCACCTTGTCAATAGAAGCAGGACATTATCAGAGACAGTACCAAAAGATGAGCAGCTCCAGTTGGAAGGCACTCAAACTTCAACAGAGGAGTTTGCCTTCTCCAGAAGAATCTGCTACTATGGTAGAGGAGGAAGCAATGTCTGTTGGGCTACAGGCTTTAGGGATCCAATTACTGAGAACATGTGACTTAAAATAAAAGGAAATATCTGTAAGCATCAATTAATAGTCTGAACTTAGGGTGTATGAAAACTGGATCTCTTTAAAATGAGGTGGAGCTGAGCCCCGGTGGCATAGTGGTTGTGCATGGGTCTACGGCCCACTGTGATGGAGGTTCAATTCCAGCAGTGGCTCCACAGGAGCAAAGACTGAGCTTCCTACTCCCACCACCAGAGGGCAGTGATGCCCCCCCAAAAGAGATAGAATGCCTAAATATGGGCATTCTAAGTATCAGTGAACTGAAGCGGACTGGTATTGACCATTTGGGATCAGATAGCCATATAGCTTATTATGCCAGGAAAGAAAGAATCAAGAGGAATGAAGTCACATTTAGCATAAAAAAAAACAATATGTCAAGATCTATTTTGAAGTATATTGCTGCTATTTTAATGTTTATTCACATATAAGGAAATACAACCGACAACTGTTATTCAAATATATGCAGCAACCTCTAAGGCTAGTGGTGAAAAAAAATGGAAGAGTTCTACTAATGTCTTTAGTCTAAAGTTGATCAAATGAGCAATCAAGATGCAATGAAAATTACTGATGACTGGAATCTACATTTTTGAAACAAAGAGAAAGGAAGAGTAGTTGGAATTTATTGCCTTGCTGATGGAAATGAAACTGAAGAACACATGATAGAATTTTGGATGATCCATGCATGGAGCAAAAATGCTTTTTCAAGAACATAAAAATAACTGTTTATGTGCATTTCTGCAGATGAAGTCTATAAAAATCAAAGATATCTATGAAAAGAGATAAAAAAATGAAGCTCAATATTAGCAGTTAAAACCAGACCAGCAACTGAGTGTGGAATGAACTATCCCTGACACATATGAAGATCAGTTTAAAGTTGAAAAAAATGAAAAAAATAAGACCATTAGAGCCAAAGTACAGTCTTTAGTAGATCCCACTCAAATATTTAAGAGCATCTCAAGAATAAATTGGATATAATGAACACATTAATGACAGAAGCACTGATGAGCTGAGCATACATCAAAATCATCACATATGAAGAAAGAAACGGGGCCATGCAAAAGACAAGAAAAAAGAAGGTCAGGGTGAATATAAGAAGAGACTGTGAAACTTACTTTTACAGAGTAATGTAGGTGAAAGGAAGAAATAGTGAAAGCAAAAAACTGAATATAAAATATCAATCGGAGCTGAGCCCCGGTGGCGTAAGTGGTTGAGTGCAGGAATTGCGGCCCACAGGCTTGGTGGTTCAAATCCAGCAGCCGCTCTCAGGAGCAACGCTGGGTAGCGCCCACGACCACCAGAGGGCAGTGATGCCCACACAAAAAAAATATCAATGGGAAGTTCAATAAAACAAAGTAAAATGCTATTATGGAATATGCAAAGATGTAAAGTTCAAAAACCAAAAAGGAAAACTTTTCAGATCTTAAACTGAATGAAGAAACAAAAATAAGTGTCAGATGGCAGTATTGAATGAGTCGTGGGAAAAATATTCAATGATGCAGGGAGCATAAAAGGCACATGGAAAGAATACACAGAAACCCATTAATATCAAGAACTAATTAGCATTATACCATTTCAGGAGGTAGCATATGCACAAGAACCAAAGGCACTGAAGGAAGAAGTCTAACCTCTGCTGAAATTTTTAGTTGAAATCAAGACTCCAGGAATTCATGGAATACCCTGAAAATGATTCAACCAGAAGCTCAAGCATTGATGTACTTACTTTTGTATGACCCTAAATTTGGAAGACAGCTACTTGTTGAACCTCCTGGCAAAGCTCTATATTTGTATCCATTCAAGTAAAAAGGTGATCAAATTATAGAGCAGAATGTGTATATTATAGATCACTATATGGATATAGAAGTAAAATGTTGCTGAAGATCATCCAACAATGGTTGCCACCATGCTTTTACCCAGAATAATCAGCACTTCAGGCTGGATTCAGAAGAGGTCACGGAAGAAAGGCTATCATTCTGACCTCAGAAGGATCTTGGCTGAAAGCAGATAATATCAGATAGTGGTCGACTTATGTTCCATCGACGACACAAAGACATTTAACTGTGCCATCTATCTATAGAGTTGGGAAAAATTGGAATTTCAGAACACATAATTGTGCTTATGCTGAATCTGTACATGGTTCAAGAGGCAGTTGTGGAAGCAGGACATGGGGATGATGTGTGATTTCAACACCGGAATGATGCTTGTCAGGGTTGCTTCCTCTCAACCTATTCTTTTTCTCGGTAGTCTGCATCAAAGAACCTGCTTTATAGGCAGAAGAAAAAAACTTCAGTATTGGAAGAAAGCCCATTAATAGCCTGCAAAATGCAGAGGACATGGTCTTGCCTGCTAGAATGAGGACAATTTGAACCACTTGCTGTGGACGATCAAGGATTTCAGTCTTCGGTATGAAAATCACAATCTTTACAGCAAGACCAATAGATTATATCATGAAAAATGAAGAAATTACTGAATTTGGTAAGGATTTCATTTTGCTTGGACCCATCATCAAAGTTCATGGAAGCAGCAATCAAGAATTCCAAAGACTAGTCACATTATGTAAATCTGCTGCACTAAATCTCAGTACTGTGTTAAAAAGTCAAGATGCCACTTTGACAAAGAGTGCCTAAACCAAGTCATGGTGTTACCACTTGAGTCATATGTCTTTGAAGGTTGAAGGCTAGATAAGGAAAATTGAAGAACAATCAATTTATTTGACTCTGGTGTTGGCTATGAATAATGAAAGAACCACAAACTATCAAAAGTATCAACATCTGCTTTGGAAGAAGTACAGCCAGAATGTTACTTAGCGGCAGGATGTCAAGACTTCCTCTGAAGTACTTTGGACATATTTTGAAGAAAGACCAGTCCTCAGAGAAGTCTATTATGTTGGATAAAGTGAAAAGACAATAAAGAAAGTGGCCCTGGAGGAAATGTGACATCAGCAATATGCCCAAGTGTTACAATTGTGAGGATAGTTCTTTGCTCTGTGATACAGAGGGTCACTTTAACTTGGAATAAATTCAATGTCTCCTTATAGCCACAACATATTTTCCTGAATTTCCGTCTTATATGCTCTACGATCTGAATGGATATATTTTCAGAAGAGGCAAATACCCACATACAAATAGCCTCTCAATTCTATGTATTCTCATGAGTGTACGGTCCCCTCCACACACAGATTATATGTTCAAGAACCATTCCTACTGTGTATGAACTTAATTTTGATGCAGGTTTCTGGACGGTATAAATGGCTTGTGTTCAACTCCCAAACAGATGACGAGGAGGTTCAAACCTCCTCAGTAACTCCAAAAGAGATATCTTGTGACCATTTTCCACACATATAAAAGGACACAAAACAGAAAGATGGTGTGCATTTCTACTCTATATCTCAGGGTATTCACGTGTTGGAATTATCACAACATTTGGGATCAGTGTTATTGCATGACAGAAATTATGGGCAGAACTTGTAAAGGGAAGCATCTAGGATTGTAATCGCTGCTTTTCAAGCTGAATATATTCCCCAAATGCATCTTTTATTTATATATTTCCAATTTCCTATGGTCACTATCTGTTAGAAGCAAAGAGTCATGGTCAATTCTCAATTCTACAATTACATTCTGTCACCATGAACAGTGGTAGTTACTACTGTTTTAATATATCTCAATAAGTTAGAAAAACAAACAGCATAGTGAAATTTTTCAAATTTAAATGAAACTGGCTTCTAAAGACCAGTTAAATTGAAACAAGCTAGCTAAGTAAGTGTTGCATCATAAGCTAACAATAATTGTGAAACGGTAGACAATTTTGTCTTAATGTTAGTATTTTATCTAATTATGTATACTTAACTAAGGTCTTATATTTGCTAATATTTGGGAGTAAAGTACCATATATGAAAATCTTTGGTACAATTTTAAATTTAAAAAGTCATAAACAACAAATCTCTAAGTCCATAGAATCATATCCCAACTTAAGAGTTCTGTCTCAGATAAGAGTAGTATTGAATTGACCCTTAAATTCCCATAAGTTACTAATGCTATTACATTGCCCCATAGTGCTTAAACTCACAGGCCCCACATCACAATTGAAGTTAATATTCCTCGAGCATTTGAGTCAGCTCTCAATTGGATTCATTTCAATTTGTTCAAAATGGAATAAAGTCTATCAGTCATGTAATAATCAATTTAATCAATTATCTCGATTATTGCTGCTCAATTGATACATCTGATATTGAACCCAAACCATGAACAAACTGCACTTGTTCATTCTACCATCTTCCTCAGATGTTTAATGCAGGCAACCAGAAAAAACTCACGGGTAAAAGTTGTTTCAGATGTCCATTTACAGCTATCCTTAGAGTGAACAGAGAAAATCTACCATTGTTACCAATGTCCAACCACAGTCCTCAATAAAAATGATTTTTAAAAAATATATAACAATGCTCAACCTAATAACAGATGCAATGGGTGCAAATGAGAAACAACTCCCTTGTAGTAACTGCAAGAAGAAATAGCTTAACCACAACACAACATAAAGGAAATCCTAAACTTTTCACCAAGCTTATTCCGGAAGATGCAAAGCTTGCAGCTCACCTTGGCAAATAGTCAAACAAATATCATCTCCTGGGTCAATTGATAAACACCAGCAATGTGTTATAAATGGGATCTGTCAAGACCTTCCCTAGAGAGGCAAAACTTAAAGACATAACAGATTCTCAAATGTCTAAAAATATGATTTTGAATTTTTTTTGTATGTCTCAATTTCCACATAATCACTTGGCTTCTTCTGAGTCTGTGTACGGACTTTTCTCTAAGGTCTATTTCCCCAGAGTAGCCCAGCAGAGAAGACACAGATTTAACTTGGGTGGTATTCACTTATATTCTGTTCTTGACACTTAAAATCTTCACTGAGTGTACAGTTAAGTTGAGTCGTTAAGTTGGGTCATGTGTAGTGAAGCTAATATTTATATATTGATAAACAAAATCTACATATTGCTTATATTGATAAATTGATATTTATAAGCTGATAGCAAGAAATAAAATTTTGTATTGCTGATGAAACTATATAAAGCATAAAACTTATTTATCATTCCATATATGACTGCAAAATATTTTTAAAATAAATATCTCTGGATCACTGCACAATAAACCCATAAAAGAGTGTTTGCATACTTTTTATTTCTAAAGTTTATATCTAAACATTTCATTTGTATATTTTAGAATGAAATATCTAAAAAGTGCTCCAGTGGAACAATCAGTTAGCTCATGGAACTTATAAGAAAATAATTTATAAAACTTTATAACATCTTTATAACTTATAAAAATCTCTGGGTTCTTATTTAGGACTAGTGGGAAACACAGGAAAGTCATGCATTTTGAGTATTTGAATAGAAAACACAGCCAATTATCCCCAATTTCTAGTTGTCATGTCCAACCCAAATAGTGCTTTATAGGTAAATGAAAGGTATGGATGGCATCAAAAGCTGGCCTATCAAAGAACAATTTTCATTTCTATATTTAACAAATGTTACTGACATTTAAGAAGAAGATGAATAGAGGTTATAAGGAAATGGTGTCCACCTCAATCAACAATTTCCAGTAGTAAATCTTTAGTAAATTCCCATCTAAATGACAGACAGCTAGTGAGCTAGGAACATGTGAATTAAAGAGGCCCTAACCAAGAAGAAAAAGAAAAGATGCTGCTTATCAGTCCTCCATTACTCCTAATCAGTTATTTTAAAATGACACAATTCAAGCTAGTGCAAGGTCATGAGATTGGCCTTCCTTTGTCCAGGTTAATTAGAAATATGAGACATATTGCATGTGTGTGTATGTGTGTGTGTGTGTGTGTGTGAGACAGAGAGAGAGAGAGAGAGAGATTCAGAATTCATGCAAACTGTCCATGAATTGTTAATGAATTCTGTGCTCTTACAAATTATTATTTATAATAAAAACAAGAAACAATCAAGTATCTTTAAATCAAGGAGTGTGACTCATACTTTAAAGAATACACAATGTAAGATGCTATTCATGATAGCAATATTCCATGTAGACAGGTTGATTAAGATATACTTTGCATGTAAATCAGTAAAATGCAACACATTCATAAAAACAATATATTCTTGGTTTGTTTTCAGTAATTTTCCTTCTTGTAATTCTTCTGAATTTGGTATCTCTTCAAAATATATAAATCCACATATGGACTACAGCTATAATGACAAACAATGCAAGCCATTGAATATTATATATATATATATCTTTATTTATATCTCTATATTTATTATCTTTTTCACAAAAACCCCTGCTATGGAATCGATTACAGACCATGGTAGTCCTATATGTGGTTTCTGAGATTATAAATCTTTACAGAAGTCTTGTCTTTTCAAACACATATAGATATAAATTGGATATATATGTGCTGGAATTTATAAATATTTATGTATAAATTAGTAAATCAACAGATCCTCTTCTGAATGCACCTAACAACTAAAAGCATGAATATAAACATATATATACACACACAAATATATATGTTTGTGTGTATTGCAAATACCCAATGATGGCTCAATGCAAATCTTGTAATCACATTTTAGAAAAACAAGTTTGACATAATCCTTGATTACATTTAGGTAACCAACTCCACCCAAATTGGTTTGAGTCAATATATTTCTTAATTCATTTTGTGTTTTTGTGTGTGCTTAATCATGGGTAATGTTGAATATTTAGATACTTTTGTTGGAACTGAGGATATAGCTGTGAGAGAGGCTAACTATCAGGTCTTACAAAAAAACTTTAGTAAAGGAATAGAAAAGTTCTGTTTAAAAAGAAATATATATATATATTTAAAAGAAATATATATATATATATGGGTTTATATATTCATATTGATAACTCTCCATATAGTGATCTGCTTTATTCTATACTTTTATCTAGAAATGTAACTGTAAGTGGTAAGTTCTGTAAATCAATAAAAAGCAAACAAAAAATGATGGCGTCAGATAGAGTAAGGATGGAATTCTGAAGTTTGGAGAGTAAAGGTATTTCTGAGTTCATAGCAGTTGGCAAAAAATGGAATGAAGCTTCAGGGTTAAAATAAAGGCAGTTTAAAGGTCTGGGTAAGGAATCAAGTTAGTTTGTTAAAAAAGAGTAGGAGGGATAATAAAAGAAGCTATAATGGGTGTTGCAGAGCAAGAAGAGTAGGCGTAAGAGCAAAATGTTAAAGAAATGGCTAGGAATACAACGATGGCAGTCTTTCAGTCCATGTGAAGGATCTCAACCCAAACTCTGTGAGGGAAATGGGGAGCTTATAACTCTGGAGCATGGTCATATGAGCAGTCCTGGTTGCAGGAACAGTAGTTAGGGACCTGACTATTCACTGGAAATTGAACGTCGGAGCTCACCCCAAGTTCCAGGGCAGAACCAGACCTGGCGATTCATGACTATAACGATTGCAACCTGTGACCGTACATGGGTCAGCTCCATGTCATTCTCTTTGGGTCATTTTGCTGTTGATCGGGTTTTGTTGCGAGCAGCCATTGAGTCAGTTCTGACCCTAGGGTGTATTGCGCACAACAGAACAATTCACTGCCCCGGCCCGTGCCAGCCTTGCAGTTGTTCCAATGCGTGAGCCCAGGGTTGCCGCTGAGATTGCAATCCGTCGTCTGGAGGGCCTGCCTCTTGCTTGTTGCCCTTCTAACTGACAGAATGTGAGGTCGTTCTCCATGGACTGGTCTCTCCTGGCAACATGTCCGAAGGATCTGAGGAGCACTCTGCCTACACTTCTCCCAGGACAGAGGGTTTGCCACTAGGACTTGTAATTGCCTGGAGAGCCAGCAACAACCATGTGATACAGCATACGTTGTATGCAGTTGTCTTTTTTTAACCACGGTATGAGTCAACTGTAAGTAGAAAAGTTTCACCGATGAGAATAAATTACAAGACTAATTCTGGAGTTAAGAAGGAAGATAATGAGATCAGAGAAGTGGAAATGATAAGGCTTCCTGATTTAGGACGATATTTAAATGTGTACTGTGTTTGGATTATGTAGAGGAAACTATTCCAAAACCAAATTCACCATGTAGACTGGCCAGCAGGAGAAAGCAGAGCTGCTCCAGTGGCCTTCTATAACTGGGAATCCTTATGAAATCTGAAAACCTCATCATGTGCTGGTGTTTTGAACTGTTGACCTTGCAGTTAACAGCCAACTGGGCAAACTGTTTTGCCATTGGGACTCTGGGGAAACAGGTCATCAATAATAATCCAAAGGGATTTTGTTCACTTACGATTTTATATATATTCTCAACATCTGGGTAATGATATACCTCCAAGCTTCTGTCAAGCCAACCCCCTACCCCCTGCCTTTCAGTCAATTCTGACTCTTCATGATCTGGTGTTTCAGAGGTGGCAAATCTGTGTGGGATCAGGCATCTTCTTCCTTTCTCCTACTGAGTAGCTGATGAATATTTGAACTCCAGACTTTCTAGTTAGCAGTCCAAAGTTTTATGATATATTTGCTCATGCCAAAAAGACTGGTGAAGGGCCTTTAAAGTGATTTGAGAGAGATCCAGAGTTTTGTTTTCAAAACGTTCATTTTCTTATATCTAATAGATATTCACGTGGAGGACATTGAATAGACACTGAAATATTTATGTTTAGAGCTCAGGAAAGAACAAGGTAGAAAGACATAACTTTAAAAATAAGGAGCATATAAATGAGGCTTAGAAAAAAAACATTGAAAACAGACAGGACTGTTTGCAAAAGAGAGAGATGTGCCTGTAGGGCATTCACTATCACTATCAAAAGACTGATGTCACTAACATGACAGTGACATCTAACTTAATTCTTGAATTAAGATAACCAAGAGGATTTTCAAAATAAAACCAATTTAGCAATGAGAAAGAAGCCTATAGCTGGAAGAAAAAAAAATAATAATGATGAGTTAATTTAAAATTTTCAACATCTAATCGTCAAATTTTATTGGCTAAATATCGAGTGAAGTCACAATCTAGCATAAAGCATATCCTGCCTCAAAATACAGTTGTTCTAATTACATAGTAGTTAAAATACCTTATGTAAGAGGTATGTAATACAGTATGTAAGAGGGGGGGTGGAATAGTGGTGGGAGGGGTTGGTCCATGACTAAGATTAAATGTAGGTGAATGAGTAACAACAGTATTCGATCCTGGGCTGAGCCCCGGTGGCACAGTGGTTGTGTGCGGGACTGTGGCCTACGGGGTTGGCAGTTCATATTCAGCAGCAGCTCTCCAGGAGCAAGGCTGGGCCTCCTACTCCCACCAGGGGGCAGTGATGCCCACAAAAAAACAACAGAAATATTTTCTCCCACAAATGAATACTGCAATTTCCTTAAACCTTACAGGATGACTTCTGTTGCCTGGTAAACCTTAAAAATGGAATTCCATCATGAATTATTATAATATAGAAATGAAATGACATAGAAAAACTGGAACACATTCTTGAAATGTTTAGTCCAGGTGAAATGGTTGAAAACATGTCCAACAGATCTAAATGATCTTTAAAAACTTTACCTTCTATCAGCATTATTTTCTTTATTGGGATTATGTGATCATGAAGTTAGAAACATTAATGATATTAGAGGAACAAATTCTGTGTTGTGTTGTGTAACTGGGATGGAAGCAATGACTCATGCATGAAGGAAAGTCTGAAAATCAACTTTAGATGTACCAACATGGATTCAAATGGAGAAAGAACTAGAGAATAGAAATAATTTTTTAACAGTAAAATATTTTTCATCATGAAATTATCGCTAGTTGTAGAGCATCAGATTAAATTATCCCAAATCAGTAATAACTGAAAAGAAAAGGACAATACAAGCAAATAGACACACTATTAAATTGTTTTAACATAATACTCAGTAAAGTCGAACAATACTCACACCAAAAGTATCCAATCTGGTTCATTGATAAGTTGCTAACCAAAAGGTTGAGGGTTTAAATCCACCACTACCTTGAGTGATGAACCTGTTCCCTCATAAAATTCAACCTAGAAAGCACTCTAGGAAATAAAAGCTCACTGCCATCAAGGCAGTTCTGACTCCTGAAGACCCTATAGAAGAGGGAGAACTGTCCTTGCAGGTTCTGGAAACATCTTTGGGGGTGTAGTGAGTCTGCATTGACATGGTGGTTCTGTAATCGACATGGTCAAAAGTTCAAAAACTCCATCAGCTCCTTAGGAGAAATACTGGACTTTTTACTCCCCTAAACAATGACTGTCTCTAAAACCTACAAATGTGTCCTTATGAATCACCTTGACTCAATGGTAGCGAGCAAACACTGTATAAAGGATTGACATATAAATAAGAAATCACATGGAACCTTAAAATATATTTCACATCAAGTGATAATGGACATAGTACATGAAAGGAATTTGTGGGTGCAGTTAAAACAGTGCTTAGAACAAAAGCTGTAGCTTAAAATATAAACAAAAGTTGTAGTTTAAAATGTTCTTATGAGTGAACAAATAGTATTAAAATTAGTAATCTTTGTTTGCACCTCAGGAGAAAATTATTACAGGAATAAACAGAAAAGGAAAAGTCATTAAAATAAAAGAAAACAAAATGAAAATGAAATATAGAGAAATGAGGAAGAAAATGTGGCAATTACAAGTTGATATCTAGCATTACCCAAAATTGAAAATAATGAAAAATTGATGTTCATATTTTATAGAAATACATATAAATAATTATTAATAATTGCCAATAATTTGATAGTATGGATAGAATAAATAAATTCTTTGGAAAACATGGCCTACCAAAAATGATATAAAATGAAAAATATATGACTAGCTTGTATCTACTAAAAATACTTAATTCTTTTAATTAATAGTTAAAGTCATGTCATAAAAATACTTCCAGTCCCAGAGAATTTTATACTTAAATTCTCTCATTTAGCAAAGAAAGAAGCAAGAGAAAATTCTTAAGTTATCTATTAGCAAATAATGAAAGGTGGGAATCTTTTAAATTCATTTTATAGACATTGTATAAACCTGCTAAAAATGATAAATAAATTGAAAGATAAGTAGATAGATAGATATAAAGACAGTTTTATGGGTATTGAGGATAACATTATTATACTTCATTATCTTATTAGTCATTTAAATACTTTAAATACATGAAAAGAATAGGAAATTCCAGGCACATACAGTTTGCTCAAAGAATTCCAACTTGGCTTAATATCAACATAATTTACCATATTAACAAAATATAAGAGTAATATTAACAGATGCAGAAAAATACTTGACAAAATTGATAGGCAAATTAAAAATATATGGAACGTGCTCAATCTGGGGAAAAGGTGCATCAGCTAACAATCTACAATCTACATTTCATTTTTATGAACTAGTGAAACGTCTGTGTCACATATTTTTCCATCGCACACACCAACTATAATGTAACCATCTCTGTTTTCTAGTAACAGGTGAGGTCCATGTTTCCCTTCTTATAATCTGTAAATGCTTACAAATCTCTTACCCTGCAGAGGAAAACAGAAACTCTGTTCAGAGGGTTCCTCTGCATCATAGGAGACACCTGCCTGGTCACATGCCATCCTCACAACTGTGCTTACTTTTGAGCTCATAGTGCAACCATCGTGTGAATCCATCTCATCACCAGTCTTCTCTTTTCCTTTGTCTTTCTACATGCCAAGCATATGCCCTTTACCAGGGACAGGTCTCTGCGGGTAACCTGTCCAAGGTACAGGGAAGGAAGCCTTGCCATCCTCATGTTTAAGGAGCATTATGGTTGTACTAACAAGACAGAATGCTTGTTATTTTTGGAAACCTACAGTATATCAATATTCTTTGACAGCACTTTAATTCACATGCCACCATTCCTCTTCTTCAATCTTTCTTTTCCACTGTCCACCCTCCATGTGCAGGTGCAGTGATTGCATCAGGAACATCTTTGACTTCAAAGTTACCTCTTTCCTTTTCAAAGCTTTAAAGAGAATTTGTGCAGCAGATTGACCCAGTGCAATTATTGCATTTTGATTTCTTGATTTCTGCTTCTATGATCTTTGATTTTGGATTCAAGTAAGATGAAACTCTTGTAAAATTTCATATTTTCTTATTTATTATGATGAGTATTGGTAGAGGGTGATGTTTTTGTTTTCTTTAAGTTGCATGGTAATTAATATTGAAGATTGAAATCCTTGATCTTCATCCACAACTGCATTTCACTTTCAGCAAGCAAGGTTGTGTCATCTTCATATGAAATATTGTTATGAAGCCGATTGTAGCATTCTTCTTAGTATAGTCCAATTTCTTGGATTATTTGTACAGAATAGAGACTGAATGAGTATAGTGAAAGAATACAGCACTGAAACACACCTTTCTTAATTTTAAACCATGCCAAGATTCCCTTGTTCTGTTTGAATGACTGTCTCTTGAGCCACGTGCAGTCTCCGAATGGGTTTAATTAGTTGTTCTGGAATTCCACCTTTCTCAACACTACCTAGAGTTTGTTTGGATTCACATAGATGAATACATTTGAATATTCAATAGACCACAAGTAAATATCTTTGTAAAATGCTCTGCATTCAGCCAAGATCCATTTGTTTTCTTGATCAATGCTGTGTTATGCAAAAAAAAAAAATTAACAACTCCATGACATTGCATTATTGTGACCATTGTTAAATGATCTTCAATCAAATTTTACTTGAATGTGTTACCAATGGATTTTTAAAACAATTTCTGTTGACCTTTATTTTAAATAGGAAACCCGGTGGGATAGTACTTATGTTTTGGACTGCTATTTATATAGTCTACATGATCAGCAGTTCAAATCCACCAGCAGCTTCTTGGAAGAGAGACTGGAATTTGAACTCCTTTAAAGTTATTATCTCATAAAGTCACAAGGTGGGCGGGGGTTTTGAATCAGCATTGACTTGATGGGAGTAAATTGAGATTTTTGGAGTTTTTCTTTTAAAAGGATGTCTTCTCATTGGTTTAGTTAAGAAGCAGTCCTCTACATTTCTTGGCAGATGTGAGTCCTTTCGATGCTTTATCAGCTTTTTCGAACATTTCCATTGAGATTGCATCAATTTTTGGAGACTAGTGTTTAGCTAATTTAGACTTCAGTGTAACGTAGACTTCTTCATTCAGTGACATCAGATTTTGATCTTATTCGACTACTTTTGTTGTTCTTGTAACAGTAACTCTGTCTACTGCTCTCTACAAAATTATTATCTATCCTGGTATCAGGCTGTTTACACATTTTCTCTGGCCTTGCTTCAGACACTCTGAAGAATCCAAAGTGCAGAAAGGAAGACACACCAGGTTAAGTGCACAGCAGGAGCACACTCAAACAAGTTCTAGTCACAGAACAGGGTCTGGGAGAAGAGAATGAAGTTTTTCTCTGGGATTGAGCATGAAATGTTCTTCTGTCAGAGTTTACTATGCTGATACATCTTCTTTAGGTCTGGGAGAAAGCTGTAGGTAAAGAGTTTGTATGCCTTATTCTCTTCTGCCCTAAGGAAGAACATTGAGTATATTCCATAATGATTGACAACAAGTATGATTAGATAAAAAAAAATTTATTTGGGGCATGTTCCCACCTAAAAGCCACTCGGTCACAATAAATTCCTGTGTAGGACACAATGTAAGTAGCCATGTAATGGCTTGAGTGTCATGCTCAGTTTGGATACAGGTGGATCTGTGCCAGTCCCAGGCGAGGGGAGTTCCCAAGTTGTCTTTGTCCCTGGTAGACAGGATCCTTGGACCACCAGTCTTCACGTTCTCTCCTTCTCATGTGACAGTGGTCTGTATAGAAAATCTCTACTCCGACTGTTTAATTACATGTTGTTTCTGATTGGTGGGTAGTTTGCACTAAAAATACCCATCATGTTCTAACTTGCTATCTCACAATCCTACAAAAGAAATAAATACAAGGGTGTGTAATCAACAGACTCAGTAACAGTCAGGTGTCAAGTTTCTCAAATTGGTCAAATAGAATCAAAGTAACTGCTTGCACAATCGCAACAGACCCTTCTATGGAAATTGCAAATAAATACATGACAGTAAAATGTGCATAGATTATATATACATAAGAAATTTGAGTTATTATCTATACTATAATTGACTTATTGCTTTCACAATTTCCTGGTTACAATAGACAAAAGCTTAAAGAAGACTAAGCATATATACCACTAAATGTATTGTATGATTCTGTACCATGGGGAAATGTCTACAGATAGTGATATTGGGGAAATTATTCAAATGAACATGGACTGTGAGTTAGAGAATAGTGTTGTGGTTGACACTAAATTTTCTCATTTTGATACTTGGCATACTGAAAATGTCAGATGGAAAATTATCATGGAAATTATTAGTGGAAAATTACTAAAATATCATAGTACTCTCAATTTATTTTGAATTGAAATATGTGTCATGTGCCAAGGTGTATATATGAATGCAAATGCATATTTAGCACGTGAATAAAAGATATAGAAGTAACACAATGGTTATTCCCAAAGAAGATGATAAGAAAGCAGTATTTTTTTGGCAAGATTTCAGCTTATTTGAAATTATGTTTTGATAAAAGAGTTACACATATTTGTTAAAGTCTTATTTTAAGGCAATTCCTACTTTATTGGGTTGATGTATGTGCTTTAAAACTCAGATGAAATTGAATGGTCATTTTAAAAGCACAAATAAGAAAAATGTATAAGTTGATTTTCTCCTTTTAAAAGGAACAATGATAGTTTTCATCAGCATGATTGACAAGTTCTAGAAGTGATGTTTCTCCCTGGAGGAACACTGCATTAGTGCTATGTTGCCTCTATTCATCTCCTTCAATGATGGCTCTAGACTTTTACTTTTGAGGCCTATTGCATCCATCGATTCTCTACATAGGCGGACAGTTAGAAAGGCAAATGAATGCTGGTTGTATTCTGGACAACTGTCTACTGGGAACAGTGTTGAGACGCTGGTGTGTTTTTATAGCTCCAGAAATGGATTTAGAGATGTAATGACTCTACTGTAACATTTGTGTAGGTTGAGATTGAACCACAAAAACTACTGTTAATTTGAAAAGTATGATGTTCTCATTGCTTCTGTGGTAGTGCATTTGAATACATATTCCTTGAACATTAGTTACATTCTCAGACCTCTCCCATATATATTGGAGAAGAACAAAAGATGGAGAGTATATGGTTCCAGGTTTTGACTGCTTAACTGTAGCTTGAGAAGTACAAAGGCATGTGAAAAAATTAGTAATCAATACGCTAATACTTAGGTGCTTAAATGGTATAGAAAAGAGTTCTGTCAAGGAGACTTCTGAATACCACCCATTTTAACATACTCTCATATCCCCACTCAGATGACCAAAAGTAAAAGCAATGATAAAAGAAATTTCCCGTATCAGAATTAGAAAACAGGAAAGAACACACTTACAAACAGCTTTAGCAATTCATTTCATTTGTTACTAGGATTCCTGATTTACTTGAGGATGGGGATTAGCAATTATTGTGAAATTCCTATGTGCGAAAATATATGACATATTTCTTATGGATTACTTTGTTGTATGTGTAGATGACTTTTACCAAAGCAATCTCATAAAACGAGATGCAAGAAGTTGAATAACACAAATTTAAAGTTCATCACCTCTTCATAATAGTATAATTTAGGATCATAGAATGGAGAGATTATAGTACTCAAAGTACATTAGTAAGTTAAAATTAATTAAAGATAAATTTACACAGTTAAAATGTAAATTGCATCATCTAGCTCTTTTTGAAAAGTAAAACATTTATATAGGAATATGAAATTTCATTAAAATAAAATAAAAAGGGATATTGTCTTGTCTTTGAAAATTTGTAAGGACAAAAATTTAAGGAATTTAAAAATTATTTCAGTCATGAGCTATATAAAAAGAAAAACAATAAACTTAAAATTAGAATGCGGCAAGCCATTAGAACCAGTTTAAATTAATGTGTTCAATTTTAACAAGTGAAATATATAACCAAACCAAGAGTCAGGATTTATTTTTTTAAAACAATTAAGAAAAAATATGCATCTGTTTATGTAGCGTAGGAAAAGAAATGATGAAAATAGGGGAAAGTATAATTTTAAAAAGAAAATATACAAAGATTCACAAATTAAATTTTACACTATAGAAAATTATACTTGATATGGAAAACAATATCTATGACAATCTCAAGAGAGTGGATGATCGTTATGAAAACAAACTTACTATGTTTCATCAATTCTGAGATGCATATATGTTTGCATTTCAATATTTTTTCAATCTGGATCATTTGTTACAATTGTTTTTGTTTTGTTTTTTCACTTGGCGTCAGTCTAATTGCAGTTGGAAGAGGTTTCCTTGCCTCATGCAAGAGACACTTGCCTCTGAGAGGAAGCCTCCAGTCTCTCAGCATACAGCTCACCTCCCTGCACCAGTCTTGTCTGCGAGGGAACTGCCTTCATCGCTATCTGAAAACTTCTCTTAAAGGATAAAGTAAAAGACATCATCAAAACTATCAGAATGTCAGCAGTTTAGGGGGAAATTTTATAGATAACAGGAAATCATTTTTATTTTAAAAAATGCTAGGTCACCAAGTCTTTTAATAGTTCAGAGGGTGATATTTTGTGTTAAGATAAGAACCTGGATGCCTCAGGTTCAAATATATTCAAAAGGACCAACTTGAAAATGAAAACCTTTTAGGAACCGTAAAGCCTATTTATTTTCATTTGCAAAATCATAAGTGACATATGCTAACAATTTAAATCTAAATGCATATTTTTTAAACTTTTGTTCTGAAAGAGAATAAATTCTAAGAGAAAAATGTGTCATGAATTAATTGTTATTTTTATAGAAGTTATATAAAATGAGACATGTCTCTTGAATGATGCTAACTCTGATTCCATATGAAAAAGTAAAGCAACTCAATTATTTAATATGTATTGTGGGGAGAAAGATAGAGGACAATTGTCAAGATATAGACCACCAAAAGTCTAGAATTCAGAAGATCTTATAATCCCAGATTTATGAATAATGAAAAGATGTGTGTTTATTATGTGAGTCACTATTTTCTAGCATTTTGGTAAGAGCTATAAATCTTTCTAATTATTATTATTTTTTAAAGTTTTAAATTTTGAAATGATTAAGAAAAAATATGAATCTTTTTATTTAGGGTTGGAAAATAGTTGATGAAAACAAGGAAACATATAACCTTAAAAAGAAGATGAATAAAGATAGATCCACAAGTTACAATTATATGACAGAAAACAACACAGTATTTGATATGGACAACAATGTCTTTTTAAATCTCAAGATAACTTAAATTTAAAATTTTTGAATTGTAGTTTTAATTTATTTGGATATTAACTGTGGTGGACAAAATACTATTAAATTCTGCTAAGGATAAAAATTGAAAAGAAATTGCAAACTAAATGTAAAATCCTAAATAAAATATTACTATGTAAATCATTCACTATAGATAGTATATTATGACAGAGATTTTAATCATAATATGCAAACCATCCTATTGATTTCATATAATTGTAATATGTATAATAAAACTAAATGAATTGCACCTATTTCTCACTTTCTGGACATCTGACTATCCCCATCTCCTTTTCTCACATTTAATGCTTAAGATAACTTTGAACACATTAGCATGTGGGGACAATGATCACCATGGGTTGTCCTAGAGTGCCTTCCATGAGCCACTTTGAATGATAGATATATATGCTAAGGGCTACTCAAGTAACAGATTTCAGGGGAACCTTTTCCTATCTTAGTCCAGTTATCTAAGATAAGAGACTATTGGCAGGCAGGTGCAGTCAGCTGAGCATACAAAAGGGCAAGAAAAGTCTCTTGAGGACATTGGAAAAGTGGGGTGAAGGTGGTTTTGCTGGGTAGGAGCTTCAGCTGTGTAGAGAAAAAGGCAAAACAGCTTTCAATAAGTGTTGCAAAAATATCCCAATATCACCATCATCACCCCAACTTCTGCAGGCTCGGAGGTGGTTGCGGGGGATGATGGTGGATGAAGTCCAAACACCACACACATCTGGATCCTCATCAGAGGGGTAAATGGAAGTGAATGACAAGATGTGTGTTGGTGTCAAAGATAGTGGTAGCGCCCCTGACTGGCACAGATTTGAAAAAAAGACCCAGTCTTTGGAATCTAGTCATGTGAATGAGTAGAGAATAGGCATATCTTCTCCAGAGGTACCTTAAGATATTTGAGAAGAATCAGGCATATAATCAATAATAGGTTGAAGGATAACAATATCTGATCAAAGCATTCTTATCACTGAATATGAAAACAAGAAAATAGCTTCGAAAAAATATGCTCATATAAGTTTTGAAGGCACATTATGTAGAACCAATCATAAAGGAAAAAGTCAATGAGTCTGTGCCAATGATTTTCAAATCATGTAATATTGTATCCAGAAATCCCTAGAGCGATCTTTGTTTGAACAAGTGATGCTGCAAATTACTTCTTCCTGAAGCAAATACAGCATTTTGATTTCATTAGAAATTCCATGAAAAATATTCCCTCATCACAACCGAAATAGAAGACATAAGCTGTTGATGGCAGTTTTACTATGTTTGAATTTGAAGTTAAAGAATGAGTGTCATTTTAAACTTAAAATTATTTTAAAGGAACATTATTTTATTTTGAATTTTTATAGTGAAATGAAACTTGTGTGTGGCTTAATGGAATCATCACACTTAGTCCACGTGTACATATATTTAAGATGCTAGAGTCAAGGATGATAATCATAAAAAGAAATCCTGGTGGTAAAATGCACACAAGATTGCTAACCAAAGCCAGTGACTATAAAAGTAAAAAGCCTTGATCATCTACTTCCCTAGTTATTACATCTAGAAAACTATGAGCTAATTCTCTCTAATGAAATTGCTGAGTTAGAAAAAGTTCCATGTAACCTAACAACAACAGAATCAACTTTCTGAAACACTAAAATTACAGGAAAAACAAAGTAACTGATATTACATCATTAGAGTCAAGCCAAAGGAATCCAGGGCATTTATAAAAAGTAAGTCTACCAGGGAGGAAGATCATCTCAAATATTTTCTGCTAAGATATGTATTAGAACTGTGGTAAGTCTATATCCTAAAGTCAAATATTTTCAAGAACCAGAATAAGGCATTTCTGTAGAATTCCAGCTTTCATAGGCTTCATTGTCCAACTTTAAGCTTCTGGGTAAGGCTGTATAATATGAATATTAACCACGTGGGTAGACACATGGCTCCAGAAATGTGGCGACAACTGTGTCACTGAATAAGGCAAATACAGTAATTTAGATGGCCAAAGTGACTTTGTAGACCTAAAAAAGGGTGAGTCTAATATCTTCAAGTGAGCTGGTAAGTGCACAGGGTTTCTCCAGCTGCAGTCTGGAGCACTGAGATAGGCATTCAAATTATAGAAAAGATCTCACTCACCAGGGTCTGTGAGATGAAAGAAGTCATGAGCCAGGTGGGGTGGATAGCCACCAACCTGGATTCCAAGGATCATATCAGAACTAGAAGTGGATTTTCTTCCCGCAGTCAGCAATAAGTAACCAAGATCAACCAACACGTTGAATTTGGCTTTAGGAGACTGAGCGCCAAAGTTGCTGAGTGACCCAGAGTTCTGACCTACAGAACAGAAAGATAATACATTTGTACTGTTTTAAGCTGCTATGTGTTAGGTAAGCATTGGGAATGAATACAAGAGTGAATCAATAATTAGGTTAAATTTATTTGTAGGTGATGTCAGAATAGATGGTAGGCATATAGGATAGGGAATGGATAGGGAATAATAAAACTATATTAGAATTATTACTGAAAACTGCAAATATAAAATTATTAAAATTTTTTGAATGTTAAAATGAATCATTTGTTTTTAAAAGTTTAAAATGTATAAATGTGTTGCTCCTAATCACAACTAGCAGTAATTCTGTTATCTCTGGTCATAGAAGAGAATGGCTATAAGATTTCTCCAAACAGCTAAATTCACGGCTTTCAAGTCCATGCCCACTCACAGGGAGTCTATAAACCACCATGACACTGTCCCTGTGGACTTCTGAACTTCAACTCTGTGTGGGAGCAGACAGCCCCAACTTTCTCAGGCAGAATGAAGCTGATTTGGAACTGTTGATCTTGCAGTTAGCAGTGTAATGTAAACTATGGGGGTAGACAAATCTACCAAGCAAAAATATGAACTCTCAAATCAAGTAGATACTAAAAAAGTGAACATAGGATTTCAATGTTAACCAACAGAGTACTTTACATTCTCTTCGACCAACATCAAACTTTCATAGAAGTGTACTCAGGCCACCAGGGAAATCCTGACATTTCAAAAAATGTGAAACTTTGCTGGAAGAAGCCCTGGAACCATGGCCCTTCCACAGCCTTTCTAGCTGGAACTTAATTTTCCTCTGAGCACAAATGGTAGGCAGGACTATAAGGTGAGCAGTAATATCAGGGAATTATGAATTGATCAGAACAAGTCATAGAATGCAGGGGAGCAAGAGGGTTGCATTAGCCCAGTGATGAAGATGAAGAGGAAAGAAGAGAGAAAAGGGAAGTGGGAAGCACAGGAGGAAGAGAAAAGCATGGTGATACATTTCATGAACTGCAATCAGTGTCACAAATCAAAGTGTGCTATGAATTATTGAATGTGAAACCAATCTGCTCTGTAGGCATTCACAGGCATTTTTTTAAAATGGTACCTTTTTCAGTGCAATAGGATTAGAAATTGCAAAAAAAATTCAAATGTCTGGAGAAAAATGAAAATAAATTATTTGGAAGAATATTAAAATACATATTAAAAACCTGTTTAATTCAGGTAAAGCAGCATTCAAAAAATATTTACAGCTGTAAGTGTATTCATTTTTCTAAAAGAGCACATGGGAGAGAAGGAAAATAAATTATGTAAACATATTTAACAAAGAAAAGTAGCAAAGGAAAATAATCTTGGGTTGGGTCTCTAGCCAATGCTAATGCCACACAATCCCATGTGTATAAAACAGAACTGCTCCATAGATTTTTCTGGACTGCAATGTCTGCAGAAATAACTAGGCAGGTCTTCCTTCTGTGGGCTGCTGGCTGGGATTCAACCATTTGCCTTCATAGCCATAGAGGAGTCCCAACATTTACACCATCCAAGACTTCATGCAAATACAAAATAAATGAAAAACCTGGAATATTTTAAAAATCATTAAAGATATAACGTGACACTTTTGAGAGAAAGCAATGAGATCAATTCCTAAAGAGAAGTGGATAAATAACAAAAGTCTCCCTGAAAACAAAAGACCAAAAAGCTTTGGTTGTTTTAAAACATTATGAAATGAACTACATTGGCCAATATAACTGAGCACAGTTTGAAATAATATATAAAATCTATAGTAGTTTATTGATTTCTTGCATGTTTACAGGGGGCATTTATCAGATGCTAGAAGGGCAAATTCCTTTCTTGGAAAGCTGAACTGAAGTTCTGGATATGAGCTTAGATGAGTACATAAAATGATCTTTCTTCAATTTATTTGGCCACATGTAAAACTTGATCATAAGGATCAAGAGTACTGGTAATCACAATAAAGCCCAAAAGCATTTAAGGAGATCCTGTAGCATTCTTGAAAATAAAGTAATAAGTATGAAAGTAGTTGCGCTTCTCATCAATTTAAGTTAAAGATATAGAAACAATATGGTCATTTTAGGTATTCAAGAGGCATTATGTGACACCTCTTGTGATGTCCTCCTGATCTCTTTGAGAACATATCTAATCCTAATTAGCTAGACGTTAGGGTAACTAATCAGATTTCTGGAGGTTAGTGAAATAATGCAAAGTGTGTTGCTGTTTCACCAAACATTTTAGAAACTCCTCACTGTTTTCCACGGATTCCAATGTGCCCAGTGCTGTGATCCTGTTCCACCCTCTCAGTCATCCTCTGAGTGAGTCCGTTATTGCAGCCCCTGTGCCAACACATCTCATTGAACGCATCTCATCTTCCTCTTTATGTTGTCCCCTCTATTTTGCTATTAAAAGTATTAAAGAGCATATATGTCATCTTGTGCTTGACCAAAGCCATACTATTTTCAATTGCCCCATATTCATGTGAATATTGGGCAGCAAATAAGTAAGACTGTAAAATCATGGTGTTGGTGACGATCATTGGAAGTACCATGGACTGCCAGGAGAACAACAAAAATATTATCCTGATAAAGAGGCATTCAGAATACTTTATAGATGAGAAAATAGGACGATTTCATCTCCTTTACATTGCATATATTAAGAGACAAGATGAATCCCTGGAAAATTGCTTTGATAAATCAGAATAAGTGGAAAAGAAGAGGTGCTTCAATGAGATTGACTGTGTCTGTAATAATGAGCTCAAAACCCATCTTGGTTGGATTGGTCCAGGCTAGGACAGTGGCTGCTTCTGCTTTACATTGAGTCAGAAAGGGCATGATGGCATGTAACAAAAGTAGCAATTACTGTACCAAGCATGATATCCTTTTCCAGGAACTGCTTCCTATGGGAAACCTGCACAGAATATTTAAGATAAACTCTTACCATTCTTGCTTCTATGGAGCATTCTGAGTACTTCTTTCATCACAAACCTATTGTCTTCTGGCAGCGTATGATATACACAATCTTCTTCAACAAACTCCATTTCAAACACATCAGTTCTTGTTTGGTGTTCCTCGTTCATTGTCCAGCTCTCATGTGCATTTGAGACAATTGAAAATATCATTCTTGAATCCTGCACATATAAGTCCCCCAAATGACATCTTTACTCTTTGACACTTCATGGAGGGTTTGAAGTTTTGGCTTTTTCTTTTGAATTGGGTGAAAGGTAACAGAACAAGTAACATTTTCCTTTCAACAATGAATATGTGTTTTTTTGCATGGCATTGGTTGCAACCTCCCCAAAGTAACATCACACATTCCACATCCTCCCTGTTTCTCGCATGTCCATTCTCCTTTCCTGAGCCTTCTGAACTTTTCCTTGGTTCAATGCTGTCCGCTTGACTTCAAACGGTTAATGATTCTAAGGTATTTCTGCCTCAGTTGTGTTACTTTCTCCCTAAAAATATATAGATTGCCTATCAATGTAATCCCAGGGATGCAGCTATTTCTTGAATAATGACTTACTGCACTCCTTATGTCAAGATAACAGCACAGAAAACTCTTCAGAGCTCATGAGTCAAAACTAAGTGAAAGCAGTAGACTTCACTTTTCCTTTTTATCATTCACTTAAGAATAAGTGGAATAAATCTTCAAAAGTTTGATGGTTTATTTCTTCTTTTTCTGCATCCATCTTGCTACATCTGATGCAGAATTTTAACATATTTTACTTGAAAAGTCTATCCTTTATCATCCTATTATACTGCCATAAATGTTATAAACAAAATGAAAACTGAACTTCTATTCTTATTGTTATGCCCATAATTTACTAAAGGTAAACATTTAATATTATTGAAATATTATCATGATTATTAATATGGACATTTGACCAATAATTATCAAATTTTAAAAATTAAGTGTTATTTAAAGTATATCTGCTAATGTGATTGATGAGACTCTCTTCATCAAAGAATATTGTTTATTCTTCATTAAGTTATCCTTTTATATTTTCTAGCTTTTATACATAATATTCTAGACATCATATGAGGCTGGACAGACTGGTCTATAAAGAAGTAATTAGTAACCTGAAGATTTCAAAGCCTCCCCCAGAATACCTGTATGGCTTTTTCTTTCACAGTATACTGTTGGTGCCAGTCAGATTGGATTCTGACCTGTATCTTTTGACTCCAAGATTCTGATGTTAGAAAAAGCACCAGCTTGAAACTTGTCTATCATCATAATAAAGGAAAAGATGATAGCAGCACTCTCCAGCTTCAGAATGATATACCGAATACACTCGAGTATAAGTCAACCCGCATATCAGCAGTGGCACCTAATTTTTACCACAAAAACTGCATTAAAAATGTGCTGTAAAAGCTTGCTTATACATGAGCATATACAGTATGTCACTTGGAGGCCCAAATCCTACACAAGGTGTGTATGAAAAATAAGGCTCTAAAATGTCTTCGTGCATTTTGGCTGATTACCTCAGTCCAGGTGAAGCTTTAAGTAGGGGAGGAGGAAAGAGAAACTGAATGAGCCTTCATTGGGAGCACTGCTGTTGTTAGAAAAAATTATTTTGAAATTTGTGAACCTAGTAAATCAATCCCTTAATTTTAAGATACCCTTGCCATAGTCCTTCTATAGCTTTGTGTAGACATACATATTTGGTAACCTCTATTTTACTTCAAAAGAGAAATGGGGAAAATGTATGTTAATTTGGGGGGGGTGAATTATAGTCTTTCCTTTTAACATGGAATAAATATCTTTTTAAAAGCAGAAGACTGGGGCTGAGCCCCGGTGGCGTAGTGGTTGTGCGTGGGACTGCAGCCCACTGGGTTGGAGGTTCAAATCCTGCAGCAAGGCTGGACCTCCTACTCCCACCACTAGAGGACAGTGATGCCTAAACAAAAAAAGCAGAAGACCTTTTAACACTGAATTTAAAAAAAAGAATTCAATTGTGCCAACAACTCATAGTCACAATTAATGATCTACAAAATAAGCTGAGAACAAATTTAGAATAACATAAAATTTATCACATGTATATTTACTCTGTATGTTTACATATATATATATGTTTGTGTATATGTGGTTAAAAAAAGAGAGACAAAGAGACACACATCAGGAACAGTGAAAAATATAAATCGGATTTTGGTAGCTGAACCAGTAATTTCAGATTTGTTTCCTACTAAAGTGACTTTCTTTCGTAACTGCCTTATAGTTCCAAAGGGCACGATTGGACATAAGAAACAGCAGCACCCACAAAATAATGAGTCATTTTATGTTATGATGATAAAACAAAACTATCATTGTGATATAAACAAAACTTATCCCTTTGGTTTTTATTGGCATGCTTAGGAAAATGAAGAAATGTAGAATTTTAAAAACTGTTCTTGAATTATTTTTTAGAAAGGTTACGGGAAAGCTGGTTCAGAGCTCTGTCAGTTCCTCTGTTTTCTTCCTGGGTTATTGGGAAAACAACATGTGCCCACAGATCAAGCTTGAGGGCAGTGACTTACTGTCATGATATAAAGCATTCATAATTGTTTCCTAGAAAGCTTCAAGACCCTACCTCCCAAGGTCATCTATTATCTGCACTTTGCCATTGGACCATTTATCTAGTGCATTGCTATTGTCACTTCAAAGATTTGACCTTGCATAGGAAAACTGTAATAATTGTTTCTAAAGAAATGGTTACTTATTTATTTGTATACTACTGTAACTCAACTTTTTGCATAAAGTGACAAGGTTTGAGAGATGCAAAACTACTATAGAAACTTGTATTACTAGGTAAAGATGAGTCATTTTTATTTTTTGTTCCAGAAAATATCTTCCCAAGGGGGGGTGGGGGATGAGCGATAAGCTCATTTCAAACTGAAAAGCAAAGGGTCCGAAAAAAAAAAAAGCAGAAGAATAAGAGGTAAGAAAAATTCAATTGGGCAATACTTTGTATAGGAAAATTACGACACAGATATATTGCAAATTTGATATTTTCCTTGAAGTTTCTGAAATGAGAGAAAAATAATGTTTGCACTAAGGTACTCACACTCATCTTGTTTTTTTATTAAAATCCATATACATGGAGAATGATCTTTTCCTGTGTAAAACTAATTCATTTGACATTATTAACTCTACTCTACTGATTGACCAAGACATTTTAAATACTCATCTTCATCAGGTTACCTTAAAAGTTCTAGTGATGTCCAGTGATCTACAAGAGTTGTACTGTCACCTCTACCCTTATGTCACCTAAGAGAACTCTTGATATTAAAAATCATATTTATTTACTGACTGAGAGTAAGGTTTATGAAAAAAGATATGGAAAGTAACTTCATTGCATGAATTTTCTCCAGATATTTAGGTACATACCCCAATAGAAACTTAAGATAAATAAAACTCAAAACACATACCCAGAGAGAGTGATGTGTGTTAAACTACTACTCTAAACCCCTAAGGGATCTCCAATCAGAGCAGTTTGGGGTTGGAAACATGTGAGTGAAAATATTTCTCTTTTAGAGCTGAAGGCCTGCAAAGGATTGAATGATTGGCTGGTCTTGCTTCCCTGGGATAAATTTGAGTTCCACTTGGGCAAATTAGAGTGGGGGACATGTCATCCAAGTAGGTGGACTCAAACCCTTGATCTCTAAATTGTCTTCAAGGAAGTAAGGCTTCATTAAAATTAAGGCACAACAAAAGCAAACGTTCTCCTCTTGAGACTTTGGCCCTTGGTCACCCTTCAGAACTAGAAGTAAGCTTATCTCTCTGGTTCAATTCTCAAACAAACACTGGATCAATAAGAGAAAAAATAACACTAGGAAAGTATACATGCAGACCATAGAATAATCAATGATTGAAGAACAAAAGTGCAGCATTTACTCAATGACCAATTTCAGAAGGGTCAGGGAAGAAGGGAGATGGAAATAGGAAACACAGAAGGCAAGTTGCTTACGTGACTTTGTGTGGTGAGCATTGTAATCAATGACATCAAACAAAATTGTTTGAGAATTGTTGAGTGGGGATGTAATTTGTTCTGCACATTTTCACTTGTTTCCAATTAAAGATAAAGGAAAAATACACTATTCACAGTATAATAATATATTTTAGTGTCTGATTCTTCCCACAAAACCCCTTAGTAGAGTGGAGTACAAGTCAGGCTACTAAAGATCCAATCAGCAGTTTGAAAGCACCAGTTTCTTGAGAGAGCATGATTACCCACCTACTCACAGAAAGGGCTACAGCTTTGGAAATCTACAGCTCTGTTCTGCTCCACAGGGTCAATAGGAGTGTGAACAGACTCCAGGATGCTGAGTTTGGAATTTTTTTAACCTATGTCTTCTCAATTTCATCTCTGTACTATTATAAAATCAGATTATGGAATCTCCAAAAGATTCTATTTAATGGCCAATAAATATATTCTATTTAAGGGGATATTCATTGCAAATAAGTTAGGCTTTAATGATCTTGAATACTTTAAAAGAAATTAACATTCGTCACTTGATGTATCAGAAATCCGTTACTCTATTGTCAACTTTGAATCATAGAAACTGCCCAAGGCTCAAAGTGGATCTGTGTTTCACAAGGTTGTCAATGGCTTGCTTTGTGCCAGTAGATTGACAGATTTTTAAAAACTCTTTTTATTGATTTGTATTTTGTGTATGATACTCTTCAGTTGCTTAAATGTCTTTAAAAGAATTGGGCAGTTAGTTTTACAATCCATTTTTGGATCATTTTCTTCTTTCAGGATCCATTGTTCCTAGTTTTCTACTTCTCTACAAGCTCCTCTGTCATAAACTAAAGACTTATAAGTCTGATTACAGTTGCTATTGATTTACTTTTCCTGGATATTATATAAAGAAAATCTTATAAAACTTAAACAAACAAACAAAAACCCATCAATGACAGCAAAATCATAGATAACCTCAATCCAAAAGGAAGCAGAAAATAGTAAAAATGTAGACTCTATTAAAGTGAATCAAAGGAGAAGAAATGGCAAGATGTTTTAAGCTAACTAAATCTGTACTTGAACTATGGTGTTGGTGAAGAATTTTGGACTGCCAAAAGAATGAACAGCTCTGTCTTAAAAGAAGTACAGCCAGAATACAGAACGTAGTGTCTCGTGTTTAGACACACTGTAAGCAGAAACCAGCCCAGAGAAAAGGACAACCTACTTGGGGAGGTAGAGATCCAATGGAAAAGAAGAAAGCCCTGGATAAGCTGGACTGAGACAATGTTTTCAACAATGAGCTCAAATCTAGGAATCAATATGAGGATGGCCCAAGACGGAGCAGTGCATCATTTTGTTGTACATGGAGTCACTGTGAGTAAAACTGACTTGATGAAACCAAACAACTGCAGCAACAATATCTGCAGTAATCCAAGTTGGTTTTTGATGAGTCTCTGGGTGGACTCCAAGCTCAAACCTCGAAATATAGATCATAAATCCAGTCTTTCCCCTCCCCCAAACAAATCTTTTGCCTTAGAGTTGAGTCTCTTTCATAGCAAGGCTATGTAAGGTTTTCAAGCCTATAAGTCTTATAGGATAAAATAGTTTCAAATGAACTCAATTATTACATGGTGAGTAAATGAATGGTTAACTATTGGACACTAGATATTAATTAAGAGTCACCAGCTAAAAATAATATACATAATAAAAACACCAAACCATACATTGCTATCAAGCAAATTCCACCTCATACCAACCCTATTTATTTACTAATATTGTAAATACTTATAGGAATTAACTGTTTCTTTTTCCTGTGAGGCAGCTGATTTGAAATGTCCACCATGTAGTTAATAGACCACTGCCTACTCCACAGGGCCAAAAACTCAACCAAACCCACTGCCTTTGAGTCCATGCTGACTCACAGTGATTTCTCCATGGGTTGCTGAGACTACCTATTTATGAGGGAAAGTAGAAAGCCTCATCTTTTTCCCATGGAGCTTCCAGTGGTTTTGAACTGCAGACCACGGGGATTGAAGCCCAATGCCAATGCACAACCATGCCATAACCAAGATTCTTCTTCAGTGCCACCTGGGCACCTTACTATATATCATTGTTTTTATGTATCATTGCTTCAGCTCATATTCAGCATGACACTCTATACAACAGAAGGGCACACTCGCACCTGGTGGCAAAGTTGGTTAAGCATTGGTTTACTAGCCAGGAGATTGGCAGTTCAAATCCAGCAGCCTTTATATTGGAGAAAGATGAATCTGTTTTCTTCTATAAAGATCTTTTCTTCAAAGTCCTGGAATCTCTCTATCAGGTCACGAACACTTGGAATAAGCTGCACTGCAGTGAGTTCTGCCTTGGTAAGTTGGCATCTAACATTGATCGGGCACTGCCAGCAATTCAAGGTGGATTCAGAAGAGGAGAGGGAATGAGTTGAACGATACAATTTCTCCATGTCATCATGCATTCTATGGGGTGAAATATTGAGCTGTTAACCACAAGGTCAGCAGTCTGAGACCACAGAGAAAAAAGAGACTTTCCACGTCTATAAAGATTTGCAGGCTCCAAAGCCCACCAAGGCAACTCGACTCTGTCCTGCAGCCTTGCTCTTCATTGAAATTGACTCCAGGGGAGGGAGTCTGAGCTTTTACACACACATGCACACACACACACACACACACACACGGCATCAAGTGGGTCAGAAGCGGTATCACCTTGTGGATTGATTTGCATGTATCTAGTCATTACTTTGCATTCATATGCTTATTAGTTATTTGTATATGTTCTTTGGGACATATTTAACTTTGTTAAGAAAAAAGAGCTGATCTTTGCTACTATTGTTGAGTCAATGGTGCTTTAAGCATTTCTCAATGGGAAATCTTGAGGAGTTATACAATTACACAATATTTTGTTCCATTCTCTGTGTTACTTTTTCATTTTCTTGATAAAGTCTTTTTCTAGTTTAGACTCTATATTTTCTTTCAATTATTTTATGACACTAGGTTTTATATTTAGATTCTTTTTCTTCAAGGAATTAAGAGATCATGAGCTTTTTCCTCAAACTTTTTGAAACTTCCTCTATTTGGATGTGTTTTTTTCTGTATATGTCAAGGATGGATCCAGATCTATGTTTTTGTATGGAGAGTCACTGTCCTAACATCATCTATTGGATAAACCATTCTCATCCCAATGAATGCAGCTATAACTCCTGCCCAGAATCAGTTGACCGTAAATGCATCAGTACAAATCAAATTTATAAATATGAATGATCCAGGAGAACTGAATTACTTCCCAGTTCCCTGCTGAACTGCTTATTTTCAATGAAATGCATTTTGTGAGTTTTATGCCACAAATCAGTTGCCTTTTTAAAAACTCTATACAAATTGTTCAGTAAAATTATTTATACTTTCCACAGAGTGTCAATATTCGGATTACTTCCATTTTGTTGATCTATATCCATCCGTCTAGTTTCCCACTCATCCGCCCTCTCCCTTTGCCCTACTATAATGTTCAACTGTTTAGTTCTACAAGCCGTGTTCAAAAACAGCTACGAAGAAAGAGGAGGCGTTCGACTTCCTAAAAGATACACAGCACTGTGTGTGAACCCCACGGGCAGCGGAACTCTGAACTCCACAGATTCCATGAGATGGAAATGCCCTCCTGACAGGGAATTTGTTTGGTTCACTCTTTGTTGTCGTGTTTGAAGCTTATTTTTCTGTTTACTATTTAACATGAGTTAAATACTAATGATATATTATTTGGAAGCTCGTAGGAGTAAGGATATCTAGCCTGTACAGAATTACACAGGTAGCGATAGAACCTATATGCAAGCATAAAGATCTGAATCTCTCCTATGCCTCAACAGAGAACATGGGCACATGGGCATACCTCTGCTTCTCCCCTCACCCCGCCAGCCCGCGACACACATAGTCACTAAGAGAAACCATCCATAAATGTATTTCTGAATGGAGCGATTTAACGGATTTCCTTAACACTATAGCTGTAGCTATTCTAGCTAGCAGGAGAGCAGTATTTAGATAGACCTATACCAATGTAAGTATAGCATCTTTATCTGCAAATAACATAGTGAAATATTATTAGTTTTTATGTCTATAAGCTTTACTGCTTTATCTTTGACAAAGTCTGAAATAGTACACTGGTGACATTTTTAAAAATTAGTCTTCCGCATTTAAAGACCACTTGCTATTGCCATCTATCATTGTTCTGGAAATGTCACATTGATTTTATCCTTCTTGCAATAAATGGTAACATCCAAAAAAACAAATAATGGTCTGACACTTCAAAATCAGCTGCCAGTCTTGGGTAGGGCAAAAATAAATAAAAGGGCAATTTTACTTGAAGGACAGGGAAAGAGTGAAAAAGAGAGTATCAGACACTGGCAGTATTGACAATGGTCCAAAGTCACCTAAATTACAATATTTCATCTTTTCTATTTAAGAGATGTCATCTAAATGGCAAATATAGCATGTCAAACCACAGGTCTATTAAAGTTTTCAAATTGTCATAAATTTCCTGAAAGTAGATTTAGATATAGAACCATAGTAAAGTTTGGGAATGGCAAAAACAATGTATATGGAAGGGAAATTATTTCTGGAAACATTCTGGAATGCTTGTGTACTACATAGAATTAATGATACAAATTAAATATGATCATGATGTGAATTGGAAATTTACTGAAACATCCTGCTGTGAATCAACTGATTTTTTTAATAGGCACTGAATAAATTGGGAAATTTTTAAATGAACACTGAACTAGGTCTTGATCTTTGGATTTCATTGGCATCTGTGGTGGTAGTTGACTTTTGAAAAATGAATAACTTGAAGTATCTATGGCATGATTCCTTCATTTTTAAAAGTACTTTAAATAAATGGGAAACCTGGACAATATCCTGCCAATCTCTAGTTCCGTGTGTGTGGGATTGTCCTCAGAGTTGAATGTTGTCAAATTCCTTAAATGTGTTTGATGATTAGCAAGGTCTGTGAGCCTTGGCTTCAGAGAGGACCCCTCCCAGCAGCAACAGTGAGGGCGGAAGCTATTTCGTGTACCAAGTGGATGGAGACTTGTCTGTCTGTCTCTGTGAGTGGGCATGCATTTCACATTATATAATCAGTGAGAATGGTTGTAAGCAGTACGTTTATTTCCTTTCTCTCGGGAAGTTCCTCTGGCACCTTTACAAGTAGTGTCCATGTTGCATCGCCCACCGAGGGGTGTTGTACCTCAGATGTTGCAAGCTGACACCATGCGAAAGAAGGGGCTCACATCCTTTCTCTCACATCTGCCTGTTCTCACATCAAGTTGTCTTGTTTTTAAGATTGAAGTCAGGGAAATCATTTATGTCCTAGGGCCATGGAGAACATGTTCACCTTGTTTCAGCAAAAATATTTCATCATAAATAAAACAATAGTGCCCCCCCCAAAAAAAAGTACCACTCTGGTAATTTGTAGAAATAATCACAATATTTTGAAGTTCCTTCCATTAAAATCAAGAATAAACTTCTTTGGCCTTGCATCTGTGCTGATTGTGTAAAATTTTTAAATCATTTTATTGGGGGGTTCATACAACTCTTATCCATCCGTACATCCATTGTGTGTCAAATACATTTGTATATTTCTTAATCAGGGAAATGCAGCAGAAGAAATGTATGATAGATTGCAGATTGTTCATTATTTTCAAATGTAATACGAAACACTTTCTCCCTTTCCCTCTGGTTTCTGCTGTTCTTCCCCCTGTTTGGGGGAGAGGGGGAGGCTATGTGCCATTCATTGTAATCTGTACCCCTATCCCTACCCACCTCTGCCCCCTTCTCCCTACTTTTTTGGTATCTCTATTCCTATTCTCGTTCCTGAGTTTCACGTGTTATCGATTTTATCTCTTGCCTGTACCTATGTATATTCTACCGTCTAGCCAAACCGGTGCATCTTTATTGTAAAGAGCAACTGGAAGTTTCAAACTACTCCTTTCATGGTTGGTAGGCTAAATCTTAACCCACTATGCCACCAGGGCTCCGATTCTATGCTAATGACCTCAAAAGTATCAATTTGAAATGAATTTTAGATTAAATATAGAAAGACAAAATAGGAACAGTTTGAGTAAATTAAAATGAAACATGTTAACCACAGAATAAGACAAGATAGTTCCATATCTAAATAAGTGGTACATATTCAGACAAAATAAGGACCCAAGGTTAATATGATAAACAGTATGAAAATCCAGTACTAGAAGTGTGAAAAACCCAGTGAGATGACCAGGTACTATACAGAAGCAGAAATTCAATTAGCCCTTACAAATACTCAATCCAATTAGTGATAAATTGACATTCCCAGGCCTCTGCCTCAAATTGACAGAAATTAAAATATTTTTGTAAACCAATACAGCAAAAAAAAATCCTCCTATATAAAAATATAGCAATACAGCAATAAATGGATAAGATTTTTCATCTATCAAAGACGTCCTCTTACCTGCATTCACCATCAATGCTTATGGAAGCAGCAGTGAACAAACTCAAGTAACTTGTTCCAATGGGTCGATCTACTGTGCAAGATCTCTTTAAAGTGAGGAGAAGCAAGAATGTCTCTGTGGGGACAGAGAGGCTTCTGACCCAGGCCACAATGGATCCAATGACCTCAAATGATATGAAAGCTGGAAATGAAGAAGAAAAATGAATTGATGAGTTTGAATAATAAAGTTGGCTAAGCCTGGGAGACATCAGACAGTGTACGATATGACAAAATAATAATAATCCATAAAATATGAAGAATTCATTAGGGAGAGGGGAGAAGGGAGGAAAGGGGGGCGTATGAGGAGCTAATACCAAGGGCTTAAGTAGAAAGAAAATGCTTTGAGAATGATGATGAGCCTTCTTTACAATTATTGGTAGATCACTTCAGTGCACCTACTGTGAAGCTTGACTATCTTTCAATGCAGGGGGTGCATTATCCATTGTAGAATATTGTACTGTGCTCTATGTGCACAATCCTGGTTAGTTACATGCTAGGCTAACCACAAGGTTAGCCATTCAGACACAACACTGGCTTTGTAGGGCAAAGATGATACTTTCTCCTCGAAAAAGATTTATATCCTCAGAAATCCACAGGGGCACTTTTAAGTGGTTGTTGTATGTACTAATCCTCTCAATAGCAGTGAATTTGGATTGTAGGGAAATATGTGAATATTCAGTGGCTACTTTTCAGAAATAAGTTATTATACTTTCTTCCTCCTCTGTTTCAGACTGCAAGCTCTATTGAAACCTATACACTAGGGGTGACTGTGCTGGTGATTTTAATCATGGTGTTGTAATTTTCAATATCACCATAAGACACAAGACAGCCCAAATGACTAAGTGAATGTGTACGTTTTTCAGTTAAGCTGTGAAAGCACATTGTGTCAGTCCAGGTAGAATAAAGGAACAAATTTCAGAGACACGCATATGGATATAAGGAATGGGTTTATATGCAAGGGGAACAAGACATTGAGAAAACATCCCAGCCCAGTCCAGCTCAAAGTCACAAGTCAGATATTAACCCATATGCCTGAAATCGGTCCATAACGTCTCCTTCTGACTCACGAAGTCACAGGTCAGTGGCAACAGAGTCCCAGCACCAACAGGGGTCTCCCCACGTCTCCTCACTTCCAGGGCTCAGGGTGCATCAACAGCATCCATTGGTGGCAGAAGCAACTCATCGCTGGAAGAGGCCTCCATGTGGCTGCCCCAGCCTCAGAGGTCCGGCTCCATCAGGGCAAAGCTGTGTGGTCTCTCCACCGGCTACTCCAGCCTCCAGACACTGCCATTCTGTGTTGCCTGTGGTTAATCATCTCTGAAACTAACTCCCAACAACTGGGGAAGGTAGCTTCTCATTGTCACGAGGGAAATATCATGAGATTTCCCAGGAGTCTCAGGTGAAAGCCATGCCCACACAGAGGCCTCATCGGCTACTCAATGGCTATCTCCAGATTAACAGGCCAGACTTCACCCCTACATCTCAATCATAAATTAACCTAAGTACATGACTGCCGCACACATACACACATGAAATGAATGAACATGGTAACTGTAATTTGAAGGGTTGTCTTTTGAAGAGCTGAAGTTTATAGCATGATTGACAAGGAGAAAAACAAGTAGAAAATAAAGACTCCCGAATTTGCAGGTATCCCGGTGAGGCATTTGACCTGGTATTAGGAACCTGAATTAAACCAAGACAGCTGAGCACTAAATTGTGAAATTGTAGTCATCATTGTCATGGATGACCTCTGAGAAGATTCTGACTCATGGTCATCCCTCCGTGCTACACAGTAGGATGTCTCCACAAAGTTATCTGGGCTGTAATCTTTATAGATGCCAATCATGAAGTTGAGTCCTGATAGTGAGATGGTTTCCCACTTGGCTACTAAGCGCAAGGTGGACAGTTTGAAACTTCCAATGGCCCTATAGGAGAAAGGAGCCTTACTTTTTTCTCAAGTAAAGACTTAGTCTCAGAAAGCCACAGGAGCAGTTCTACACTGCCCCTAAGGGTCACTAGGAGTCAGGCTGCAATTGATTGCAGTGATTCGGCTTCTGTGGCATCAGTGAGTGGACCCACAGCCTGTGGGATACCATTTGAGCACACCTTGTGAGGTAACCCAAAGTCTTTATGAAGGAAGTGAGTAAAAAATAGTAGCACTGAGCTCACTTCCAAAAGTAAGGATGGAGGGCTTTCATAATAAACATAAAAATAAGTCTGCTCCAATCCTTCTTTCTCTGGTAATAGGCCCCCGGCAATGACAGCAGGATGGATGCAGGCCGTGGGGAGAACCTCCCACCCACTGCAGGGCCCAGGCTCTCCTTGGAGGTCACACACAGCACTTAGCTGGGAGCTCCCAGGATTATTGATGGCAGCAGCTAGCAGAATAAAAATTCCATAGGTAGGCAGTAAATATTTGAAAAGACCTTTCAGTTTGGGGAATGGTTTATATTGTTGCTTAAAAATGTAGTTTGAGAGCCAAGGGAGTCCACGATTGGGTGCGGCGTGTTTTACAAATGATACCCATTTGTCCTGAGCGAGAAACATTCCACCCTGTAAATGTCAGTTTCACAGTGACCAGATATGATGAATGAGTCCTCTGGCTCCTATTAATATGGAGGTCACACATTTAGGGGGAAAAAACATTAGAGACCATTGTGAAATTAATTCTCCCTCTCTGTGTGCCTAAAATGATAGGGAAGCGAATGGACAGAGCACGTTCACACGAATATGAAACATCGAGCCTCTCTCTGAATGTCTCTCTGAGCCTCCAACTTCATAAAGGAATTATCTTAATCATATTGGGGGTGAAAAAAAAAAGAGCCGCTTTGAAATACGATCTCAGATGGAAACTCCGACACAGGGAAGTATAGCATAAATTTCTAGGCACTCAAGCCTGGGATATTGCAGGCCTGATTCCATAGCTCAACTCCTGAAAGGAATAATAATTACTATTTGGCTATTTGTCAGGTGAGGGTTCCACTGGAGGGAACGTCTTATTCAATTTGGAAGCTGAAATTACACACCTGGTGAGATATTAAATAACAGCGCAAAAGTGAAAAGGGAAAGAAGGCGTGCTAGTCACTGCATTGTAAGTGAGGAATCAGTTGATAGAATGTGTGAGGAAGGCCTGAAGGAGAGAATGAGCGGCTTCGTGGGTGCTAATTTTAGACTTAATCTGATTATATGCAAATTCGTATGATATTTGTAATCCATTTATGTGTCTGTTAATGACAAATGATGTCACTTTGCAATTAGCAGGTGTGGTAAATCAATTAATCAACCAACAAATATTTATTAAGAGTCTAATATATTCAGAGTCAGTGCCAAGTGTTCTAGGGGACACAAGTATAAATCATAGTCCTCATCCTGTAATTTGCAATGGCGTTCACAAACTCTAACCAAAAAAATGTGCTGTTCAAAGGGATCCAGATGATTTCAACTTCTCATGGTTGAAAAGTAGGACATATAACCAATGAGTGCTGTTTCGTGAGTTGCAGACTTCAAAAGCAGGAAGGTCATCTCCTTGCTAGGAAAACACTCAGGCACACAGTCACAAAGACAGAGATGATGACTTTGCATTTGAATTTTGAGGGTCTATTTTGTTATCATTTTGTGAACATCCACTGAACAAATATACGTTATATGCACTTCTAAGATTTTCAGACAAGTGTGTGTTGGTCACAGAAGATAAGTTGAGATTCTATGCTTCCATTCTCATTATTTCATGTAAGATGAAGCACGTCCTCTTGTTTGGTTTAGGAGAATGGTTCTTGCATCTCAGCCTCTGCCCATAGACAAGAATCAGTGCATCACAGGGGGAAACTGCTCTTCTGATTCATGATTTGTCTCTTGGCTTCGAGGAATTCAACAGACCACAGAGATCTGGAAAAGGGACACATTATGGCATGCTAATATGAAATACCCAAATTTTTGGAAATTGGTGCATGGGAGATGATATTTTACCTCAAATACAGGGCAGAGAAAGACTGGTTTATTTATGAGTTATTGCAAAAATATTTAGGCATCGCCATTTTTTATGAAGAAGGCCCCCGAACCCGCTGGGTAGGGGTTAGAGCAAGGACAGGCACTTTTTTCCCATGACAAAGGTATGAGAGTATCCATTCTAACCTCCTGACCATCAAATTACTCTCTGTTTGTCAAACCATTTTAAATTTACATGGTACTAGGGCCTTAAATGTCAGGATTTCTGTAATAACTTAGACTCTAGTGTCTTTAATTAATGCTTCATGTTCCTGTTATGGTTATTTAGAATTTGCTGAAATCCCCAGAGCCATAAATTTCTTTTACAGGTCTTTGCGGTATGAACTTTAACAAAACAGCTATAAAGGGGTAATAGGCATGGGCAGTATATCATGGAGAAGCAGCAGTGGCAAGGTGGGAGGAAGGAGGGGATATTTTGCAAACAGATTAAAAGATTTTGTTTTTGTCAAGAGGTTGAGTATCAGAACAAATTAGGCATAAAATTTAGGCAGGAAAGCCTTTAGTGTTTTGAATTTGTTGTAGGTGTGCACTATTCAAAAGGTAGGAAGGTAACTGTACTTAAATATTGAAACATTCAAATAAACTTCCTTAATCTGATCAGATTTCTGTATTTTTCTACCGAGTGTCTAATATATTTTTGCTACTCTCCATGTTCCACATAAAGGAAAAGACATGTTCATATCTCATTATTCATTAAAAACTAGTTTTGGAGGCAAAGTTAGCATATTGAAAGCAATTACAGACTATTATGAGACAGAACATAAATCTGCCAAAGTGCGTGAACTAGTCTGTGAATTCTGCATGCTGTGGCCGCTCACGAGAAAAGATCAGTAGGCACTAGAATTATCTTGGGATCCACCATGAAGCAGGGAACATGACATTATTCTTAGAAAATGTATGTGGAGACACAATGCAGGACATTCCAAAGGAGAGGTTGGTACAGGGAATTCACATCAGCCTAATGAAAAACACATCATTGTATATACTAGATAGGAACATACTTTCCACTCAGAAGGACCTATATATGAATTATTTACTATATGCTGATTTTGTTTGTTTAAGAGAAAGAAGAATAGTTGGAAAGAAATGCATTATTTAGAATTTGAAGCATGCATATATTCCAGGAAGAGTGTAAGAGGAATTAAAATCTCTATTGTGGGCATTTTCAAAAGGAATCTGTTCATGCGACATTTGACAAAATAGTAATATGTTGAATATTCTAGTGGGGTTTTTTTTTGTTTTTTCTTATCTCATGGCTATTCCTTTCCAACTCCTGATACCTTTTTTCTGAGAATGCAAAAGAGAAAGAAAGAAAAAGAAAAAAAAAAAGAATTGGACCCCATGAGCAGGGAGGAGATGGAAGAGGAACCAATATATCTTTTGTAATTTCAGAGTCTCATAATCAGTTTGAAAAATAGAGAAGTTTCACAGACTTCTTAGGGTAGATTACTCAGATATATGTTGATTATTGATTTTTCTGTTTAAAATCATCTTAATTAAAGAGTGTTCGAAACAACAGTAATGAGGAGACATATAACAATGAATATTCTGCATACTAAGGGTTATTTTAGCAATCAATGTTTCATATCCTATGCTAAATGTAAGTTATATGGGGGTGTTACAATTAATTTTTGATGAAGAACTAGTCTTTCAGTATTGATGTAAACTTAAATTTATTCATTCCGCTAAGCAATTTAGGGGAGGCCAGATTAACTACACTTCAATAAGGAATACCACAATATCTTAGAACAGTAGACACTTATGTTTTGACTAAATCATTTGTCCAATCCAGATGAAAGGTTTTTTGTGAAAGTAGACCTTATTCAGTAAAAGGAACCCATGAATGGCACTACGTAAATGAGCAGTTACTAACTGAGGGCTTGTCCATTCATATTGGATAGTAGATATCGCAATCATGACTTGGGAACTACTTCCAAAAGATCAAACCATTGTAAATCTCTTTCTACTCTTTCACAGTTCTACCCTGATATGTATGCTCTTGCCAGAGTCAAAACTGACTGAACAGATTTTTTTTTTTCAATTCAGGAAAAAGCATTGACAGAGAACAATCCAGTTTCCAGTTTCTGAAGTGGAGAGGAAGAGAATATAACAATTTAACAACAAACACTTAAAGATATTCTTCTCAGAGTGACAAATCAATTCTGATCATAACACGATGCCTCACTTGAAGCTTGGTCATGTCATGGACAACGCTAACATGCAGCAGTCTGGAAGATGGCTAGCGATATTTTGAATAGTCCTCAGGTCATCCACGTGTAGTGCAAAGCCATCCAGAGAAGGCATGCATACAAATCTCCTCTTCTAATGTGCCACCCAAATGGTTGGTGAAGAGAGAAAATTAACATCTGAACAAATAATGTAATAAAACAGTGGCAATTGACATCAGAAAAACAAATCAGATAATACACAAAAGCAAAACTATACAATAGCAAAACAGAGTAATGAAAATCAAAAAACAATACTCCACTGAAATGAAAGTAAGCCAGGAAACTAAATGATTGCACAAGTAAATATATGTGACAGTATCCCTAATCTTGAATTTAGACATAACCAATAATGAGGCTGGCATTTTGAATTAAGAATGGTATGAAGCCAGATTTGTAAGGCACAATGAAGCTGTTTTTATCTTATCTTACTTTAGCAATTTTCATCAGGGGTGATTTACATATTTAGAATGACTTTGAACTGTTGTCTGGAAAACTGTTGATCATGAGAAAATGCAAACCTAAAGAAACCAGTCAGGGGTCCAGTACTAGAATATTTAGTCCTGAACTAGAATTTAAGACTCACTAGTGAGATGAGAATGGATTAGTGATAGTAGATAGTAGGGTGAATGCATTCATTGAAGGTTTGCGAAAGAGAGATTATAGTAACTTTTGTGTTCTAGATATAAGCTACTGCCTAGGATATGGTCTCACTTATCAAAGTGGATAAAACTGAGGCAAGAGGAGGCCATGTGGAGGCAAAGTGCTGGTTTAAGGTTTCTATTTTGTACATATTAAACTGCTGCCACTTTCTTGCCACAGTGCCATTTGATAATACCTGTGCTGTCATTTCCATTGTTTTTCCCTAAAACAGTAGTTATTAACTGGGCGAAAGCTTACATTTTATGGTGCATTATACCATATCAACAGCTGTTTTTTTTTTATTCCCTAAACACAATTGGAAATATGGGTGCTAGGCTTCATGTGGAAAGAGAATAGAAAGTGGTGGTATACCACAGGGAATTACCTCACCCAAATTTCTGATAGGGATGTGTTTGTTCACTCAGCTCTGACTTCTATGAACCAAAGCACAAGGGAAGAAAATACCATTCACTGTATGCAGTCCACCTCATGGAAAGCTTCCATTTTTTTTTCATAGACCCTGTATTTTATCAATCTGTTCCTGGAATTAGATTTGTCTCACTTGAAAGTACAGACTACAAATCTATGTAAAAGACCCAAATCTTAAAAAAAAAAAAAAAAAAAAAAAGACTCAAATCTTTACAACTGGACCAAAAGATAACATCAGGATTAATGGAGAAAAGGTTAAAATTGTGAAGGCTTTAGTTTTGCTTAGATACAGAATCAGTGAGCAGGGAAGCCGCAATCCAGAGAACCAAATATGAGTTGCATTGTGTAAAGCAATCCAGAGAACAAAATATGAGTTGCATTGTGTAAATCTGCTACCCAAGACCTCTTGAATTGAAAAGCAAGGATGTCAATTTGAGGCATGAAGTGTGCCTCGTCTGAGCCATAGCTTTTCTTTTGCCTCATATCCATGTAAAGTTGGACTTCGAATAAAGAAGACTGATGAAAAACCTGTGTATTTGAATTGTGGAGCTGGAGAAGAATATTAACGGTACAACAGACCGCTACAAGGACAAAGCAATCTGTGTGGAAGAAGTAAAGCTAAAACACTCGTTTTGGGCCAAGGAGGGCAAATAATTGTCACATAGTTTTTCCATATTATCAGGTGACAATGTGGCTGCAACAATGGACCCAGGCATGGGAAAAAATTGTCAGGATGGTCCAGGGTTGGGCAGGGGCTCCTTCTGTTGTTCATAGCGTTGCTATGGGTCAGAACCAACAGAACGCTGCCTACCATGAGGCAATTGAAATACTAAGGATGGGTCAGACAGGCCTTAGTCAGTAAAGCAATGTCTTGACTCTTTAGCCCTTTAGAGAAGTCATCTACAACAGCTGTGCCCACTTAAAAGCATCATTTGATATCTTGGTGGCTGTTTCTGTGATCATTGATTATGCAATGACATATTTGACAATTTCCAGCTTTTGTCCATTTATAATGTTGTCTATTGATCCAGATGAGATGATTTGGGGGTGTTTTGTTTTTTTTTTACTTTAAATTGCAGTTCACACTGTAGTCGTCTATTTTTTAAAAAGGCAAGTGTCTCAAATCTGCCTTAATTTCAGTGAGCAAGGGTGTGTTATTTACTTGCACATTGCATGCAGTTAATGAATCCTCCTCCACTCCTGATGCCATTTCTTCTTTACATAGTCCAGCTTATCAGATTATTTGTTCTGGGTACAGAGAAAATTAGTATAGCTAAAATACACAAAGCTAATACACACTGCTCTTGATTTGAACTGACTTACTAGTCCAGATTTATATTTGAACAACTTCCCCTTGATCCTTGTACAGTTTCCACATGAAGGTAACAAAGTATTTTAGAATTCTCATTCTTCTCAATGCTATTGCTATTATCCACACAGTGGAATGTCTTTGCAGAGTCAATAAAACATAAGTAAGAATCTATCTGGTACTCTCTGCTTTCAACCAAGATCCATCTGATGTTAGCAATGATATCCTACATCCTAAGATTTCTGTTAAATCTGGCTTGGATTTCACGAAGCACCCTGTCATTATACTGCTGCCATCGCTTTGAGCAAAAACTGACTTACATGTAACAGTAATGATATTTTCAATCATTTCCACATTGTGTTGAGTCACCTTCGCTAGATTTGGCACAGATAACAGATCTCTGGCCAGCTGGCAGTCTTCCAGCTTTCTTGGTAATTGGATGATTAGGAATCACTTAGACACATCATTCCTTACAGTGCTGCATCAGTTTCTTGAAACACTCCAATTGGCTTTCTGTTAATTCCCAAAGCCTTCCTGTTGACTAATGCCTGAAATGCAGTTTGAACTTTTCATTTTCATATCATTGGTTATTGAACACATGCAACATGGTGAAATAGTTGAACATGAACCAATTCTTTTTGGTAAAGAGATTTTGTGCATTCATTTGATCTTTTTCTGATGGTTCTCCCATCTTTCACTAACTTTTCCTTTTAGTCCTTCAGTAGTGCAATGGGAAGCTTAACATTTTTCTTCTCTTCTGTCTCTTCAGGATATCCTGGTCAAGTTCTTTCTTTTTGGTTTTCTAACTTCAGTTCTTTCCATATTTCATTATTTTACTTTATTTTCTTGAGCAACATTTTAAATTGTTTTCTCTTCAACTCTTGCTTTATCATATCATCTAGTCACTTTAACTAATTTGTATTCAAGGCCAAATATCAGATTCTCTCTGATATCTCTTCGGGTGTTTTAAAAATTCTTTTTCTTTCATCTCTTTTAAATGAGTTATCTTTCTTCATTGTTTATTTCCTTAATGTCTTCTGATAGCTAGTCACATTTTCTTTTTTAATGTTCAAAATTTCACATATGTTTTTGAAAGGTTCACTAAATTTAGGAGGGATGTGCTCAAGGTGGTGTTTTGGTTCTGGAGCATTTGTTTTAATTTTCTTTACCTCCAACCCAAATTCAGTAGCAAATTATAGTCTGTTTGACGGTTGACCACTGACCAGGGATGGGATTGATCATCTCCATTTTTGCTTTCATGGAAAGCAATGAATTTTGTTCCTGTATATTCTATTAGAGAAGGCACACCTGTCTGCTTACAGTTTATGTTGTTGAAAAAGGTCTTCAGAATGAAGAAGTCATTGATCTCGTGAAACTACATCCTGCAATTTCCAGCTTCTGTCTGTCACCAAGGCCACAGTAGCCAACTTCTAGTCCTGCCTCCTTGTTTTCATTTTTTCACTTTCCGATTGTCAAGAATTATCAGTGAATTTTGATGGAATATTTGATCAATTCCGCACTAAGGAGTTCAGTAGAATTCTTCAGTTCCTTCACCAGAACTTAAAGTAGTTATATACATTTGAATAATAATAACAATAATTGTGTGAACTTGACTTCCATTTGGCATATAGATATTTTGCTATCACAGACAGAATTTTACTTGAAAATAGGCCATGGAATCTTCTTTTTGATAATGAACACTCTTGAATTTGTCATTCTCAGCAGAGCAAACTGTACGATTGTTTTATTAAAAATATCCAATACCAGTGCATTACTTTCAGTGCATTAATTCCCAAGATATTTCTCCTTATGCTTTCCTTCTCACTTTATATGACTTTGAACTTTCCTATATTCATGTTTTGTACATCACCCTCTCAGATTATCTATGTACAGTTGTAACTGTTTTTTTTTTCATTTTGACCCATGGCCCATCAATATTTGAAGATCCTCAACCCTTTGCTCCATCCATGTCATTAAGATTGACTCCAGTCTGAGGCAGCAACTATTCCCTATTCCTATTTTGAGTGTTTTCCTAACTAAGGTGCTCACCTCTGGCATAGTATATGACAATGTTCTGTTGTTATTCACGTGGTTTGAAGTGGCTAATCCTTCATAATTGGACAATCTCTTCAATCTTCATAGTCTGTTCTTATTCTGTAATGTCCACTGGGACCTGTTCCCTATGGGTGACAGTAGTTGTCACCTGTTGGTATTTGAACGACCAGTGGTATATTTTCCACAATCACGGCAACATAAGCCACCACAGTATCACAAATGAGTAGTGGAAGAAAGTTATGGAAGTAATAAACAGAAGAAAATCTTCTTACTAAAACCTGGAGGACTGAAAAATTTGAATAAATTCTGCCTACATTGGGTGATATACTCAAGATAGAACCAATAAAGATTCCAGTACATTTTCAGTAATTAATACATTTGAACATATTTATAGTATGCAAAAGGGCAGAATAGCAGAGCCAAATTGAGGATGAAATTAGGATGACTTAGTTATCCCAGATACTACGGCTTGATTAAAAACTGACAGTGATTTAGATGGTGTCGTATTAAAATGATGGATTTTGCTCATTACCATCAAGAAGTCTCTGGTTTATAGTGATCCGATGTATGACAGAGCAAACTACTGCCCGGCTCTGGGCCATTCATGAAAGGACCACTATGTTTGAACCCGTTGCTGTAACCTATGTGATAATCCAACCCTTGAAGTGCTATTGTTTTTGCCTTAACTTCTTTCGCAGTCACAAGCAGGGATTAGTCTCCCCTAAACATAACCAAAATACATGAGGCAAAGCCTCACCATTCTTTCTTCTAAGACCTAGGCTGGCTGTACTTCTAATAACTTTTAAACCATGAGACCTGAAAAGTATAACATCCAATTATTTTTGTACAATTTTGACATGTGTATGGGATGGTCAAAAATATGGTGTGGGGCTGAGCCCCGGTGGCATAGTGGTTGAGTGCAGGACTGCGGCCCACGGACTTGGTGATTCAAATGCAGCAGCGGCTCTCCAGGAACAAGGCTAGGTAGCTCCCATGACCACCATAGGGCAGTGACGCCTTCCCCAAAAAATATCATGGTGTGGATAAGGTACACCTTAATCCTCAAAGTCAAACCTTTCTTTGGGGATCATACAGCTTTTATCACAATCCATCCATGCATACATTGTGTCAAACACATTTGTACATTTGTTGTCATCATCATTTTCAAGACATTTTCTTTCTGCTTGAACCCTTGGTATCAGCTTCTCATTTTCTCCCCTCTTTCCTCCACTCCTCCCTCACAAACCTTTGAAAATGTAAAATTATTTTTGTCATATCTTACACTCACCAATGCCTCCCTTCACTCTTTAAAGAATCGTTAATACTCTTTTAACACTTTAAGAGTCTTTGCCAACAGATTTGTTCTATCCAATATGATTTTTTCTTTGTTTCAGTCTATCTTTTCTTTCCACTCATCTCTCTTCTTTTCTTTTTCTTTCTTTCTTTCTTTCTTTCTTTCTTTCTTTCTTTCTTTCTTTCTTTCTTTCTTTCTTTCTTTTTTTTTGCGGGGGGGGGGTGTCAGCTCCCAGTAGTGAGTTTGGGTTTTTATATTTCAGGTACCTTCAGCCTTTGCATAGAAATATGTAGTCTTATGGGGCATAGACTATTTCCTTTCTAATATTATTATCGAAAGTGAAGCATGCCAGGGACAGGGGAAGAAGCTGCAAACTATTAAAAGTATCAATGCTTTAAAAAAAAAAGTTCAGTGTCATAAAACTTCTGGGCAACACATAAAGATTCTATCTGAATATAAGACACAATTGGTGAAGTAGAGCAAATTTAAAGGTGATTAATATTAAAGAAACACAAAACAGCAATTAGAATAATGTTCATCTATCCAGATGTGGTTCAAAGTCCATGGAATATAAGGCATGCAACAGGAATACAGTAGTGAATATTGTGAGCAACAACATTCCATTTCTAAGGACTGTATCTCTACAGATGTGATCACGGGGTTACCTGTGTCTTACCGTGTCAGCTGCCTCTGGCCCTTGTTTATTTGCGAGTTGAACATCTCTCTCAAGACTTATGATCTTCTTTGTGAATCCGAGTTTTTTCTTTATTCTTTTCTGTACATGTGAATCAGTAAGGACAACTACACATAAGCCTTTTCTTGAAGCTCAAGGAAAACATTTACTGCTGGCAGGGCCTCTATACGCCTCCTCTGGCTCCAGAGGTCTGGGTGCAACACCGAAGGTCCATCAGTCTCCTTGTCAGTGATGTTGCAGGGAGTGAGCCTGTGTCCTGCCTCTCTAGTGCCTCCAAACACAGTCATTAAGCAGTGACCTGAGTGATGGGCTAAGCTGCTTCCAGGGGCATTGAATGTACACATAAAGAAAATGAAATCCATCACCATTTCAATATTTTCTCTGCTTGGTATCAATGTTGCTTGCTGGTCTAGGCTTTTAGATTTTTGCTGTGTTGCTGTTCTATTTATGTTGAGGTGTACTTCATATTTATGTAGTAGTCTTAGATCTTCAGCAAACACTTCAAGTTCCCTTCACTCTCAGCAAGCAAAGTTCTGCCATCTGCATATCTCTTGCCCAAGCAGAGGTAAACAAACAAATAGGGCACGACTGCATAGATAGCACTTAGTTTACATCAAAATTGCCTTTGCTGCACAGGAGAAAACCTTGACATTTTATTGTTAGTAGTCTGACTGTAGGTATCCACGCAAAATTGAAAATTGTTTTTACAAAAATCCTAATACTTAACAATAATGGCTAGCTGCTGAACTCTTAATTATTGGGCCCCTAATAAATAAACAACTAAAAACATAAAGAGATGAATGAATAGATGATAGATAGATAGATGATAGACAGATGATAGGTAGATAGATGATAGATAGATAGATAGATAGATAGATAGATAGATAGATAGATAGATATAGATTGATAGATAAAGGCATGGAGGTCAATTCTGTCAATTGGTAGCAACAAATATACATTAAGTGAGAAAGTTAACTTTTGGATTTGCCAAACTAATAACTATCCCCGGGTTATGCAGATTGAACTATGATTACATAGAGTTTCAGAGAGTAGGAGAGGTAAAGGACTAGAGACTGTGGATGGGGGCAAAAACTTTACAAATATGGTTGACACAATGGATGGATGGATGGATGAATTGTGGTAAGAGTGGTAGGAGCTGCCAATAAAATGATTTTAAAAAGCAAAAAACAACCCTTCAAGGCAATTGAAACAGCCATAGTGGCTCCATGGGTTAGGAGCTAGACTGATCCCAAAGGCTGAGGGATCAAACCCACTAGCAGATTATGAACAGACACAGCAGTCAGTTCAGTAAAGACTTATAAAATGCCACTCTCACCATTGGTCCTAAAGGGATCATCTGTCCTGGATTCCCTATGTTTCTGGTTCCTATTTATACCAGTGTACTTCCTCTGGTCTAGAGTGGAGGGGAGATAGGGTAGACAGGGGAACCTACGTGTTAGTCTGGGTAGACTAGAGGAAAAATTTTCATAGACATGCATTTGGATATAAGGAAAAGGTTTATATACAAAAGAAATGTGACACTAAGAAGGCATCCCAATCAGTCCAGTACAAAGTCCTAAGTCCGATATCAACCCATAGACCCAAAATCAGTCTAAAAAGTCTCCTTCCGACTCACAAAGTCACAGGTCATTGGGTGCAGAATTCTGGCACTGGCAGGGGTCTCCCCATGGCTCCTCACTTCCAGGACTCAGGGTCCATCAACAGCATGCCGCTCCAGCTTCAGAGGCCTGGCTCCATCAGGGCAAAGCCGTGTGGTCTCTCTGCCGGCTCCTCCAGCTTCCCCGACGCTGCCATGTTGTCTTTTCTGTGACTCATCACCTCTCAGACTAACTCCCAACAACTGAGGAAGATAGCTTCTCATCTTCACAAGGGAAATATCACGAGATTTCCCAGAAGTCTCAGGAGAAAGCCATGCCCACACAGAGGCCTCATTGGCTACTCAATGGCTTTCTGCAGATCAACAAGCTAGACTCCATCCCTACATTTCAATCATAAAATTAACATAAGCATAGGACTGCCACAACCCATTATGAAGATCTACATATAACATTTTCCCTGGAGTATGGACAGCTGAGAAGTAGGTGAAGGGAAAAATCAGACCGCATAAGATATGAAAAAATAATAATAATTTATATTTATATAATATATTATCAAAGGCTCATGAGGGAGGGGGAGTGGAAGAGGGAGGGGAAACTAAGGAGCTAATACCAGAGGCTTCAGTAGACAGCGAATGTTTGAGAATGATGGTGGCAACAAATGTACACATGTGCTTGGCATACAATGGTTGTAGGTATGGATTGCGATAAGAGTTGGATGAATCCCCGATAAAATGACTTTAAAAATAAATAAATAAAATCAGAAAAAATATACTTGATTTTGAGGGAAAAAAAAGACAGAAAACGTCAAACGGCAGTTGCATTCTGTTCTGTATGTCATTAGTCAGAATCCATTTTTGTATGAGTAACGTCACCTTACAATGGTGAGGAAGAGAGTTGTAATCAGAAGAGCAAAGTAGGCAAAATGCATTTGTAAAGGGAGTGAAATCAAGAAAGGTTTGTACACTTATCTGAGTCTCTGCATAGCACAAACAGTAAAACACTGGACGGGTAACTGAAAGATTGGCTGATATGGTCCCCTGTAGGTTTCTGGGAAGACAAACCTAGTGTCCAGTTTTTAACAACCACGCAGTCTTAAAAAGCCTGCCTACCTACTCTTCACATATGGTATTGCTTTGACTCATAGTCAGCTCCATCACATTCAGTAAACAACATGCAATGATAATAATTACCGTTGAGCAAGCAAAGTGTTATTTGCAGAGACATAGTGAAGCAGTTGAAATGGGGTGGGCATTCAAGTGTAAGAAGAGGAGGTTTCGTGCACCCAGCTAATTGATTCTAACAGAATGCCTCTAAGGCACAGTAGTATGACCCTTCTGGGTTTCTGTTACTGTAAAGAATCTGGCAGTGGTTCTCACCTTCCTAATGCTGTGACCCTTTAACACATTTCCTCCATGTTGTGGTGACCCCACCTGTAAAGTTATTTTCATTGCTACTTCATAACTATAGCTTTGCTACTATTGTGAATTGGGTGCGAAAGGGTAATTCAACCTCCAAAGGGGTCGGAACCCACAAGTTCACAACTACTGATTTTGGAGGATAGCAATTCTCATTTGCTCTGATACTACACCAGAACACAAACCAGCAAAAGGAAACAATCCCAATGCCATCTTACTGATTCCAATTCATAGTGACTCCATCTAATCAAGGCTTCTGAACTATAATTCTTTATGAAAGTAGATGGCTCTAGCTTTATCTCCTGAAGTAGATAGTGGGTTTGAACTGATGACCTTGAGTTTAGTAGTCCAAGGCTTGCTAGGTAACATAACCAGTTTTGCTGTCATTTAATAGAGTGAAAGCAAATCTTTCATTACAAAATAATGAATGGAAAGGCATGGTGGACTAATATTGATTTTTAAATTTTATTTCATTTTAAATTTTTATTTATTTTTATGTTTATAAACAAATTATTTTATTGGGGACTCTTTTGCATGGTAAGATCCTATTTATTTATTTATTTTTATTTTATTGGGGCTACTATATCCCTTATCACAATGCATAAATACAGATACTGTGCCAAGCACCTTTAATGCCCATCATCATTCTCCACATATCTGCTTTTTCACTTGAGTTTCTGATATTAGCTATTCATCCTTTCCCCTCCCTCCCATCTTCCCCCTCTACAACCAGCCCCCAATATTTTATAACTCATCATTATTTTGTTCTATCTTACACTGTCCAACATTTCCCCTTGCCCACCCCTCCAATGTCCATCCTTCCCTTCCCATCCGTTATTTGTAGATCCTTATAATTGGCTTCCTCTCACTATCCCACTTTCTCACCCTCAACCGGTAACTTTACTCTCACTACTGGTCCTGAGGGGTTCTTCTGTCCTGGATTCTCCATATTTCTAGTTTTTATTGGGGACTCTTTATAACAATATATGCACCATATGTATCAAACAATTTTGCACATATGTTGCCTTCATTGTTTTCAAAATATTTTCTTTCTGTTTGAGCCCCTGGTATCGGCTCCTCTTTGTTTCCTTCCCTCTATGTCCTCCCATCTTCATAATATATATTATAAATTATAAATTATGAATATGTTGATGTCTTTCACTGCCTGCTGTCTCCCTTCATCGACTTTACTGTGGTTCTTCATTGGAATGGGTTTTATGTTTTCCCTCTTCTCACCTCACATTCCTCCTCATTACTGGTCAAGACGGGTGTGGCGGCCATGTGCTTATGTTCATTTCATGATTGAGATGTAGGGCTGGAGTTTAGCCTGTTAACCTGGAGGTAGCCATTGAGTAGCCAACGGGGCCTCTGTGTGGGCCTGGCTTTCTCCTGAGATTTCTGGGAAATCTCACTATATTTCCCTCTTGAAGATGAGAAGCTATCTACCAGTTTTTGGCAGTTAGCCTCAGAGATGATGAATCACGGACAAGACAAGATGGCAGCATCCAAGAAACTGGAGGAGCAAGTGGAGAGACCACACGGCTTTGCCTTGATGGAGCCAGACCTCTGAAGCTGGGGAGACCACATGGAGACCTCTGCCAGCGATCAGTTGCTTCTACCACCACGGGATGCTGATGGACCCTGAGCCCTGGAAGCGAGGAGCCATGTGGAGATGCCTGCCAGTGCTGGGATTCTGCACCCACTGACCTGTGACTTCGTGAGTCGGAAGGATACTTTATAGACTGATTTTGGGCATATGGGTTAATATTGGACTTATGGTTTTGAACTGGACTGGGCTCAATATCCTCTTCCTCTTATATATAAGCCCTTTCCTTATATTCATTTGCTTGTCTATGAAATTTGTTCCTCTAGTCTACCTGGACTAACACGTGTTGGATTCCATGGATTCCTGGATTCTATGTCTTATGAGCTCTTATCTGTACCAGTATACATGCTCCCGTCTAGCTGGATTGTGGAGGTAGAACTGGGGTCATGGTAGTGGTGAGGAGGAAGTATGAAAGAACTTGAGGAATGTTGGGTGTTCCATTGGTGCGGTGCTCCACTCTTTCTCATTCTTTCTTTGTGTCCCTTCTGTGAGGGAATATCCAATTATCTATGGATGGTCTGTAGGTCTCCACTCCAAGCCCAATCATTTGTATTGAAATATTTGTTTGCTTGGGGTCTTTTAATGCTTAATACCCTATGCCATGTATATCTGGTGATCACACAGGCAGGTGTGCTTCTTCCATGTGGGCTTTGTCATTTCCCTGTTAGATGGCTGCTTGTTTAGCATCAAGCATTTAAGACTCCAGACATCAGTTTAATTCCACTTTTACTTGTGCACTCATTATGACTTCAGTGATAGTGTCAGGAAGGCCAGCATCACCTGAATGCCAGGTTCTTAGAACAAAGCATTCTTGCATTGAGGAAGTACTTGAGTAGAGACCCAATGACTTCCAGACACTTTAATGCTAAAGGTGCATAGACCTATATTCCTATCATTAATATATGAACGTATTTATATATGTGCATGCCTAAATTTACGCCTCTATTAATTTGTTTTGCCCCCTAATTCTTTCCTCAATTTCTTTTTATGTTCCGCCTGTCTCACTATCATGCTCAACCTTCATCTGACTCTCAGAACTTCCTCTAGGCTACATTGCACTTGATCAAACCCCATCAGACATTCTGCATCCTCCTCACCATTGATTTTAAATCACTTATGATTCCCTTGTCCAGCCCCACTTTCTTTCTCCCACCTCCACTCTTCCATGACCCCCATAAATGTCAGCCCTTTTATTTTATCCTCAGAATTGGTTTCCTTACCTCTTCTATATGGATAGAATTGAGAAAAATAAACAAATAAACAAAAATCCACAGCATACTAAAAAACCTAACCCTATAAATAATTTCAAGTCTGCCTGCTGACCCTTCTGTTTTCCAAGCTGGTCTGGTGAAGTGCCATATCCTACCCACTGGTTCCAGGGTCTCTTTTGGGGATTCCTTGGGCACTTCATGGCTTTGCTCCCTTTGCTGTTCTGCTGCACATCCTTCATATTAATGACGAATTGATAGAAGAGGCATTAGTCCTCAAGTATTTCTGAATGTAATATGAGATGAGTTCAGCAGAAAAAGTAGAGGAAAACGCCAAAAGGTTTAAGGAGAAAGAAAATAGTATGAAATAATTATAATATAATGCTGGCAAGTATTTGTTCTTGGAAAACTTAGTGATTAGTGCTATCTTGACAGTTAAAATGTTCATTTGAGATTTGTGGCCATCAAAGAGTTGGTTCGATTAATGAATCTTAGAATTGTTCAAGGACTACAAATATAGAAAATTAATGGTGAATAGCTAAGGTTATTTATTGTAGTTTTAAATGCTTGAATAAAATTAATATGTAGAAATGAATTAACTAAATAGGTGCCATATGGACCAGCAGAGCTGAAAGATGAGTTCTCAGTTTGAATTACCCACTTTCAGCCTAACAGGAAAAATTTTGGTGAAAGTATAATAGCAATATATGTGTTCATTATTTTGAGTATCTATTGCATTTCTACTGCTTAACAGATTTGAAGTGTGTTACATCAGTGAATAAAACTAGATACTATTCCATGGTCTCTTGCATCATCTATTGTAGGAAAAAATCCAAAAGTAAAATTGAATTCAAAACTCAATTTTGCAGTGACAATTTATAAAATGACTCTCAAATACCTTCAGATTTGCAAATTAGATTCTTAAAGTGAGTGATAGCTATGGTTTTCTTCCTTAGTAACCATAATATTTTCTAAAATTTAAAAATTAAAGTGCAACATATCACAAATAATTGTTGGAAACAAGGTAATGTAAAATCATAAATCACTAAATCAGTTTGCAAGTCATACCAACATGAAGGAATAGTTCATAATAATAAATGTATTAAATCCACTTAGAGTTTTCATTTTTATTTTAGCATGAGAGAATAGATGAGTTTCTTTTGATCTTTGTTTTAAATCCACAATCAGTAGGAGCATTTCAAATTTCAGAAAATAATACAAGATTTTGAACTTACAATCCTTGTATTTGTAGAACCAAACAGTCAGAATCTCCACATTATAGGAAATAAGCTCAGTTTCACCATGGGAAATAAAGGAGATGAAAATGACAATTTATGCAAATGACAAAATATTATAAAGGAAGATATTTATTTTTACTCAAAAACACCTCTTGAGAAAAAAATTTAAAGATGAAACTTAAATTTGACAACTTTGCAAATCATAATATAAATCTTATGAAATATCTTCAAAGAATTGTGGCTAACAATAGAACACTATTCATTTTTTTATCTGATAATTTGTAAGAGAATCAAAGCTTGATACTCCTAATTAATCTACTTTTAGTCCAATGATGCACAATTGTGCACCTATGAAGCTAGACAGAATCATTTTGAATTTACTAAGGCATTGCATTTAACAAATTACCTTTTTATATCAAACTATACTTAAAAAGAAACGTTATTGTAAATTTTGTGGGGGTTTACATAGCACATACTTTTTGCATTTAACAATTTCAATAATTCACTCCACCTCCCATTGACTTGCCTTCATAAAAAAAATAAATTATTTAAAATCAGAAATTAGCTGTGTGATCCCTAGTATCTCAGTGGAAATGTGCTGAATAGTCATTGAATGAATACTGAAATCTCATTATTATTGGGTGCCCTCAAGTAAGTCCCAACTCAAAGGGTCCCAAAGTACAAAAGAAGGAAGCACCACATATCCCATTCCTTCCTCACATGTATGCTTAAGGCCAAAGTGGCAGCCAGTGTCACACTCTCATCAAGGGTCTTCCTCTTTCCATTGGTCAGCGTAGATGAGAAATAATTTCATAGACACTCATATGTGTCTAAGAGTTTTATATAAAGGAGTAATTGTATCTTAAGAAAACACGTTAGCCCAGTCCAGATGAAGTCCAAAATCTGATAATAGCCCATATGTATGATACCAATCTGTATTTCTGTTTGAACTCACCCAGCACATGCAATGACACAAGATGCAGAAAAATCACTAGCCAGTGGGTAGAGTCTTGTGGATCCAGTGGCAGTGGAATAATTTTAGCACTGGTGTGGTTCTCCATGTGGGGCCTCCAGCTCCAAGGCTCTGGCTGCCATCAGCATAGTTCCATTTGTCTTGTCAGCAGGAAGACGAAGCAAAGAGTGGGTCTGTGTCCCACCTCCAGGGAGGAAAACAGGAGTTCCCAGAATCCTCAGGAGAAAGCCAGGCCCACACAGAGGTCTTATAAGTTATGGCCAGATTGACAGGCTAGACTCCAATGCTTTCTGCCACACTCCTTTTTGCTGCCCTTTTATTTCACCCAGAAAGATGTAATTTCCCAAGTATTGGTTTCTCCAGACTACATGTGCAAAAGACATGTGACTCAGTCACACCACCCTCACTTTTAAGGCTTATCCTGGCTACACTTCTTCCAAAACATCTGTTTGTTCCTTTGGTGATATTTCTCAATATTTTTAGCCAACACCATCATTCAGATGCAATGATCCTGCTTATTAAATATTCAACTTTCATATGTACATGAGACAATTGAAAATATCATGGTTTGGGTCAGGCACTTCTTAGTCCTCAAATTGACTCCTCACTTTTCAACACTTTAAAGAGGTCTTGAGCAGCAGATTTACACAGTGCAATTCATCATTTGACCCCTTGACTTCTGCTTCCAGGCACACAAATTTTAGATCCAAGCAAGATAATATCCTTCACAACTTCAGCATTTGCCCTATTTTTCATGATGTTACCTATTAGTCCATATGTGAAGTTTTTATTGCTACATTGAGTTGTTATCCATACTTAAGACCCTACTCTATGATTCTTATCAGCAAGTTCTGCAAGTCCTCCCCACTTTAAGCAAGCAAGGTTGTGGTATCTGCCACCTTAGGTTGTTAATAAGACTTCATCTTCTTCATTTTCCTAAAGCTCTTGAATTGTTTGGCTAGCATACAAATTGAATAGTAAGTATAGTCAAAGATACAACCCTGACATACATATTTCTTTATTAGTTTCCCACTACTTGTCTATCAGTTTGTTGTACTGTGGTGACTTACTCATTATGTCACTATTTTTTCAGTTACCAAAAAGATCACCCGAGATTTGTACTTTCTACAGTTTCCAGACTATGGAACAAGCTTCCAGATTATGAAATCAGAGCAGATTATGGAGAAGGAATCCACTCGTCAGTTCTGAGGATCTCATCACTGAAAATGTGCAAAGGTGCTGCACTGGTTGCGTACTTGATTGCTAAACTCAAACTCAGTAATTTAAAACCAAAACTTGCTCCCAGGAATATGATAAATCTCTCTACTCCCATAAAAAAATTATAGTCTCAGAAACCCATGTGTCCTATAGTTGCTTTGACTCATAATCAACTCAATGTCAGTGACTAAGCCACTGAAAACGTTATGACTACCAGAAGAACATTGGTGGATATACTGAAAACCTCAGGAACAACAGGAGAACACTGTCAGCAACAGTACAGCATGATGACCTCCCCAGGTTGGAAGACACGGAAAACATATCTGAGCAAGATTGACTTCTTTAAGTAGGATCATAATAATTGAGTAAGTGTGCAGAAAAGATGCAGGGAATATTAAAAGAAGGTGGAAAGTGAAGAAAGGAGAGGGTGTTCAGCTATCAGAAATGAAAGTATATGGGGTCTTAAAGGGCTGTTTTCAAACAAGCACCCAATCTAAGTGTGGGGTCAACTAAATCCACATGAAAGAAGCATACCAGCCCATGTGATCTAAGGATTGTAAATAATGCAATCCAAATCTAAAGAAGGAAGGGCATCAGAGTTTAAACTGTGAACCCCTGGTTTGCAGAAGGATTTGGGTAGCTATGGAATCCCTAAACCCATTTGTAAGTTACACATATGGATTAAGTCTACATTGAATTCTCTCTTATCACAGTAAAGGGATGTGCATCATCCTACTATCAAAGAACATTTTAAAGTCAATTATGGCGGATGTATTTTGATCAATATAGGAGAGGGTAGCCCCCCAAATGAAATAGTTTTCCAAAGCAATGTATTATATTTTTTTACCAAACAACCTTATAACCTTCAAAGAGCTCTCCATTACACTTAACACATTTGTCAAATCCAAGATGCCATTCATTCTTGGAAACATTTTCAAACTCATCTGTTTGGATGACTTACAGTACCTCCTTTGTTTTTTTTTCTTCTTCATTTTTTCTGTGCCACAAATTGCTGTCCATTCATGCTCCCCATTCATTCAAGGAAACAGAAATGAGATCAGTTGAATAAGGTGCAGGGGACAAGAGAAATGTGCTTTCATTTTGCCCAAAACTGACACCCTGAGAATGGCTGCATGAGCAGATACAATGTTGTGGTCACAAAATCAGTCTCCAGTCTGCCAAAGATCAGGCTTTTTTGGCTACACACTGTTACATAATCTTTTCAGACCCTCCAAAGTCTGTCATGGTAGAACGAAGTTCTAAGACACTGTGCATTGACATTTTTGTCCACTTGGGATGTTGACAGATATACAAAAAGAGGTTTGTCATCAACTGACATCTCACCTTTTTGAGCAAGCAAACCCCTCATACAATTGAGTTTTTCTCATGGTGCTGTCCCTGTCAGCTATGTTCAACATTACAAAAGTTTCTGTGACATTTTTCTCAAGCAAGAAGCAGAACTTTACTGCCACATTCTCTCCTCTTACATTGGTCTTTACAAATATATATATATATTTCCAGTGAAAACTGCTTAACAAAAAAAAAAAAAATCACTGTGACCAGAGAGAACCTCTCAAGTGATGCACTAAGTGCACTAACCCAGAGGGAGTTTCTGCATACTCACCAACAGTTAAAATATATGCTACTGAAAACTCAGTTCCACTCAGCACAATCCCAGTTTGTTTGTTTGTTTGTTTGTTTGTTTGTTTTCTGGGGCTGGAGGTGTACCCCACTCATATAATAGTATATCATTTAATCTCCTTTTAAGGTCTTTTAAAACTGTTTGAGAGCGGGCAGTGATGCCCCCCAAACAATCAAACAAAAACAAAAAACTTTTTAAGTTAGAGAAAAAGAAAAATGAAGAAGAGTTATGAAGGACTTTCAAAAAACTCATAAAATTCTTTCCATTTCATATTTCCAGAAACTTTTTGAACCTTGTTGTGTGGTAAATCTTGATCAATAGCAGATGTGGGTGTGAACAACTTCCACATGGCTCCTCTTTGGTTTAATGTTTTTAGATGTGGTTTACCTTCCTACCTGGAGATAACACCATTACAATAGTCAACTAGTTTTACTGAGTAGCAACTGCCTTGATAATGCGTTTTCCTGGCAGCTCTCCATCCTTCCCTTTTCCATTCTCATTATCCATCACTCTTGTTATCTGGGCTAGGAATCTATAGTGAGATAATAGAATATAAACCCTCTGCCTTAGGGGGTAGAACTCTGACTAAAACACTAACTGAATGTACTTAAAATTTCTTTTGTTCTCAGTTTTATTTCCTCAAGTTGTCACAGCTATTATATATTGGAATTAAGATTCCAACAAAAAGTTTTCTTAATAAAAAGCCAGTGTTCTTTATGTACAATATTTGAGATTGTCAATGAAAATCAGTTGTGTTTTTAATTAAGATTCGTACTGACAACATGACCCAGGTACTTGAGAAATTTTATCTAGATTTTAGAAATTTTATAATGTAAGAATACAGCAGTTAGGTCTAGTTGACTTTTGGGCTTGACTTTAGATGAATTTGAAGAATTTTAGGCATTTTACTGGGAAGCTCCAAATATTAGTACAGGAAGTCACTCCCTGAATCACTCTCCAGTCTTGGGCCATTTGGTGTCTCTAAACAATGACCACAGCACTCAGCTTGGCAATAGAAATCACTCCAGTTGAACAAGATAAGATAACTGAGAGATACATTAAGGTTCTTGTTTGTTTTTCAATAGATTTTCACAATAGACAATTTTGTCAGCATAGAAACTCCGCATTGTTCTTGTACTTTCTAAACTCAAGACAATAGAGTCAATCTGATTCAAGAGCTAGGGAAGACAATCCTCTTTTCTTGGCGGCTATGGGAAAACTAGCTGTTTAAGTGATTGGAATGATGGAGGTGACACAGATAGGAAGTACCTCTTTAACCAGAGTTTGGTATTCTTTTTAAATAATTCTTCCCTACATCCTTAAGAAAGGAACATAATCCTGCTGATATCTTGATTTTTTTTACTTTGTTTTTTTCCCCAATGAGTTTATTGTGGGTTCTTAAAGCTCTTATAACATTCAATGCATCACTTGTATCAATTATATTTGTACACATGTTGCCATATTTATTTCCAAAGATTTTCTACTTGAGCCCTTGGTATAATCTCCTTTTTCCCTCCTTAAAAAAAATTTTTTTATAAATCATTTTATTGGGGGCTTATACAACTCCCATCACAAACAATACATACATTAACCAGAGTTGTAATGAAGTAACTGGGTTTAGTTCATGCTTCATGTTGAGCTTCGAAGGGCCTGTAGTTCCCTATTCTAATAATGTCGGCTAGACTTTTCCTCCTCATACAGAAGTTTAGCTCTATGTGTTCTGCTAAATCTATTAAAAATATTGTATTCCCTTCATTCTTCCAAAACTTGGTTGACATTTCTCATCCATATTCATTTCTTTTGCAATTATAATATCACCTGTATTAATTTACCCATAATTAATTACAGCTATAGAGAAATTAATATAGGTGACATTGGGAGTTCACCTTTATGAGTGAGACCTGAGTTCTTTTGCTGGCCAATGTCTCTCAAGCACAGTCACAGTCAATGGTGGTTTGTGTGTTGCTATATTGCTAAGCAAATTTCACTGGAGATGCCAAACTACCACCTCCTTTTATTTTCTTTTGCATTTTTGAATCATTTTATTCAGGGCTAATGCAACCCTTATCGCAATCTGTACGTGTATCCATTGTATGCAAAGCACATTTGTACATTTGTTGCCATCATCCTTCTCAAAACAGCTCTTTCCTTTTCCACTCTCTCCTCCCTCATGGGCCCTTGATAATTTATAAATCATTATTATTTTGTTATATTGCAGACTGTCTGAGGCCTTCCTTTCCCACTTCCCTGTTGTCCTTATCCCAGGAAGGAAGTTATATGTAGCTCCTTTTAATTGGTATAATCACAGACTGTTTTAAATCGATGAAGGTCTAAGGAGTCATGTGATCTAACCCACAATCAATTACAGGATGGTCACAGAAATGGTTAGTTTTACTTTTCTTTTTTTAAAAATATAATCCGTATTTTATTGGGGGCTCTTATAGCTGTTATAGCAATCCACTCATCAATTGTTTCAAACACATTTGTGTATATGGAACCATCATCATTTTCAAATCATTCTATTTCTGCTTGAACTCCTCATTTTTTCCTTGCCCCTTCCCTTACAAGCCCTGCCCTCCCATTATTGGGGACCCCTCATACATTATTATTATTTTCGTACCTTACACTCTCTGATTTTTCCTTTCACCCACTTTTCTGTTTTACTTGACCCTGGAGCATATATGTGTAGAATGGGGTGGGGGCTGTGTGAGAAAGCGTACTTACACATTGATCATTCTACTTAGTTCCCATTTATCTCTCTTTTCCCTCAACCCTCCTTCTCCCTTCCCTCCTGGTATTGCTACTCACGTTACTGGTTCTGAGGGGTTTATCAGAACCAGGAATGGTTCTGTCCTGGATGCCCTGTGATGAAAACTCTATCTGTACCAGTGTATATGTCTGGTCTAGTCAGATTTGTGAGGTCAAACTTAGGTCATGCATACATGTTGTGGCAGGCAGGGTTCTCTTAGAGAAATACAATCAGGACACTAGTAATTCTTTTTATATATTTATATATAGAGAAAGCTATATAAGATAAGAAAGAAACAGTTAAATATCTATAAAGCAGTACAGATTGCTCAGTGCAACTCACTTGCGTGAGACAGCTAGAAGACTGACAGTTCTTCAAGTCTTGAGGGCCACTGAGTAGCCCTCAGTAGAGCAATTCAGGCTATCTGGTCACAGGCAGCAAACAGCAGAGCATGTCACCAACAGTCAGCCCGATGACAGAGTCCAACAGTCCCCAGGTCAAGAGATGTATATCCCAGGAGCGTGTCAAAGTAGGGCTTGAAGGAACCTCAACTCACAGCTCCACAGTCCATGATTAGGTATCTCATGGATAGTGTCGCTTGGAGGTTGAGGTACAGGATGAACAAGGCAGCTCTCTGGTATGAAGATCCAAAAGCAAGAGAGAGGGCAGGACTCACTGGGCCCTTCCTGTCTCTGCCCTTCAATTCATCCCGTGTGTTCATTGGCCGTGTCGTCACAACAGACCCACCAATTTTCTGTGGCCATATTGGCAAAGCAAACCTACATATCACAATCCACCCTTTGCTAACATGGCACCTGTACACAATTTTTTACCCATATAGAATTTCCAGACATCAATGAAATCAAACTTATACTTAACATCACACATCTATCATACATATAAATGAGAACACACTGAGTTCAATTATAGCTGATATATCACACATGAGCAAAGAAAAGATTCAATAAGTTCATAAACAGAAAATACATGAACAATCACAAACAGAAAATAAATAAACAATCACAAACCTCACTTCTGCAATTGATCACGTGGTCATAACTGGTTGGTAGAACTTCCTTCTTCTACTATCCGTTCTGGATTACCTTTGCCCTCAGCAATCACTCCAGCTGGTTGGTTGTGGTTTTTTGCCTGGTGGGGTGACCCAGACCTTCATCCCTGAGGCATCTAGGTTTTTAGCTGTCCTGTCATAATGGGGTTGCTGTAATTTACCATTAACTTTTATCACAGAGCATAGTAGTACTAAGAGTTGGCCTATGGGATCTCCTGGATTCGAGACATATTCCTCTTTACCCCCATTATGTAACACCAGGCCAATTTCTTCTTGACAATCTGGGTCAACCACACCACTCAGTACAGTGACACCCTTCCTGATCTGTTGATTGAAAGGCATGAGAAGCCCAAAGTGGCCAGGGGGCATTCTCAGTTGCCAGTTCAGTGGCATCCATGCTGTGTTTCCAGGTGGGAGCATTCGTTTCTTTGGGACCAGGACCTCTAGTCCCGAAGAACATAGGGTTGCTGGGACAGGAAACAAAAATGCTGCAAGTGGATCAGTAGGAGTAATAGTGAGTGGTGCCACTCCAATTTCCACGCCTTGGTTCCTGGACCCATAAATCCTAGCTATTGGAGACACAGCACTATATATTGGCCGCTGGTTTAAAGCATATACAGCTTCCTGGAGAACACTGCCCCAGCCTCGCAAGTTGTTGCCACGTAGTTTGCATCACAGTTGTGTCTTCAGAAGTCCATTCCACCGTTTTATCAAGCCAGCTGCCTCAGGATGATGAGGAATATGATATGACCAATGGATTCCATGGGCATGGGCCCACTGCCGCACTGAATTTGCTGTAAAGTGAGATCCTTGATCTGAAGCAATGCTATGTGGGATGCCATGCCGGTGGATGAGGCATGCTGTAAGTCCACAAATGGTGGTTTGGGCAGAAGCATTGCGTGCAGGGAAGGCATATCCATATCCAAAATAGGTGTCTATTCCAGTCTGAAAAAAGCGCTGCCCCCTCCAGGAGGGGAGTGGTCCTACGTAATCAACTTGCCACCAAGTTGCCAGTTGATCTCCCCAAGGAATGGTTCTATACCATGGACTTAATGTCGGTTTTTGCTGCTGGCAAATAGGGCACTCAGCATTGGCTGTGGGCAAGTCAGCCTTGGTGAGTGGAAGTCCATGTTGCTGTGCCCATGCAAAACCTCCAACCCTGCCATGTCCTTTGTTCATGTGCCCATTGGGCAACAACAGGAGGGGCATAAGAAAGAGGAAAGCCAGTCTCCACAGTGTGTGTCATCTTATCTACTTGATTATTAAAGTCCTCCTCTTCAGAGGTAACCCATTGGTGGGCATTCACATGAGACACGATTATATTTACTTTTTTGGCCCATTCAGAAAGATCCATCCACATACCTCTTCCCCAAACCTCCTTGTCACCAATCTTCCAATCATGTTCCTTCCAAATCCCTGACCATCCAGCCAAGCCATTAGCCACAGCCCATGAATCAGTGTACAGTCTCACATCTGGTCACTTTTCCTTGTAGGCAAACTGAAAGGTCAGGTGCACTGCTCACAGTTCTGCCCATTGGGAGGATTTTCCTTCACCACTATCTTTCAGGGAGATCCCTGAAAGGGGCTGTAGTGCTGCTGCTGTCCACTTGCAAGTGGCACCTGCATGTCGTGCAGAGCCATCTGTGAACCAAGCATGACTTTTCTGTTCTTCAGTTAAATTATCATAAAGAACTCCCCAGAAGGCCATAGGTGCAGATTTGGAAAGAGAAGGTAATGTGACTGGATTGGGGACTGTGGGTATTTGGGCCACTTCTTCATGCAGGTTACTTGTACCTTCGGGTCCTGCTCTGGCCCGATCTTGTATATACCACTTCCATTTAACAACAGAGTGTTGCTGCACACACTCTTTATGATGCTGTGGGTCAGACAATACCCAGTTCATGATGTGTAGTTCATGCCTCATTGTGACTTGGTGGCCCAAGGTGAGGCATCCAGTCTCTACCAAGACCCAGTAACAGGCCAACAGTTGTTTTTCAAAGGGGGAGTAGTTGTCTCGAGAACATGGCAGGACTTTATTCCAAAATCCCAATGGTCTGCACTGTGATTCACCAATCGGGGTCTGCTAAAGACTCCACACTGCATCTTTATCAACAACTGACACTTCTAGCACCATTGGGTCAGCTGGATCATATGATTCCAGTGGCAAAGCAGCTTGCATGGCAACCTGAACCTGTTGCAGAGCCTTTTCTTGTTCCAGGCCCCACTCAACATTGGAGGACTTTTGTGTTATGTGATAAATAGGTCGAAGCAGTACACCCAAGTGAGGGATATGTTGCTTCCAAAATCCAAAAAGGCCCAGTAGGCATTGTGCCTTTTGTTTTGTTGTCGGGGAGCCAGATGCAATAGCTTGTTCTTCATTTTATTGTGAATATCTCGACATACTCCACACCACTGGACCCCTAGAAATTTTACCGAGGTGGAGGGTGCTTGAATCTTTGTTTGGTTAATTTCCCAACCTCTTGTATGCAGATGTTGTACTAATGAATCTAAAGTCTTTGATACAGCCTCCTTAGTGGACCCAATCAGCATAATGTCATCAATATAATGGACTATTGTGACAGGCGATCAAGTTCCCTTCAGACTAAATTATGACACAGGGCAGACGAGTTGATGTACCCCTGGGGAGAGTTGTGAAAGTGTACTGTTGCCCCTGTCAGCTGAAGGAAAACTGCTTTTGGTGATCCTTTGAAATTGGTATTGAGAAGAAGGCATTGGCCAGATCAATAGCTGCATTCCAAGTACCAGGAGAAGTATTAATTTGCTCAAGCAATGAGACCACATCTGGAACTGCAGCTGCAAGTGGAGTCACCCCCTGGTTAAGCTTATGATAATCCACTGTCATTCTCCAGGATCCATCTGTCTTCTTTACAGGCCAAATGGGTGAGCTAAATGGAGATGTGGTAGGAATCACCACCTCTGCATCTTTGAAGTCTTTGATGGTGGCACTGATCTCTGCAATCCCTCCAGGAATGCGGTATTGCTTTTGGTTTACTATTTTCCTAGGCAATGGCAATTCTAATGGTTTCTATTTGGCCTTTCCTACTATGATAGCCCTTATTCCACATTTCAGGGATCCAATTTGGGAGTTCTGCCAGTTACTAAGTATGTCTATTCCAATGATGCATTCTGGAACTGGGGAAATAACCACAGGATAGGTTCAGGGACGTACCAGATCCACAGTGAGGCATACCTGAGCTAAAACTCCATTAAGAATTTGACGTCTATAAGTCCCCACTCTGAACAGTGGGCCTTCAAAACACTTTGGGTCCCCTGGAATTAGTGTCAGTTCAGAACCAGTGTCCAGTAATACCTGAAAAGTTTGATTATTTCCTTTCCCCCAATGAAGAGTCACTCTTGTGAAAGGCTGCAGGTCCCTTTGGGGAAGGATAGAAGAAAGACTAACAGCATAAACCTTTGGTGATGTGGCAGGGTCCTTCTTCCAAGGGACTGGTCTTCCCCTCACTGAAGTGGTTGTGGGCCTGTAAACTGGCTCAGGTCTGGGAATTGGTTGAGTGATCGTGACTGCCTATCCCTCTGTTCACCTGATCCATCATTCTTCTGCCTGTATAGGTCATGTAAATATTTAGTAGGTTTCCCATCTATTTCATGCCTAGGGACACCATGTCTAAGTAGCCAATGTCATAATTCCACACGAGACAGGCTGCTTTGATTACCACGAAAGGCTTGTTGTCTATTATAACCACGTCCACCCTGTCTCTGTTAATTCACTGCTGACATGTGCCCTCTGATACCACGGAGTCCAATCAGCCCCATCGTGGGCAAATGTTGGAGTTCACTTAAGGGAGTTCCCACAGTTAATCCTGGTACACACAACATAGCAATTAAAGGAGTCTTCAAAGATGCTGGGGCCCACCTCATGGTTGGACCCATGAGGTTGTAGTGAAGAATATGTCCTGAGAACACCCCCTTTTGGGGTCTATGGAAGTATCCTGATAGATCCATTCCACCATACCAATTTCCCTCAGCTTTTGGATGCCTTCTTCTACAGTATACCAAGGTAGGTCAGGCACCTCAAGTTGGTCTAATCTAGGCCATCTGGCAGTCCATGCCTCAGTGAACCAGCCAAATAAGGAGTTGTATCCTCTCTTAGCCTCTCTCGCTGAAACATTGAAAGAAGAGTCTGTGCTTAGGGGTCCCATATCCAGAAACTCAGACTTATCTAATATTACATTTTTTGCAGCAGTATCCCACACCCTCAGTAACCATTCCCAGGGATACTCCCCAGGCTTTTGCTTGTATGTATTTGAAAGCTCGATCAGTTCTTTGTGAGTATAGTGTACTTCTTCTGGAGTAATCACCTCAACCTCACCCTTAGGAGCTTTCCTTGCCTTAATTTTAGTTGTAGGTCTAGCAGAAACTATCAATGATGATGGTGTTTCCTGGGTTTTCTCAGCACTATCCTGTAAGTCATTTCCCTCAGGCAATGATAGAGATGCAGCCCCACCTGGCGTTTCACCTTGAGTAGGTTGGTTGTTCTGCTCAGGTGTGGGTTGCTTTGTTGATAGTAGCCTACAATCTTCATCTGGCAGGGGCAGATCTATTGACTGGGCTGGTTCACTTGTCTCTAATGGTGGCATAATATTCTCCTCTTCTGGATCATCAGCCCATATATTCCCATCCCAAGTTTCAGGGTCCCAATTTTTTCCTATCAATGCCCTCACTTTGGCTTCCGACACTGCTCTAGATCTGCCATTCAGCTGACATTGTAATTCAGCCACTCGCATAATGAGACTTTGGACCTGGTTCTCAGCAATATTGGCTCTTTTGCTACAGGCAAGAAGGCTTTCCTTTGTAGCACATTCACAACCCCTCATGTCTGTGAGTCGGCACTTAAGGCATGCTTCTGAGGTCCTGAGGCAATCCCTCTCCTTAATCACATAGTCCATTGTAAAGAGGACCAGCCAACCAGCTTCCTTATACTTGACATCCTGATAAAACTGCTGGAATATATCAAACATACATTCTCCCAGAGCCTCTCCTGTAACCAGCACCCCCATCCATCTGTGCTCCTACTTTAGGTATTAGCTTTGCTATTTCACACCATGGACTAGTAGGATTGGCAAAATTACCCATTGCTTTAGGTCTAAAATTAGCATCCCCAGTGCTCTTAAGACTAATCAGATTGGAAAACCAATCAAAAAAATCCATCTTTATGATTTTATTTCTCTAGAAGCACTCCTGGTACCACTTGTGTCAGGCAGGGTTCTCTTAGAGGAATACAATCAGGACACTAGTAATTCTTTTTATATATTTATATATAGAGAAAGCTATATAAGATAAGAAACAGTTAAATATCTATAAAGCAGTACAGATTGCTCGGTGCAACTCACTTGCGTAAGACAGCTAGAAGACTGACAGTCATTCAAGTCTTGAAGGCTGCTGAGTAGTCCTCTGTAAAGCAATTCTGGCTATCTGGATACAGGCAGCAAACAGCAGAGGAGGTCACCAACAGTCAGCCCGATGACAGAGTCCAACTCTGTCAAGCTCAAGAGATGTATATCCCAGGAGCATGGCAAAGCAGGGCTTGAAGGAACCTCAACTCACAGCTCCACAGTCCATGATTAGGTGTCCCACGGATAGTGTTGCTTGGAAGTCGAGGCACAGGATGAACAAGGCAGCTCTCTGGTCCAAAGATACAAAAGCAATAAAGGGGGCGGGACTCACTGGGCCCTTCCTATCTGTGCCCTTCAGTTCATCCCGTGTGTTATTGGCCGTGCCGTCACAACAGACCCACCAATTTTCTGTGGCCATGTTGGCATAACAAACCTACCCATCACGCATTTATTTAATCTATCAACGTGATCTTTTCTTTTTTTTGAGGGGGGACATCACTGTCCTCTGGTGGTCGTGGGAGCTACCCAGCCTTGTTCCTGGAGAGCCGCTCCTGGATTTGAACTGCTAAGCC
>PVJH01001447.1:0-166445 GCA_004026705.1 Nesogale talazaci
CCCAGCTACTGAAACCCTAGCCAAGTCAAAATGGTTTTCCCATCCCCCAAGGCCCATAGCATCTACCCCCACTTGTCGTTACAGTGGATGGAATAAAAAATTACAAAGCACCCAAAACGCATTGTCAAGAGGAAAGCCAAGTCAGTAGGATCGTCCTCCCATATCCTCTCCGCGTGAGGCTTGGTGGTCGGTGAAGTGAGTGTGAGGAGCTTGTCAAGCACGACCTTCCTCTCTCACTCACTGGCCTGCATCCTCAAGGCCTCCCTGGCAGCCACCCTGATCTGGGCCCTGCATCTACTCTGTGCCCCATTCTGTGCTGTGTGCCTCGCAGGGACCCTCGGCAAGGAGGGGGTGCACACGGGGCCTTGCTGCGCAAGAGGAAGAAGAATGCAATAGACAGGAAGCAGTCACTGGCCTGGGCCATCACCCAAGGGCTCCCCCACCCGGCAAGTTCCGAGTTTGCACGTCTCCACAATGGGAAGAAGCTGAAAATGAGGGTGTCTGAGTTTCCTGAGGACTCTGCTGATCTCTGCCTGGAAAATTCCAAGAGCAGCCCTTCTACGCTCATGGCCTGGGAGGCCTCTAATCCCAAGTCCTACCAGTCAGGTGCCCCAGGCATCCTCAGATTGTTGCCAGCCCTGCCTGGAACCTTCTCTGCCCTTCAAGGAGCGGAAGCGTCCCCTGCTGACCCGCAGCCAGCTACAGGCCAGGCCACCTGCTCCCTCGCCGTGCAGATCAGAGAAGCAGCTCCGAGGAGGGCCTTGGGTGACAGCCGGCCCAGATAGGGAGCCAGGGTCTGCCCAACAGGGAACCTGGGCTCCGTGTTCAAGCTCCAGTGCACACAGGGACAAGGGGCCAGAGCAAATGCCACCAAATTCATCAAGGCTGTCATCGCAATGAAGCCACGGAGTGATTCTTTTACCCATTGGTGCACGCCCTCCACCTTCACCTCCTCCAACGCGCATTCTGCTTTGCCTTTTCCTGCAGGATGGTGACGCGTGCCTGGACGGTCCCTGTAAGAGGCTGCCTCCCGCCCAGGCACCTGCAAGTGCTTCTCAGCTTCGGCACCGTTGGAGGTGTCCTTGGTTTGGTGAGAAGGAGCCCGGGGCGTGCCAGGGTCAAGTGCCCCCGGCTACCCACGGAAAGGTCAGAAGTTGGAAGCCACCCACCAGCCAAGCTGGGGACCTACACCACCAGGCAGGTGTGAGGCTAGCAGACTCTGTGGGGCGTCTGCTGTGTGCACCCTGACTCAGTATCAGCTCCAGGCACTGGGTCTGTTTTGTTTGTTGATATGCACACCTATTAGAGGGGGCGCTGGTGCCATTGGGCCCACCCCGTGACTCTGCAGGAGAAAGACATGCCAACCTGCTCTGTGAAAGTGAACCGCCTATGAAACCCAAGAGAGCAGTTCACAGGGTGTTGGTCTGATTCTGAACCCAATGCGGGGGTGGGGGGCATCTGTTCATACACTAATTGTGTCCCCCAGTCATCATCTCCACCAAATGACCTTTCCCTGCAAGGTCCCATTCCTCTTTCCTGGAGAGAGGGAGTAGGCAGGAAAATGTGCACCCCTTTGAGCCAGTGGCCATCCACGGGTGTGCAGGTCGACTGTGCCCCCTCAGGCATCCACACGGGACGAGGGAAGCTAGCTCAGTGTGCACACCATGTCACAAACAAACCTCCTGTCCCATCAGCGGCCAGCCCGCATGGGAAGCAGGTAGCCGTGGAGTTGGAGACTTCAAGGGGACTCTCAAAATGCTAGTGCCATCTGGTGACCACCATCCACTGGGGGACTCATCTGGGACAGGAATATTTCCGTTCTGAAAGAGGGACGGTCTCCAATTGACAGGGACCCCTTCATCCGATGGACTTGTGCCCAGGCTTCCGTCTCACGGTGAGTCCAGGTGGTCAGAGGAGAACTATTCCGGTGGGTTTGTTGGCTGTCCTCTTGCAGAAGCAGGTTGTCGTGCTGTGCCACCAGGGGGCTGTGCATAGCCAGTGTGTGCGATGACCTCGGGAAAGGACGCGTTGCCATTGAGTTTCGACTCACAGTGACCCTGACAGGAAGAGCAGAACTACCCTGCAGGGTTCCTGAGGCTGTAACTCTTTCAGGAAGTGGAACGCTCCCACTTTCTCTCACTCGTGGCTGATGGCTTTTGACCGCAGACCTTGTGTGTTGCCACCCAACTCAAAACCCACTGCGCCACCAGGCTCCTTCAGATGAGGACCCAAGCACGCATCCTTGTGTCACCCAGGGAGGAAACGGGCTCCTCGCTGAGCCAGTCATTAAAGCCAGGATCATTTTCAGTCAAGACTACATGTAAATGATTGTACTCTTTTTTTTTTTAATCACACCTTTAGATGTCTCTACACCATCAAGCAGAAGCTTCTCTCTGGGATGACAGGGACGGAGGTCAAGGACATTGACACAATTCAAATCCTGGAAAAGCCACCCAATGTCCATGAAACTGGGATCAACTACTTAGCTTTCCTGGACTTTACTTCCTAATCCAAAGCCAGTTGAGGCTCTGGTTTTGGACTTGCGCGTCTATGCCCATGCATCAGCTTGACTTGAGGTTTTCTTTCCTGCTCCATCCCTGTCTGGGTTACAGTCACCCGACAAATGAGTTGAGGAGAGCGTTCCCTTTTCTAATTAACGTGTTTGTACATCCAGACAAGAAATCATATTAATATGAAAGAGGGGGAGGGTGGAGTGGAGACCCAAAGCCCATTTGTAGATACTGTAATTGGACATCCCCTCACAGAAGAGTCATAAGGAAGAGATGAGTCAGTCAGGGTGCAGTCTAGCACAGATGAAACATACAACTTTTCTCTAGTTCTTTAGAGCTTCCTATCTGCCCCCCATCATGACCCCATACCTGCCTTACAAATCCAGCTACTCTAAAGCATGTCCACTGGTCCAGGTAAGAGCTCAAAATGCAGGGAGTTGAGGACAGATAAACCCCTCAAGACCAATAATGAGAGTAGCAATACCAGGAGTGTAGGGGGAAGGAAAGTGGGGAGGGAAAGAGGGAACCGATCACAGTGGTCCACATATAACACCCCCCAGGGGGATGAGTAACAAGAAACATGGGTGAAGGGAGACAGCAGTCAGTGTGAGACATAAAAAAATAATAATTTATAAATTATCAAGGTTCATGAGGAAAGGAGGGTGGGGGAAGAAAGGAAGGGGAAGAATGAGGAGCTGATGCAAAAGATTCAAGTAGAAAGGAAATGTTTTGGAAATGACAATGGCAACATGTGTACAAATGTGCTTCAGACATGAATGGATCATGAAAAGAGGTATAAGAGCCCCCAATAACATGATTTAAAAAGAAAAACAATTGGGATCACATGGTTCCTACATGTTCGGTGAAAGGTGGGCAGTGAATAAGGAAGCCCAGAGAAGAATGGATATATGGGGATTGTGGTGTTGGTTAAGAAGAGGGAAAGTACAATGGATGGACTGCCAGAAGGACAGACACATCTGTCTTGGGAGAAGGACAGTCAGCTTGATCCTTAGACGTGAGGATGGAGTGTGTTCATCTCACATATTGGGATATGTTGTCAAGAGAGGCCAGTCTCTGGGCCAGTCATGCTTGGTAAAGGAGAAGGTCAGGGCAAAAGAGGAAGACCTGCCACCAGATGGACTGGAACATTGGCTGCAACAAGGGCCTGGAGCACAACCATGATGAGGAAGCTTCCTGGGCCGGGCAGGGCTTGGTTCTCTTGGACAGAAGGCTAATGCAATACACGACGGACTCCTCACTCCAACAGCAACAACATACATGCAAACGTGTAGTAGATCCCAACTGTGGAGATATTTGAGTCTTATTTTTCCAGGAAATTCTTTATGTTACAGTTTATCGATGTGTTGAATTCATATACCCTTGAGTCTGCAATGTCTTAGCTTTGCAATTATGCCTCATTTCAATTCCAAATGTTTACCTCTGCCGGCTATCATTCTTCTCTTGATCAATCTTACTAGGTATGGTGTAGATTGCTATTTCAAATGAACAAATACTCTTCTATAGCTGTTTTATAAATCATTCTAGTACTAAATTCAGTTGTTTTTCTTCTCTGCTTTTGTTTTCAAATTTCTTGATGTCTAGCTCATCTGTGGTCGGGCATTCCAACATAAAATAGCCTGGTTTGTGAGTGCAGTGCATTCGCTATTAGCAATTTAGAAAATATTGGCAACCTTTCATGGCAATCTCTTCTTTGGGCTGTAAGTTATTTGGAACTTTCTATAATTGGAAATTCTCCTTAGGAAGTGGTGGAGAAAGCAGTTGGCTATTCAGCCCGCTCTGTTCTCCACCCTCTCCACCATGTTCTCTACCCCAGCAGACTGGCCAGTACAGGCTGCATCAACCAGCAATCCACATATGCGAGCCTGGTTCCTGGCTCAAAGGAGCTGAGAGGATGAAGGAGCGTGAACTCAGAGGTGTGGTCCCAGCTGATGGCTTGCTTTCCTCAGAACCAAGTCAGCACAGAGACAGTGCTGACCAAATGCTGTCCAAATGGCTTTGGCGTCCCTGAGTGATGCCAACGTTTAATTCACTTCGCTGCTAACAAAAAGGTTAGGGACTGCGTCCATTCAGATGGCTAAGAGGAAAGGACTGGTGATTGGATCCCAAAGCTGCAGCCATTGAAGCGCCTGTCAAGCACAGGTCTGCACTGACACCCAGGAGGTCACAACGCATCAGAGATGATTCAGCAGAACTCAACCCAGCAGGTCAAAGACAACTGGTCCCATTGGCTTCAGGACACCTTCAGTTTCCCTCTCCTTAGGAAGGAGATGAGTTCTGTGGTGCATAACCTGCCCTTACTGAGCCCAAGACTCGGTGTGAATCAAACTCCTCTTTGACTCCAGATTCCAGGAGCAAAGAGATAGAAGGGTCTTTAGAGATCGTGGGGCCAACACCTTCCTGGCACTTCTGGGGAAACTAAGGGCTAGAGAGGAGAGGAGACTTGTCCAAGGTCAGTTGCTAGAGACTGAGCTAGAAGCCATGCCCCAATCCGTAGGTTTCTTCCCCTACCAGGCAACGAGCCCACACCCAGCCCTGTGTATCTTGACTGGAGCAGAAGGCCACATCTTCTCCTTCAGAGCACCTGGTGAGTTTCAGTTTGCCATCAGCAGCCAATGCTTAACCTGCAGAACCACCAGGGTCCCCTGGGTTAGCACAACACCGCTGTTCAGGAGCTGGTGAGGAGAGGAGAGAGAAGGAGCCTGGACCCTGGGAGTTAATTCTCCAGGCAGAGGAAGAAGTCCCTGCAATTCTCAAAGGCTGGTTCATTTCCTTCTCCTGACCTGTGCCTCTCCTATCAAGCCTGCACAGACGGAGAGCTAATTAAATAAGGCCACAATAGCCAACTGGCCTGGGACTGTGTCCCTTCCACGGCCAAGCCTGAGTCCTTTATGGGGGAGATTTTGAAAACAGAATAAACAAAGATGGGCACAAAGCTGAGGGAAAGCAATTGCTCAGAGATCAAGCCAGGCAGGAAATAATTATGAAGGACAGATGCCCAAGTCACACGCTGGCAGCAGCCCGTGCTTGAGACCCCTCTGGGCATCCTGGGACCAGGACGCTGTGGTCTCTTTTACATTCCACCTCTGCTTGTGGGGCCCATCATCAAAACACAGAAGTGAAGCGCACCGATGTTTGGAAATAAAACACCAGGGTTGCAGGAGCAAGGGAGGTTAGTGGCAATTAGTGAAAGGTTGGATTCCGAGTGTTTTTAAAAATAGCTTAGGCTTACCAAAAGGGACCTGTTTTATTAACAGATTTTTTTAATTCCCATCTTTTAAAGTCACCTTATAAAAATAAGGCTATTTATAAAGGAAGAGGCCCTACCGGAGTCATGCTTAAGCACTGGCCTCAAACTCTGGTACCTCTGAAAGAGAAAGTCCTAGTTAGCTGCCCCCACAAAGATGACGACTACAAACACTATGGGTAGTCCCATCCATCACACGGGGCCACTGTGATTCAGATTGAACTCCGTGAACCAATGAAAGATGGAAACGAGGGAGACTAATTGGCACTCTGCATAAGCCGCTCCCCCCCCCCCACTTTCTTCATCCCCACGCAGAAGAGCCAACTTCACTGCCTTCCTCCTGTCCCGGATTCTCCAAACAACGCCTCAAGGGGATCCAGACTTTGGGGAACACTTTACACTTTCCAGGTCCCTCTCGTGAATCACCTGGATATCATCTCCTTGTACGAGTGTGACCCTCATTAGAAAAAAGGTCTGTACACAGCCAGAAGGTTCCTCAGAAGAAGAACATTGAGACGTCATCCCACGGACGTGGAGAATGTCAACAGAAGGAGCAACTCTCTGGAGAGGAACGTGGTGAAGTCAATGGTCAGTGTAAAAGAGGACAACTCTCCATGAGCCATGAGGACATGGCTGTAGCAACCATGCAGCACTCACTATCAGATGGGCAGGGGAGTGGGTAGGTTTTCATACATGCCGTACCCCGGAGTGGGAGCCCAAGATCAACCACAGTCAGTCTGACTGTAAGAGAAGAAAGAACACTGATGCTCATGGAGGGGGAACCAACCTATGCAAAGTCTATGCAGCTAGTAAGTGACTGGCTAGAATTCGAACCTCGCCTGTCCTGTGAGAGAATCCTGAGATCCCACGGTTGGTTCTGGGCTACTTGAGGGTGCCTGGTCTCCCCTGGGTGGTTCTAAAGGTGCCCTGGTGCTATTGTTGTCAGGGTCTGTTGGCTCAGCTCAGCTTGGACTCACAGTGTCCCTGGGTAGGACAGAAAGAAACACTTCCAGGACCTGTGCCATCCTCCCAATTGTTCACAGGTGTTTGAGCCCACTGATGTAGCCACTGTACCTGTCCATCTCCTTGGGGACCATCCTCTTTTTCACAGTCCCTCCACTTTACTAAGCATAATTTCCTTCTCCAGAGACAAGCCTCTTCTGAGAACTTCTTCAAAATACATGGAGCAAGGTCTTGCCATCCTTTCCTCTAAGGAAAGTCTGTACTTCGCACAAAACAGACTCATTTGTTCTTTTGACAGTCCAGGATGTTTTCAGTATTCTTCACCGACGCCGTAGTTCAAATGCATGGATTTTTCTTTGGTCTTCCAGATCCGCTATCTAACTTTCACAAATATATGAGGCCCTTGAAAGTGTCGAGCCTGGAGTCAGGCACACTCTTGTCCTCAAAGTGACACTGTTGCCTCAAGAGGTACTCTAAAGAGGTCGTGTGCATTGCATTTACCCAATGTAATGTGCCGTTGGAACTCTTGACTGCTACTTCCTTCCACGAGCATTGACTGTGGATCAACGCCAGGTGAATTCATTGACAACTTTAATCTTTCCCCCACTTAGAATGAGGCTGCCTGGGTAGTTGCTCAGGGGCTAACCAAAATATTGACGGTCCCAACTCGCTAGTCACTGAGTAAGAAAAGACCTGGGGAACCCGCTACACTAAGACTTACCACCTTGGGGCATTTGTACTTCGTCCTGCTGGGCCCCCAAGTGCTGAAAGCAGCGCCTCCGCACCCAGCAACATCAGGTGTCTGTGAACAGCTTGAAGTAATGTCTCATTACAGCATTGAGGTGGGCGGGTCCCACCTAACAAGCACCTGAGCACAGGGGGAAGCCACAGTAAGCCAGAGGGTGATGTCCTGGGCCGGGAAGGCAGCAATCCCCCAGAACTTTGCAAGAAGGAAGACCTGGACTGATGGAGAGTAGGAAGCACGGGCCTTGCCAATCCCGAGGGAAGCGTGATGGAAAGCAGGGAATGGAGAAGAGGCAGGGATGTGGGCAGTGTCACCGTGCTCTTTCCAATGAACCTTGAGGGTGCAAGGCCTGCACATCGAGCGCTGGCTGGGTGTGCCAGCCACGGACATGCGTAATGGTGAGAGCCCCCCATTGCTGCTCAATGGGTAGGGTCTGGACTCCAACCAAAATGCATTCTAACCCCAAACCCCCCCCTCTCATGGAGAGTGTGATGACTTTCTTGTAGCCCTTGCTCCTCTTGTGTTCAGGAAAGACAACGGTCCTTACTGAGGGTGGTGTAGGGTCATAACAAGAGAGGAGCGTGCTCAGTCTGCAGCACAGTATGTGCACAGGGAACGTCCACAGGCCTTCCTTGGCAGCCTGCCCAAACCCCATCCCTGTGCAGATTCTCAGAACACGGCCAGGTCCTCCTGCCGAGGTCACACTTGCTCTGTCTGAAGAGAGGGGGCTGCGTGGAGTGCAGGATGCTCTTCCTACACCAAACCCAGTGCTGTCCAGTGGATTCTGGCCCATCAGAAACCTTTAGGATGGAGTTGAACTACCACATAGGGTTTCCAAGGTTGCAGACCTCTATGGAAGCAGCGTGCCCCAGCTTTCCCTTACAGAGCAGCTGGTGGAGTCAAACCATTAACCTTCCTTTTGGAAGCCAAGCATCTGACCCACTGCACCACCCATGCCCCTTATTCCTGCAGGGAGCCTGGGAAAAGGCCATGTCTCTCCTAAGTCCGGTCTTCGTGGAAGCCTGACAGAAATTAAATTCAGCACCTCTGCTGCTTTGCTCTGCCTTTAGTTTGACCTCTTCTCACTCTGCCTGGGCCCTGCCACTCGCTGCGGACACAGACAAGAGGCTGCACTGGGAGCCTTCGGACGCAGATGGGAGAACTCTGGAATTGGAAGTCAGAAGGCCGTGCGTTGTTGCCCCGCAGTGCTGGGCATTGCACTGTGATGGGCGGGAGAGGGCACGTATCCTCCCCTGGGGTCTGCCTCAGAGGTGCTCAGAGGCTCTTCCACTTGGATAAAAACATGATTATTTTATTCTTAGTTTAAATGCCCTCTGGTGTTTGAAAGTGCACACGTTTTATGTTTCATTCCAAATATATCGGTCCTCACTTTAATATGCAGGTAATATTTTCAAATCACTTCATTTTTTTAAATTTTTGCTGTCAAAATCAGCACATTTAACAGGCTCCCCTGCATAAACCTGCATCAGTATTGATTTTGCCCAACCCATACACCGCCTAGAATCCATCCCCATATCCTGGGTGAACCGCGTCTGCAGCCTGGGAAACATGACTTGATCCAAGCTTCACATCCAAAGGCCACAGAGTGGACGTCAATCTTGTCATTTCCTGTTTCATCTTCCACTTTATCTTCACCAAGAGCAAGTCAGTGATGTAAGAATCACCTGGAGATCTTGCTCCGGTGGAGGTCGGACTCAGTATAGCTGGGTTTGGGGGGCGGGAGGGTAAAGTCTCAGCAGGGTGGGTGAGTTGAGTGGGCATGAACCAGCAGAACTTGACACTCTCCATCAATATTGCCTGTGCCTGGTAATTCAGCCGCAGTGGAAAGCAGCTGGGGTGATAATAAGTATGAACCATTTCTCCAGCTCAAAGGAATCTTTGCCAATCCTTGTCATGAGGCTGTCGTGTGCATTAAAGAATCATGAGGGATTGGCAGACCAGCACTGAGTCTAGGGAATGCAGGAAAGGTCTAGACTGTTAGCTGAAAAGTCACCAGCAAAGGCCCACCAGCAGCCTATATGGAAAAAGGCCCAGTGCCTGTCTCCATAAACAGTACACGTCCAGAAATATACGGGGAAGTTCTCCAATGTCACCAGGATTGCCATGACTTGGGACCCACATAATGGAATCCTGCAACCACCACCGAGTTCAGCTAGTGAGGAGAATGCAGGCTCTGACACTCACTCGAGCCCGCTGCAACAGTGATCATGGAGTGTCCTCTATTTCCTCACCTGTAAACAGGGGTGAGGACACCCCAACCGGCCTCACTGGCAACGGAGAGAAATAAAGGATGCACAGTCACGACACTTAGGTAAGTGCCTGGCACGTCGTTCAGTTCAAGTGTTTGGGTATTTTCCACAGATCATTCTGGTCCCACCTGGAGAAGGACAGCAGGTTTAAAGGAGAGGGGCAGCACCATGAGATGGATGAACACAATGGGCTTAAGCATCAGAACCCCTGTGGGGATGGCACAGGACGGAGTGGGGGCTCACGATGGGTCAGAACTGACTCCGTGACACCTCACGAGAGCATGCTGAGAACCATAGGTCCAGGAGCAAAGCACCGTCCTGCTCTCAGCTTTGGATTCCTCATGGTAAATGATTCCTCAGGGAATTCTCTCAATGGATAACCCATTGAGGACCTCCTGTACCCTTAGCACAAGCCAAGCCCGTCTTTCCAGAAGGGCTGCTGTGAGGACGAACTACCACAGTGGCTGTGATTGTGTTGTGTCAGTGACCATGCTAGAGGAGGGTGTTTGTTCTGCAGATTCCGGCCATGGGAGAAGTACTGAGCAGGGAGAGAAAGGGAAACGAGGCAGGCGCCATGACATCTTCTAGCGTGATTCTCCGTTCCTCTGGAGACATAAGGAGTCCAGTCTGAGTCCCCGGGTGGTGTCAACAGGAAACCCATCTGACTACCAGCCAGAAACGATGGGGATTCACCAGAAGACACCTGTAGAGGAGATCTCTGGAGATCAACTTCCCGAATGCCAGCCATTGACAGCTGGCAGAGCACAATTCTACTCTGGAAGCACCATGCCCATGCATCAGAGTCTGCCACACGGCAATGGATGGGCCAACCAACAGGGCTGCCTTTGTGGACAGGTTGTGGTCCCTGGTGAAGTCATCTCCTCCTGGGCTGGGTCAACAGGGGAGCAGACACTCTTCAGTAGAGGAAAGGAGCGCACCTCCCTGGAGGGACTCTGACTGCCCATTATGGTGTCCCCCGGGCTTTCCCGCAGAAGTCTATTACGAGGTCCTTAGAATCATCATCTCCTCATCACTGGAAAGCAAGTCGTTGCTCATGGGTTACTTTCTCAAAAAGACGTAGCTTGAACACATTGAAAGAGTCTAAGTCTCCTCCCCGCATTACCTCCGAACCAGCCAAACTCACTGCCATAGGAGTAGATACTGCCAAAAGGGTCATGCTGATGCCGAGGTACGAGTCGGAGCAGGAGGTTAGCTGTGGGAAAGAACTGCTCACCTCGGCACGAGCAGCAGTGCGCACGAGCAGGGGACCTTGTCTTCGTCGGGAGAGTCCGCACGTGATGGCCTCTGTCTTCACAATGTCGTCCCCGGGAAGAGAGCGCTCATCTTCGGGGGCTGTGAATCCTTTCTCTGGAAACCCAGTAGGCACAAAGGAGGGGCTGCTCCCAGGTCCCTTCAGCTCAACTTTGTGAGAAACAAGTTTCCCGGCTGGTCCATCTTCAGCAAACTGAGAGCAGGGGCTCCAGGGGTTGCTACGTAACCAGAGCACCAGCTGACAGCTGCGTGGACAATCATTCGAGCTCAGGTGCCCGGGCATGGAGCGTGGGAACCGGATAGATAAAGAAAGTGTGGGGTGGGGAGGGAGTCTACTTGGGAGGGCTAGTGTTAGAGAAGCCTCTCAGTCCCCCCCCACCCCAGGGAAAGACTTTTAATCCCATGGTGCTCAGCGGATGAGGAGCCAGGGGAGAGACTTGCAAACCTGGGAATAAGATGCTTCCCTGGAGAGCTGTGAGGCGTGCTCCCTTCTTTGGCCTGATTTTGCTCCAGGCATGGGCGCCTGGTTTTGCAAAATCAAATAATAAAGGTCCCTCAATGGTGCGTGACAGTGAGAATGGATTGGATTCCTTGAACATCTCTTGGGTCGAGTAAACAACATTCACAAATTCCAAAGACTGGCGTGAGCGGGTGCCCTCACTTGAACTCATAGTGCCTCTCTGCCTAACCCAACAACACGTGCCAGCCCGCCATCCTGGCTGCGCTTAAGTGCCCCCTGACACCACCCACGGCGTCAACCCATCTCCTGGAGGCCCTTCCTCCTTCTGCACAGACTGTCTGCCTTAGCCAACATGCTGTCCTTCTCCAGAAATGAGTCCTCCATGAGCAAATAAAGGCTCAGCAAAAAGTCAGAACCTGCATATCTCGGGGACCAGATATCGTCCAGTCATAGATGGCTTCCAACTCAGGTAAGACATCAGGACAGAAAGGATGATTTGGTTGAGTTGTGAAAGATGCTCTTCAAGTGGGAGGAAAGGCGTTATTCCCCCACAGAGAGAGAGCGCTGGCAAAGACACCAGAGAGCAGGAAAGGACAAAAGAAATTCTCTTCTTCATTAAGACACACAGCCCCCAGACAGAGCTTGGCTGGGCCAGTCAGAGGAATGAGTGGGCGGAGCCAGGGCATCATGACCGCATGATGACTGGGCGGCCCCAGGTTTGTTCCAGGTCCCTCAGTGATGGAGCACAGTTCCTAACTAAAGGCGGCGGCTCCCCATCAACCAGCGGCCCCTGACCTGCTTCGTTGCAGATGGCAGTCAAGAAAACGCAGTGCTCTACTCACCCCACGTGGATTGCCCTGAGTTCGAACGGACTGGATGCCGCAGATAGGATGCGAAGGGAGGTTAGTGGGAAGCCCTCCTCTTGGGAACTCACACTCCCTCCTACACGACTGCTCGGGGTCACAGTTCAAGACCGTATCGCTTTCAGTTCTGACACAGGGTCAAGATGTAATTACATGGCTCAACGAGCAGTCTTTCTCTTTAAAACGGAAATGTAATTGGAGATATTATCCATAACCCTAGTCATTTAATCGCAAAATAACCCTTCTGCGGCACTTCACTGGAGGTTAATGAGGAGGCCTGAGGAGTTGGACTGTAGACTGTAAGATCGGCGATGTGAACCCACCAGCCACTCTGTGGGAGGAAGATGAGGCTCTCTGGCTCCACAAAGACTTACAGCTTCGAGACTCCAAGCCAGCAGTTCCACTCTGCCCTGTGGAGAAGGCATCTGCTGGTAAGGACTCCATGGCAGTGGGTTGGTTTGAGGGAAAGACTATCTGTGTTAGTCTGGGTAGACGAGAGAAACAAATTCATAGGCATGCATTTGGATATAAGGGAAGGGTTTACATGCAAGAGGAATGAAACATTGAGAAAGCATCCCAACCCAGTCCAGTCCAAGGTCATAAGTCCGATATTAGCCCATATGTCCTATACCAGTCTATAAAGTCTCCTTCCAATTCACAAAGTCACAGGCCAGTGGGTACAGAGTCTTGTGTATCCAGCTGGGGTAGAGGCATCCCGGCACTGGCAAAGGTCATTTCCAGAACTCAGGGTCCATCAGCAGTATCCATTGTCGGTACAAACATCTCAGCACTGGCAGAGGTCTCCCTGTGGCTTCTCTAGCCCGAGAGGTCTGATTCCATCAGGGCAAGGCCATGTGGCTTCTTCTCCAGACCTCCATTCTCCAGGAATCAGGATAGAATAGCATGCTGTCATATTGTCTAGACAGGAGTTCATCATCTCAGTGAATGGAGTGATCCCCAACCACTAGAGAAAATGACCTCTCATCTCCACATGGGAAATACTGCGAGGCTTCCCAGAATTCTCAGGAGAAAGCCAAGCGCACACAGAGGCTTCATTGGCTACTCAATGGCTATCTCCAGATTAACAGGCCAGACTCCACCCCTACATCTCAATCATGAAATTGCCATAGGTACATAACTGCCACACTATCGTTCTGTTTGGTTCATTTATATAAGACGGGTATTGGGGAGAAGAGACAGTATCGCAGGTCTAATGCCTATCCACCTGGATCGGGTCCTCCTTGGGTAAGAAAGAAGAAATCCACTAGGGAGACCGTGGCAGTCAATAGGCCATGCTAGCCAGGCCTGTCGCTTCTTAAGCCATACTTGTTTGGTGCTGGTCTCTCTTGAGTGCTTCTTTGCTCTGCCAGGTGTGCTGGGAGGGTCCCAGGTAGGTTAGCAGGGTGTTAATATTGTCCCCACACCAAACCGAACTCCCTTCCAATGAAAAGATACCAACTCCAAGAGACCCTATAGGACAGGATAGAACTGCCCCTGTGAGTTTCCAAAACTGTACCTCTATATATAGGAGTGGGAAGTCCCCGTGTTTCTCTTGAGGAGCAGCTGGTGGTTTCAAACTGCTGACCTTGCAATTAGCAGCCCAATGCATAATCACTGAACCACCAGAGCTCATCAACTGTCCCCGGGGCCAGATAAAGAAGGTTTCAGTCTTTAACTCTGCCCTACCAGATTGCCTCTGTTGTGCTGTAAATTGTGGTATCCATAACCTGAACATCCCACGTTTAGTCTCATTTCCTTTGTCAAATGGCCAGTCCTGAGCATGAATGCATCTGGGTTCCAATGTAGCTTTTCTATTAACTTACTATGTGATCTTGGGCAAAATGGCCTTCTTCTCTGTTTGTTTGTTTTCTTTTCATTTTCACTCAAAGGTGATAGACATGGGTAGACTGGGTAGCTTCTAAGAGCTAGAAAGCGTCCTTGGCTCATGTAAACTGTTAACACGCTCAGTTCAACACTAGAAGTTTGGAGATCTGTGTTCATTCTCAAAGCACCTCGACCTTGAGAAACCACCACGGCCAACTGCCAACAAGCCAATTCCGACTCAGAGTGACCTCCTTTGCAGAAGTCCTCCTTGGGGTGTCTGAGACAATAAAGCTTTAGGGGAGAAGCAGGCAGCCTCATCTTTCTCCCTGGGGCCGGGGGTTGTGCACCTGGTGGGTTTGCACTGAGAGGTAAGATTCCCAGAGAGCAAATGACTGGTCTTCACATTCCAGAAGACCGTGTGCGCTCAACTCCAAACAGCCCCCTCGTCCACTGCAGAGGATGTCGGTACCACTCACCTCAGAGAGAGCCCAATGCCAGAATATAAAACCTCTCCCCCATTCTCCCCTGCCTCAGCCACCTGCGCCAAGATGGTACCAGGATGAACAGCTGCTTCGTTCCATCTTCCATGCGTGAGCATGTCTGCCAGGCGTGCAAGTGAAAAAAAGAGATACTGGGGTGGACTTCCACTCTGGACCAGCTGACAGACAGACCAGGAGGCTGTGGGCAGATGTCAACTGGTAGCCTGGAGAATGGCAGGAGGGAGAGTGTGCCCCTCTTCCCTGATCTGACTGTTGAGTGATGAGATGCGCGTGCTGCCGCCATAAATATGACAGGCAGCTTTGACACTGCAGCTTGGCAGAGCCGTGGTAGAGGTGTGAAGAAGAAATGAGAAGGATTATGAGAGAACTTGACTCTCAGGACACCGCACAGAGAATTATGGAGCTGGGAGACACGGGGACATCTGTCTGCTGCCCCGTCTCTGTGGGTAGCAATACCATCGATGCTGTTGCTGCTGCTTGCCAAGTCAATTCTGATTCGTGGTGATGCACACAGAATAGAATCGCCCTCCATCTAAAATGGCCCACTGGCCCTTTCTTCCCGGGCACTCTGGTGTGGGCTTGAATGGCCAACTTTGAGTTAGTAGTTGAGTGCTTACTCCCTTGTGCCACCCGGGGATTGTAGGTCATAGCAAGTCCTTGCCCCTTACTCCCTAGTTGCCATGGAGAGGATGCTGACTCCCGGTGACCCTGGAGGAGAACACAGCCCCAGTGAGCTTCTGAGAGCATACTTCACTTAGTTCTGGGAGTAGAAAGCCTCATCTTTTCCCACCAAGCAGCTGGTGAATTTGAACTGCTGACCTACAGATCTCATCCCAACCACTTTGCCACTAGGGCACCTTAGGGTGAAACTAGTGTTTTACTCCCTGTTTCATGGTGAGATCCCAGACATTGAAGCTTCACACTCTTACGCCTCTTACATTGGAGTCAGGGTTTGACCCTTGTAAGACCAGATGAAAATTCTAGTTCCACCCATCAAGAAAAGGCCACTGATAAGTATGTGAAAAATGCAAACCTCAATTGCAGGGTGTTTTGAACCCTTTATTTTTAACATATTCAGGTTGAATGCATTCCGTGGTTTCAGCATCTTTCTACACCCGAATCAGTTGCAAATACAGATCTTTAAAGCGGAATTTTATTTTTAGATGTTACCTATTTGCAACCCACAATACCCTCTCTCACCAAATCATCCAAGAGACTAATTGTGTTAGATAAATCTGCCATAGAAGATCTCTTTAAAGTGTTAAAAAAAACAGGCATTTGTAAGGTGTGCCTGGCCTAAGCCAAAGCATTTAACATCACCTCACATGCATGTAACAGCCAGACCATGAATAGGGAAGACCAAAGTATAATTGACACATTTGAATTATGATATAGGCGTAGCGTGTTTAATGGACCATGGACTGACAAAAGAATGAACCGATCTCTCTGGGTAGAAGTATAGCCAGAAGGCTCCTTTGAAGGACATCCTGTTTGGTAAAGTAGGGGGTCAGTGAAAAAGAGGAATCCACCAATGATTCTGAGGCGGGCACAGGAGGAGCCCATGCTTCATCCTGATACGTACGTAATGGAGCTACGATGCGTTTGAACCAATTCAATGGCAGCGAAGGCAGCCAAGTCACCTGTCTACCTTACAGCAGAGGGTTCTCGTGAGTAGGATGAAAGGTGTCAGCCAAGAAAGGCCCATTGCATACAGAGGTGTGGCACGGATTTCGTGGGGGAGCCGGCTGGCACTCCTCTGTTGTGTGGAATGCCAGTCACGGGGCAGAAGAGTGGTTGGTGCCATTCCCCTCAGAAAGGGCAGAGCCAGAGACGAAGTTTCTGCAGCAGCAGCCCCTCAGGTGGCTGAGAAGGAGAAACGCCTCACTATTCCTGTCATCCCCAAAGAGGGGTTCAGAAAGTGGTGAGACACAGCGCCCGCTTCTTGGTTTTCCCCGTTGCTGTAGAGGAAGGCACATGCTTGTCCACAGCACCGTCCCCCACCTCAGAGACGAGGCAAGGGGTGCTTGGAAAGCCAAGTTCCCCTCCCGCTGCCGCCTGGCCAGAACCCTCCCTTGGGGTCGAGTGTACTGTCTCAGAGCAGTCTCTGCATATTTCCGTGGGTCTTAGGGACAGCGGAGTCTTTCCAGCAGAGCCGCTCATCGGAAACCAGGGCCCTCTGTAGTCAGTGCAAGGGTCAGAGCGGACTCTGAGCACACAAAGGCCCAACAGGAAGTGATGACTCATGCCCGAGCTGCCGCTTCCTCAAATGATAATCGGGTGTCCAGGCAGCTGTCCAAAGGACTACTCATTCAGCATGCGACAGGAGATCTCTGCGACTAATCAGAACACCAAGGTTAAGATCAATGAGAGGACTCGGGTTGGGTTTAAAATCTGCCATGGAACCTGGCCAGCCTTCCTTTATAAAATCCAGTGCTTTGTCCTCAGACCAGGGACTCACTGAACTCCAGGGGAGACCTGCTTTGTTCTCCAGAATACTGCTTGGCCTTCTGGGTACTTCACTATCTCTGTCGTTGTGACTAGTTATTCAAGAGGAGCTTGACAGTTCACCCGAGAAAGGAAAAATCCAGCATCATAGGCATATACCTCAAAACCCACTAGCCACTCATGGGAAAAAGAAGAGGCTGCCTTCTGTCATAAAGATTTGTCATCTCGGAAACCTGATATAAGGTCACTCTGAGGTGAAAATAACCCGATGTCTGTGGTTTGCTTTGGCTGGTTTGGCTTGACTTGGCTTGGTGGTACATGTTCTTAGGTTCTCCAAAAGACTCTCACAGTTTCCCACCTTGGACAAAATAGAGATGGGGGTTGAAGCCAAAAAACTAAAGGGAATAAGATCGCAAATCTTTACAATCCAGTTTAGTCTTGAATCATTTCCCAGAACTCTGTCTTTCTGCCACTGTTTATTCTGCTCTAAGCCTTCATTAACTTATGCAGAAGGATGCCCCATGCATTCTCCCCAATTTAGAACTGAGATGGATTCTGAACAGAGGTTTGAGGTTTATTAAAACTGAGAGCAACGTAGAAACAGAGGCTTATGGAGGATATCACTGGGGGGTCAGGGCATGTTTCCCCTTCCTGCACAGTGAAGGTTGGCACACTGTCACCGTTGACTTTTCTTCTGCTACAAGTGTGCTAATTACTACTACTGATACCTCTTTATTGTCATGTTTCCAAGATCCTTGGGGGGAGGGGAGCTTAATTTGATTGACTTTTCTCTATCCCTGATGGCTGTGAAACTTCATTTACTTACTTAATAAAATTAAGTCCCTGTTAAAAGAGTGGGCAGGGAAAAGATAAGAGCTTTGGGGGTCTCATTGATTGCAGGTGGGGGACATTGTCATTGCAAAGTGGGTGGACACTTGGGGGAACTTATTTAGATTTCCTCACTGAGTATTCTTATCTATGAAGTTACAGTAACAGTAATGGCTATTTCTCAGGACTTTTAAAGGTTTACATATGATGAGGTATGTGTGAAGTGCTTAGTAACATTCTCTAAGAATTATATTATTAATATTCACTGCTGCTAACTTTTAAATGTTTTGGTAAGATGAGACAAATTGTTTCCAAAAGTATATGGGAATGCAAGGGAGCTAAAGATCAAGTCAGTCGTGAAGAAGGTCAACATCAGAGCATTCACAGTATTTAACATTAACCCTTCGTGTAAAGCAAGAGTATTCAAAAGAATGTGGCATTGGCATAACAGGAAACAAATCAATGCGACAAAGGATCATACTCATATATACAATTTGCTTTTTCAACAATGAAAGGAACCACTTTTCAATAAGTGGGGCAGGAAAAATGGGATGAGTGTAAGAAAATTTATCAAAACTGTAAGCAATTCCTTCACATGACATGAATCATTGAGTCAAACTTGAACCAAAATGTTAAAACTTATAAAGGAATGTATGGAACAACAGAGTTAAATAGCTCACTGGAAGCCAGACACACTCTTTCTGACACACATTCCTGCTGACAAGCCACCTGGAGCTGTGCTGAGGGAGCCCAAGCCCTGGAGCTGGAGGAGTCACATGGAGACCCACACCAGCACCGAGATGCTTCCACCACCACTGGATCCACAAGACTCTCCACCCCCTGGCCTGCATTCAGCGTCATCCCATGTGTTGCATGAGTCTGAAGAGGAATTTATAGACCGCTGGCTGGAATCATGTAGCATGTGACGGAGAAGAAGAAGATCCCTGCTCTTCCAGAAACCCTTAAGAAAAAGCGAGGGAATTTCCCAGAACTAAAGATCAAACACTAAGAAAGAAGCTTGCTCAAAAGATGCTTCAAAAGGCAAGGAGGAAGCGTATCTACAAGAAAGTGAAGCAGTATCACAAGGAATTCAGGCAGATGGACAGAATGACTCAGATGGAAAGAAAAGCTGGCAACTTCTCTGCACCTGGAGAGCCCAAGCTGGCATCTGTTATCAGGATCAAATCTATCAATGGTGTGAGCCCACAGATTTCCAGTGGCACCTCTGTTCAGCTTAACAAGGCTTCAATAAACACGCTGAAGATTGTGGAACCAAAGCTTGCATGGGGGTACCCAAACCTGGAGTCAGTGAATGAACTGACCTACAAGTGTGGTTATGGTGAAATCGATAAGAAGCATATTGCCTTGAAAGATAACACCATGATTGCAGTAAATGGTCTCTCAGTAAATTTGGCATCATCTGCATGAAGGATGACACCTATACTGTTGGGAAACGCTTCAAAGACGTAAATAACTTCCTGTGGTCTTCAGATTATCTTCTCCACAAGGTGGGATGAAGAAAAAGACTACTCATTTTGTAGAAGGGAGAGATGCAGGCAACAGGAAAGACCAGATCAGCAGGGTTCTTATAAAGTTAAATTAGGGTATCTGCCATGATTATTTTTGTTATCTGGTCTCTTAATAAACAGTGACTGCTTTCAAATGCAATATATATATATATATATATAATTACTCTTTGATATAAAGTTCTCTATTACACATACACACAAAGGGATGCATGGGAGATTATAGTGATAATCCTGAGATAAAAGGATCTCTTTGACTAATATGTAATAAGCATTGGAAAGAAGAGTTGCTGAATGGGATGCCATCACAATGAAAACTACACTTCAGCAAGTACAGTGCTGTCCAATGAAAAGTCAATCACAGCGCGGGAAAAAATCTCAAAAGCAACTTATTTGGATCTAGAATGTGTACAAACTCCTACAAACTAATAAGAAAATGATGAACAATTCCATCTTGAAAATTACCAGAGATTTTAAGAGACACCTCAGAAGAGGTCCAATAAGCACAGAAAGGGTATTCTGTAGAGAAATAGATATGTACATTAAAATCATAATATGGTGAGTTTTGCATCACTGTATTTTGGTATAAAATGTATAAACTGATAACACCAAATGATAGTGAGCATGTGGAGAAATGGAAGCTTTCATATATAACTAATTGGAAGGTAAAATGATACAACCACACTGGAAAATTGTCTGGCAGTTTGTTGTAAAGGTAAAAAGTAAACTATCCTATGTCTCATCAATTATATTGCTAGCTATTTATTCCCCCCAAATGGGAACAAATGCCCACCAAAAAAAAAAAGTAGCTTCATTCCTAAGAGCCAACAGTTGGAAACAATCAGGATATCCATTAATATCTTAATGGATATTAAGAAAACATATTGTACAATTTCACTACAATAGAAAACTGCTCAACAATACAGCAGCATCAATTACTGGCATCATAGCATCATGGATTTATATGATACTGCATTGAATAAATAAAACAAAGGTGTGCTTGGAGCACTATCCCATCCTTATGAAGTTCCTTCAGTGTCAGCAAAATGAGTCTGTGATGGTAGAAATAAAAATGCCATTTGCTTAAAGAAGGTGGGAAGTAAGCGGATCCTCGAATAGGTGGATTTTCCGGTGTGATAATTTCTTTTGCAGCGTTTAACATTTTGTTTGAAATACAATATATATTCAGTGGAATGATAAAGCTTAAGTAATTCTTCTAGGAGTTTTAATTCTATGAGTTCCAATAAGCATCGATGTCCGTGTGTGTTTACATGTATTCAAACCCATAGAATTGAAATCCCCAAAAGAGCCTCTGACTGTATATGGTATTTCAGTAAGAAAAACTCAAATGTTGGGGGGGAAATAAAACATCTTTCAAAACTCGGAATCTCACCACCTCCCACGCAAATGAGGAAGCTCAAGATGTAAAAGGCAAAGAAATGCACCCTCCGTTGCACAGCAATGCGAGCAGAACAAGCAGCGAGGACACCTGGCTCTTTCTTTGGGCTCTGCTTCCAGTACATTGTGTTAACTAACCCTCGGTCACATAATTCATAATGATGACTCAGAATGAGGATCTAGGTCTTTTCACTGAAGGCCTAGACGCTGTCTCCGGGTCCATTGAAAGCCTAGACTTTCATCCTCCTTGGAATCTCCTAGAGAAGTGTGGCATGTGATCTGAGGCAGTGAATACCCATCCAACCCATCCAACCCGCTGTCACTGAGTCACTTCCAAAGCACAGCAGCCCCACGGGAGAGTGGAGAACTTCTCCATGGGGTGTCTGAGACTGTACACGTTTACAAAAATGGAAGGCTTCCATCCATCTCCCAAGAAGCAGCTGGTGGGCTTGAACTGCCAACCCTGCAGTCAACAGCCCAGCTCTCAAATGAGACGATGAATAGTCACACTAAAGCCTTTCAATTAGAATTAAGAGCAGCTGGTCCTCTTGTGGCTCATTCACTCACCGACGGACCGCGCATTCTCGGGGATGCTTATTTCTCTCTTTGGCCTCAGTCGCATTCACAGGCTTGAACTAGATGTTCATGTTCTGGAATGTAGGTACAGCAAAAGATCTGCCCTGCTACGTTTACGAAAAACCTTGTTCATTGGTTTAATAAGCATTCGGTCCAACCTTTAAACTCCCCATTTAGACTCTCTGTTCACCAGAATTGAATTTGCTTTGCTTGCAAAGAATTTTCCTCCAATCCATTTGGTTTCTATCCCTCAGAGGTTCCTTGCTTCCAGCTGGTACAACACGTCTCCAGGGGAGTGCACACAGGTTGTTCTGCTTCCCAGGAGGCCCTCCAGAATCAATATACCCATCAAGGAGGCTCTGCTCTGGGCCATGACATTTGAAAACCCTGAACAGGGCACACAGATATGGAGGTGGGCTTTATAAATGTTGGGGAACCAAACCCTCTTACTTTTTAAAAACAACTCTTTATTGTTTTTTCAAGTGAAAGTTTACAGGGTGAGTTAAGTCTCCTTTTAACTGTCTTCATGCAGATCATCTTGTGCCCTTGAAAACAATGTGTCTGAGTTCTCCTTCCATTCTGTTTGTCTTGTTTCCCTTGACCTAGTTTGCTTTCTCCATCTTGCCATCTCTGCTTTACTTTGGGATAAATATTGCCCACCTGACCTCCTGTAGTTCAATGTTTAAGGGAGTATGCTTCTCATAGTTGATAAGCCAAACTATTACTTGGCTAAAAAAAGTAACCTGCAGAGATAACTTTGATTCCAGGTTGAGAGGAAAATGTAGGGCAATAGTGCCAAGGGTTCCACTAGTCTCTCTCTCTAGGTCAGGTCTTTCCTGGCATTGGAGTTTTGTTCTTCCCTTCTCTCTAAGACCATCTATTGTGTCTCTTCAGAGAGAGTTGTGATGATAGCTGGGCACCATCTAGTTCTTCTGGTCTCGGGGTAGAAAAAGTTCACATGGCCTAAGTTCCCAATGGACTACTTGGTTCTTTGAACCTTTTATTCCCGTCCTTCTCTTTTGCTCCAGAGGAACAGAGATGAATAACTGGGTCTTCCATGGATGCTCACAATTTTTTGCGTTCTGGACACCACTCAAAGCCAGGATGCAGACCATTATCTTTGTGAACCATGTCATGCTAATGGACTAAGTTGTCCCCCAGGATGTTGTCATTAGACACCATTGAGTCAGCTCTAAGCCCTAGTCACCCTATCTCCAACTGAATAAAACCCTACCGGGCTGGGACCACCCTCAAGTTTGTTCCTAAAATGAGTCTCATGGACTTCAAGGGCAGGGTAGGAGGTGGCCTTAAATGCACTGCCAAACCCTTGAGATGTTTTTCCATCTGCTTCTACTCTGCAGTGGGCATTGAGGCCACCCTCATTCCCTGTCAGCAGGATACAGAGTGCTGTTGCAACTAAGAGCTGTGCACAGAGGGCCTGGGATCCATGCCCGGCCCTGTCTTTGAGCACGGAGATTGCTCCCATCAAAAGTGACCTTAGAAACCATCCTCCCAGTATCTTGGGCAGAACTCTGCCTGGTCCTGTAACCCCTTCACAATTGTGGTTCTGTTTGAATCCATTGTTGCAGCTACTGTGTCCCTCTCCTGGGAGAGTCTTCTTCATTTTTACTCCTCTCTGCTTTACCAAAATCGATGCCCTTCCCCAGAGACTGGTCCCTTCTGAAACCACGGTCTCAGTGTTCCCATGAGAAAGACCCTGATAAAGATTATGGTTTATGGTGCACGGGACTGTGGCCCACTAGGATGGAGGTTCAATTCCAGCAGTGGCTCTAGAGGAGCAAAGCCTGAGCCTCCTACCCCCACCACCATAGGGCAGTGATGCCAGAAAAATAAAAAACAAAGATTATGGTTTATGGTCATGGCCACAGAGGCAGGGTCCCAACAGAATTTTGGCCTTCAACATCTGTGTGCGTTTGAATGTTTCTCTTTACTGTAGTTTGAACAGGGAGAAAGGCAATACTTGCTACACCCATAAAGGGTTTCATCTCAGAAACATGTAGGGGCAGTTCTGCCCTGTCCTTTGGGGTTCCTGTGAGTTGGAATTGAGATTTTAGTTGTTGCTGCTGTTTTTTGGTGTTTTTCTTTGGTTTTGTTTTGGGGTGTGTTTGTTTTGTTTTGTTTTGTTTTTGGGGTAGTCTGAACTTGCTGATCCAAGAGAGCTCTAATTAAATGAGTAGCCAAATGTGCTAAGTGGCTTTTCAAATCCTCGTTTACAAAGAAGGAGAGGACACCAGGGTCCTAAGGTAGCTTTTGATTGGTGCAACTGTGTGTCTGAATGCAAGGCTGAGGACTGGGCCCCTGACCTCTGGTGCACCCAGCTCAGTTCTCGGTCACGGCTACGGTCTGCACTCTCCTGGCAGGGCATGAAGGCTGCCTCCCAGACCTCAGCAGCCATTGCCAAGGCCAAATAAAAACAGATCCCAAAATATCTCAAGTGCTTGGCAGTGCATTTAATATAATCTCTCACCCTGACCCCAAAATCAATTAGACTCGTTTTCTACACTCCCAAGGTGTGTGCAGGGTAAAGTCTCCCCCGAAAGTCCCCAGAACATGTGACAAGGACTCCCCATGCAGCCAAATCCCAAGCAGTTCCCACTCCACTCCTCTGCCTGCTGGGATCCAGTTCCCTTGGCCCTCTCCCAGGGACACCAATACAGCAGCGTCCCCGTCCCAGCATCGGGGAGCACCTGACTTTCAGAGGTAGAATTTCTGCATTCCATCTCACAGGCCCACGTTTGAATCCCCACCAAGGCCCCTATGCACGGGCCCCACCTGTTCATCAGTGGAGGCTTGCCTGTCGCTGCCATCTTGAGTCACGCTCAACCACGTATCTATGCTGAGATGAAGGAGAAAGAAAGGCCTGGTGATCTACTTGCAAAGGCAGCCAATAAAAACTCTACAAATCACAAAAATTGGGCCCACGGTGGGCGTGGGGAAGGTGTAGGACCAGGCTGCCTGCCTGTGGCAGTTACATAGTCTCCTGTCAATTTCCAAAGAGTTGGAGTCTGGCCTGCCAATCAGGTTGCAACTTGATGACCTCATTGGGGAGTTTCAAACAGATATGAATAGCTCACTGGAAGCCAGATACATGTTTCATTCCCTATATGAGATTCTTCCACTGCCACTGGATCCAGGATCCTTTCCACCCACTGGCCTGTGAACTTTTTCATTTGGCATCATTGCATCTGTTTTGTGAGTCTGAGGAGGAATCTATAGATTGATATTGGACATATTGGCTAATATCAGACTTAAGGACTTGATCTGGACTGAGCGAGGATGTTTTCTTAATGGACTACATTTTTATATAAAACTCTTTATTACACCATATACGTGCCTCTGGATTTGTTTCTCCAGTTCACCTGGACTAACACAATGCCCATTGTTCACCCAGTCACTATGAACCAGGGATGACAGAGAGCTCACTGAAGAGACTGGCCTCGTGAGGGCTGGACCTAGGCTTTCCGAGCCCGTAAGATCATGATAGCTCAATCTTTTGGGAGCAAACAGCTAAGAATTGATTCTGTCTTGCTAGTACGCTCTCTGCAATGTATTGGGGGCTACCTGTGTCTCACTGTGCATTCACACAGCCTGCATGAGGTCGAGGCAGTTGGCCCAGAACCGAGCAAAAGCTGTGGAAATTCTAGGGGGGACTGAGGCACAAGCAGGCAAGTATCAAGAACGTAAGGTGGGAGTTGAGGCCAATGGTGAGCAAGGTGAGAAGGGAGGCACAGCCAGCAAGAGTCTTAAGTTTGCAGGACAAACCTGCTAAGAGCGACAGATGCCCTGACCTGGGGGAGTGAGGCTTTAGCCAAGATCTACCGGATGAGCACGTAGAAAAAGTTTGGAAGGAGTGGGAGAAGGAAGGCCCAGAAGCACTGTGTTGTATGCTTGGAAACCTGACAAACAAAAAATGCTGGTGAGACTAGAGTGAGTGGGAGGGCAGGGAGGGTGACGTGAGGTTGCAACCTTGTGCACTGGGCTTAGATAAGATGTGTTCTGTACCCTGAATCAGTAGGGAGTCACAAAACGTTCCACATTGATTACCAGAGGACCCAGCAATTCCTCACCTGGATGCGTACTCAAATGAAGAGAGAACTCAAATGAATAGAGACAAAGGGTTGTATACCAAGTGTCTGTTATTTGGAAGAGCCAGAGGGTGCAAACCACCTCAATGCCCAAGAATGGATGAGCACACCATGTTGGTATGAACACGATGGATGGTGATCCCCCGTGGCAAGCAGTGAGGTCTTGCTGCCTGCCACCACTTGGGTGAACTGGGAAACATCTCCCTGAGACAGCCATGCCTAATCGCCATCCAATCCCCCTCTTAAGAAGCGTCTAAACTAGGCAAACACAGGACGCTGAAATTCATTTGTGAACCCGGGGGTGGGAGGAGGCCATAACTTGGGGTGATTGGAATGATCAGGAGATGGTGGTGATCTCTGCCTGTGTAAAATGTCACTGGGTTGTATGTCTAAAGCCCATTGGCATGGAAGGTTTATTTTTGGTCACCTGTCAATGAAAGCAAAACAAAGATACTCCTGCCTCTCGGGAAAAGGGATTAGCAAATGCTTGTTAGGTGTATATGTGGGTGACCCTAACCCAGTGCCAAGGAATCGATTTCCATCCATAGCATCCCACAGGACAGAGGGGAATTGCTCCTTGGGTTTCCATGACTGTGCGTTTCTCCGGGAGCAGACGGCCTCATCCCTCTCGCTGGTGGAGTGGCTAGTAGGTTTTAACCACCGTTCTAAAAGAACAACCCAAGTCACTACCCTTTAGTCTGTCAGAGCAGAGCTGCCCATGGGGCTCCCACAGCTGTCATCTTTACGTGTGCGAACTACCACGTCTCCTCCGCCCGGGCCGGCTTTACACAAATGCTAACCTTCCCATCTGCAGCCACGTGCTCCCCCAGCCCCCCACCTCCTAGGTGTCTATATATTATATGAACATGAAAAGAAATCAGGATTCAATGGCGACAGAGCTGAGGAGAGTCCCTTCCACCGTGGGGTGGGATTTTCCTACTTCATACCCCACCCCCAGTCGTCGAGCCCACCCTGAGTCACAACGGCCTTACAAGATAGAGCAGAACTGCTGAAACGAAATCTTTACTGGAACCAAGAGCTCCATCTTCCTCCCGGGACCAGCCGCTGAGATCCGATGCTGTCTTTGTGGTCAGTGGCTCACTACGGAGCCCACTCACGACCCCTCCAAGGGCCCCTTTCCTACGACACGCTGCTGTATCTTGCCAATGTTTTGCTTTTTTCCGAGAGGGGAGAGTCGACTTAATTTGGTTTTCTTTTGTGAAAGCATAGAATCTCTGCAGACGATGCCTTCTCAGACAACAGGAAGAAATTGCAGAGGAAATTGCCCCAATGTGACCCAGACTGGGACGGGGCATGTTGTAGACACAAATCTTCTGATGATGTCATGTTACAAGTGTCCTTGGCATTCTTGAAGGTTTTAGCCAGCCCGAAGAGAAGGAAAAAAATAGACTTGCGTTGCTAAAAGGGACCTTGCAGTTCAAACCTTGCAATGTGCTCGCGAAGCAAAGCAGCAAGAAGCACACACTTGCTTCGAAGGGAAGTTCTCCCGATCGTCAGCAGTACTCCTTAGAGCCCATCACGGCCAGCCGCTTGAAGGCGAGTGACTCAGAGCCGTAAGCCAGCCAGATAATCTGCTCATCACTAAGAGAATGAGAAATAAAGACTGAAATAGAACCTCAAACCTGTGTGCATGGTGCCCCATCGCCCGCAGACAAGAACGGGAAGCTCTGTGCTCAGCACCCTGGAATGCGCCGGTGTGTGTGATGCTGTTGTTCTTAAGTCATTCCTGACTTTCGTCGACCCTCCAGCACAGGGCGGGACTGTCCCGGTGGGTGTCCAAGACTGAAGCTCCTATCAGGAGTAGAACGTGTCCTCTTTTTCCCACCGGGCAGCTGGTGATCTCCAACTGCTGGCCTTGCCATTCCCGGCCCAGTGCATAACCCGGACACTGCCAGAGCTCCTGGTTGGTTTCCACTCACGGACAGCAGAAGACAACCCTGCCCGGTCCTCTGCCGTCTTCACAGCTGCATCCACCCAGCCTGTCGAGGGCTGTTCTCGTTTTCGCTCATCTTTCATGGAATTCATTGACCGCCTATCGGCCCTCCCTGGACCTTCAGCCTAGGCTCATGGCCATTCCAATAAAAAAAAAACCTCGCCAGGTGCGCGTGGCTGGTTTTCCTTTCAGAATCAGCGTCACCAAGCTCTAACTGGCCTCCCGTGGGAGGATGTGACCATTTGAAAGCGTGTCGCTGACCGCTGCACTCGCCGGCTGTCCTTGGGTGCCAGCAGGTCAGTTCCAACATTCTGACCTGTCCATCCTGCGCCATTCCATGGGGCTCCCTGGCAGGAGCCCATGGTGGCAACCACAGTGTCCATCCGCCTCTTCAAGGGCCTTCCTCTTTTTCTACTGGCCCTCCACTGGTCCAAGCACGATGTCCTTCTCCAGGGACTGGTCTTTCCTGATAATATGTCCAAAGTCTGTGAGACAAAGCTAGACAAGTTCATGGTTAGACGAGTTTTGACAAAAATTCTCACAACCCTTACCAGCTTCACAATCATTACCAGCTTCACCAATATCACTTAATATCATTTTTGTCTCTCCAGAAAAACAAATCTGATTGAACGTCCAGGAACTTGAGAAACGGGCATCACAATACACAGAGCAGAGCAAAGGGCCAGAAGAGCTCAGACACTCACAAGGAACAAGGTGTTGTTGAGTTTCTTCTGGCAAATGAAGCTGACTGGTGACGCTGGTAGCTAAGCATTGGGCTGCTACCCTCAAGGCTGGCCATGCAAACTCAACAGTGACTCCTCTGGAGAACAAAGAGGCTGTCTGTTCCCAGAAAGATATACAGTTCCGGAACCCCTTTGCAGAGTTGCTGTAAGGAAGAACTCACTCTGTGGCTGCAACGTTGGGTTTAGGGCAATGAAGATATAGACAAGTGGTCCAGGGGGGGGCATCCTTATGGCATAGTGAAACCGACACACTCAACTGTTTAACAATATGACAAGGTACCTCGCCACCTTCACCAGGATCACCTTGAGATCCGTTTGAAGAAGTGCAGCAACGTTCACCCATCTAGCAATGTGCTGAGCTGCTTCCAGGGAGTGGAGTTCTTGCCACAGGTCGTTTGGTTTGCAGAGACTGAAGTCTTTGCTCTCTGACCCTTGACAGAGAGGATGACCAGCATCCTGGTCATCTGGACTGGGATGTGTTCTAATATTCAATTGTTCTTTAATGTAAACCTCTTTCTTAAACACACATGAGAGTCTATGGGTGTGTTTCTCTAGTCAACTTGAACTAACCATGTAGGATTTTCTGATCAGAATAAAAACTTATCTTGGGCTGAGCTCCAGTGGCATAGTGGTTGTGTGCGGGACTGCAGCCCACAGGGTTGGCAGTTCAAATCCAGCAGCAGTTCTCCAGGAGCAAGGCTGGGCTTTCTATTCCTACCAGGTCAGTGATTTCCACCCACCCCCCACCCCCCAAGGAGAGAAAACTTATCTTGGACATTCTTGGGATGTGCAGTCAGGAGGGACCAGTTCCTGGAGAAGGACATTGTGCTTGGGCGAGTAGAGGGGCAGCCAAAGAGAGGAAGGTCCTCAGGGAGATGGACAAATGCAGCAGCTGCAACAAGGGCTCTGACACGGAACGTTGTGAAGACGGAGCAGGACCGGGCAGTTCCCGACCTCACTGCTCTTAGCAACCCGCTGTGACAGGTTGCCCAGAGTCTGTCTCTAAGGTTGTCATCTTTATGGAGAAGGATGACCGGCTCACACTTCTCCCATGTGACCCCGACAGCTGACTGAGACCACCACCCGTCAGTCAGCAGCCGACTGCTTCAGCACTGCATCACCAGCTTCCAGAGTTCACTGGCTAGGACGTTAGAACACCCTACCCCCCATGAACCCCTCCACGTGGTTTCCCTGTGGTTACCGATGGCAAGGGGGTCCAGTCGCTAAGGAAACCACTGAGGGCCAGTCACGGAGGGTCTCAGAGATGTGACAGAGGGACAGAGACAGTCCTCAGAAACAGGCACGAGCTGCCTGGGGATGCAGTGGGAATGCAGCCTCCCTCAGCTCTACCTGGAATGTTTTTCTTCACCACTGTCCGTAGCAAGCAGGGAGAGGAGTCAGACTGGTGAGCTTGCCTCTGGTTTTCCAGTTTCCTTTTGTTTTCTGTTTTGTTTCCCTCCCGATCCTTGAAGGTGATGTGTACAAGAGAAGCCAGTGCCTTGAAAGCTCAAAGTCAAATCAGTGGCAAGACACACCGCCCAAGGTCGCTGGACTGTCTACCAGCAGAGCTAGGCTCGACCCCAGCTGCTGAACTCCAACCCTTCAGCATCCCCAACCTCACACGTCAGCTTGTCCTGCAATCCTGCCCCTAATTTATCAAATGTCATACGAGAAATTAACCCTGTGACACAGTCTGGAACCATTTCTGGCCCCATCCTGAAACACCAGCTCGCTCAAAACAGATTCAAAAGTCCTCAGTGATTCTCTCACTAGTTTTGTGGGGTGTGTGTGTGTGTGTGTGTGTGTGTGTGCAGGTCCGTGTTGGGTTATATTTTAACTTCTCTCATTTCTCCTTCATGAATCTGAGACAAGAACAATCAACCTTAAAATGGTTTACTTCGTTTTCTAATTCAAAAATTTTAAATAAACATAAGAAAACCCCAACCCTGATGTATTTCCACCTCACTCAGAATTAACCCCCAATCAACCTTGGCCCTCACCCATACCCATAGCCTTAAGCTGATCCAGACTCTGGTGACCCAGGCTAGAGTGTTGAAGAGTAGAACAGCTTGGAGGGGGCGCGGGGGTGGGGGGCAGTGAAAACAAAATGGCAGGACTTCTCCTTGGAATCCCTTGCTGGGTTTGAACCGCTCATTTTGAGCTCAGCAGACCTGCAGACTCAATAACCCCAAGGTCAGGGACTCTTGGTTTCTGAACTACTTTCTTCTGTGTGTCCCCCACTCTCCCTGTGCCCTATGCTTTGGTCACACTGTTTATTTTTAATGTTTTACCATTCTATTGGTGGCTCTTACAATTTTTATAACATTCCATACGTCAATTGTACCAAACATATTTGTACATATGTTGCCATCATCATTTCTAAAACATTTTCCACTTAAGCCCTTGGTATCAGCTCCTCTTTTCTTCCCCTCCCTCCCACCCTCATGAATCATTAATCAATTAAATATTGTTATTACCTACCTTACACTGTCCTTTGTATCCCCTCACCCACATTTCTGTTATTTATCCCCCCAAATGATCCAGTATATCCAACCTTGTGATGGGTTTCCCCTTTCTCTCCTTCCCCCCACACTCCCCTCACGATATTGCCACTCTCACTAGAGTTTCTGAGGGTTTTATCTGTCCTGAATTCTTACCTATATCACTGTGTGTCCTCCACTCTAGCCGATTTGTAAGGTAGAGCTGAGTCATGGTAGTGGAGGAGTTGGTGGAGAAAAGCATTCAGCATCTAGAGGGATGACGTGTGGTTCAACTGGTGCTATACTATATTGATTGAATCACCCCTTCCTTATAGCCCTTCTGAGGCCATGTCCAATTGCCAAAGCTGGGCTTTGGGTCTTCACCCCAAGCCCCCTCGTCCTCATGACTAAAGCTATTTCCTTGGGATCTTTTGATACCTGATCCCGTGGACACCTCATGACCTGGCCCAGATTCATTCTTCCTCAGTCCGTCCTCAGACCAGCCTCAACATGCATGCGCACTCACCGCCCAGGACAAGCAACAAAGCATGGCCCATCTCCAGTGATCTGAGAGTTCAAGTCAAGCTGTTTGCGCGTGAAGTTGCTTCGTGGTCTCCTCCATTGGAGGATGGACAAACCACCTGGCAGGCTAACTGTGTCTTTTGAGTTTTTTGATTCAGAAAGCAGAGGGTGGGGCCTGCAGCTCCTGGAACCGACTTCCTGCTAAACTAGCTTCAACCCTTGTTCAACACTCTGACCCTCAACACAGCATCCTCAATGTGGGAAGCAGAGACCAGGAAGAGAGTACAGATGGACTCTTGAGCCTTATATATTAAGAAACCTGGCAGGCTGGGTTTCTGGGGTGGAGGGAGGCCTTCACTCTTGTAAGTTGGAGAATATAAATCCCAACCACATTCTCATAAAAATACCGTTCTCCATTATATCCACCTATAATAGTGCGACCTTGAAGTGACCACTTACAAGCACATGGCTGATTACTATGTAGCTGGCAGCTTTACCTATAGGGACAGATGTGTGCTATTGCTCTCTGGGCTCTGGAGACAGCCCAGGGCACTGGTGTTAGATTAGTCCTCCTATGGACGCAGGGTCCTTTAGAATTAGGGTAGAACCCACTTTGCTATGTATATCGTTATCTGCAATTAGTGGGGTATATAAGCCTTGGTTGAAAATAGATTCTCTCTCTCTCTCTCTCCACCCCCCTCCCCATAGGCCTGGCTCCTGAAGTCATGGTGACCCTGGAGGTGAGCCCCTGCATGCCTTGTCTGATGTCTCTTGAATTATACCCCTTGATTTCTCAATCGCCCCTTGGACCTGTCTGATTGGGATGGGGTTGGAGGCTGGTACCTCAACGGTGAACATCTGAGTTCAAACATCCAAGCTCCTTTCATTCCCCACAATGTCATGACCTCAAGTGCTCTGCCACCCCAGACCAGAGGGAGGCAGGCTCAAATCCTGAAGAGGAAGAGATGCAAAATCTGGCCAAGAGCCCATCTGAGATATGTTATGTTATTCTCTTCAGGGCTCTGACTGGGCTGCTTCTTCCTGCTAGTGACAGGGGATGGACAGGAATGTTTCCTCCAGGGGCGAATAGTGAGGGTCTTTCCTTTTCAGAGGGGACAATGGAGTAGGCTATCAAAGTTGCTGAGAAGCCTTGAGCACCAGGCACCAGGACGTTAACATAACTCAGCTCCGGGCGAGGCGGCAGGCGGCATTCACAGTGTTTGGGGTTCTGCTCTGGGTCCCTGGCTCTCTGTGAGGAAAGGATAATTCAGGGTGCGGGGGGTGCAGGACAAACTGCAGAGGCCATTGGGAGAGTGCTAATGCAGGTCAGCGTGGACAGACCACCCTAGGGAGGAGCAGCAGGAGAAGCAGGTCCCTGGTGATAGAGATGGCTAAATCTGATTCCAAAATGAGTTGGGGGAGGGTGAGTGGAGGGGGGGGACCTCCTGGATCACAAGGGGGAAGTGTCTGGTGCAGTCTAGGAAGATGAGCCCCTGGGTGAGAAGGCATTCGGAGACATAGAGCCAAGAATGATTAAGGAAAGCTCAGGACCAGGCTACTTGGACTCCATTGTGCAAGGCCACCACATGTCCAGCCGACTCCCCAGCAACTGAGAACACAGGGTACCGCTGTGACTCTGACTGACTGGGCTCCAGGCACCATGAATCTCTCCTAGACCCGGCTTATTCTTGGGCTGTCTGTCTCCTCGCGCATTCCAGAAACCTCTAGGGACCTTCAATAACAGAGTTCCCCCCCCCGCCCCCCCCCACACACACACGCCCTCTGCTTTAGTCTGCTGACACTGCTATCAGTTCCATATTCCATTCCACACTGCAAGCCTCAGCTCTTCCCGCTGACCAAATTCCAGCTGTCCCTGGTCTTTCAGCACAGTAGGGTCCCCAGGAGTCACGTCTGGTCTTCTGTTCAGGCAAAGTCTTCCAGGTCATCAGCTAGTCCTCAAGCAGTGCAGATCCACGCTTGACTTACTGGCCACGGACTAAAAACATTTCAGCTGAAAATAAAATAAAGATAAAGATCTGGGTGCAGTGGACTGGTAGAGGGCCTGGTTCAAATCTGCGACCCTGAAGTGTGAAGTCCCCAGTCTGAGATGGCAGTCTGGATGGATGGTGTCAGGTGGTGAGCAGGAAAATGTTGGTGGGTCTAACAACATTGGATGTGGAGACCATGGGTCATATGCAAATGCAGTCTTTTCTAGATGCACAACTTTGGATGAGTTAGGGCATCATGCTCTGTCCAGTCCAGTGGTCCTGAGGCTGCTGGAGGTAATTTCTGAAGCTAATGTCAGCACAGCCCCCCAAACAGGGCAATGCACTCAGGAACCCTCTGTGTAGGTTAGTGAGTGGCACCAGATGCTCCCATTCTTCTCTGCCACAAAACTCTGGTGGTTTATTATAGAATCGGAAGCTAAGACATAGGACAAGTGCCTCTTGAGGATAATTTCTGAACTGGAAATTTCATCTTTCTTAAGATCTCGTAGAGAGGAAAAAGGTGGGGGGAGTAGGCATGGGAATCACTCAGGAACTTTCTAGAGGTGGGGATCCAGAAGGATAGGAAGCTTTAGACTAGAGAAGAATTTCCTGGACCTTTCCAGAAGCATCCTCATTGGAATAGCCTGGGTGTCCTGCATGGACCATCTTGAAGGCCGTGATGATTGGGGGTAGTTAGTACAAGGTTACAGAACCATCCGCCTTGGAGGTGGTCCTAAGTTGCAGTCAACTCCCTTTCCTGGTGGGAGGGTGGAGGTGAGTCTTCAAAACCTGTCAGTTGCAATGCTTTCCTCCTACCCTCTTCCAGGTGATCATCCCCCCCACCCCCCACCCCCCGATCATGTTCAAGCGCCTGTCCAGATTGCTACGCAAAGCATAACCATGGAGCTACTCGGTTTCCTTGTCCAACTGGAGTTTTCTAATGAGACATCGACAGCCAATGTTCTCGGCAACAATGCCACATGGACATGTGTCCATTCAAACCCTGCCCACCTCATGCCCCTTTGATGCTATGTGCTAGTTAGACCCTGATGACCTTGGACTCAAGCTAGATCCAGGGGATTGCTTTGCTCCTGCCTTCTCCCCCTCAGTTTCCTGGAGTCTGGCCCTAGACATAATAACAGTAAAAGAAAAACCTGATTGCAATCAAGTCCCTTCAGACTCATAAGGACCCTCTGGGAAGGGGCAGAACTGGCCTCAGACAGTATCCATGCCTGGGAATCGGTCAGGAAGCAGACACTCTGGTTCTGCCCCACTGTTCCTGCCTGCCTGCATCACCAACCAGCTCCCAGACCTTCTCCCAGGGAGCACCTTTCTGAGTTACTGGTCCCATGGGTCCTTGAGTCCTCCTCTTCTTCACTGGCTATCGGTCTGCTCAAGCTTTCTTATGTCCAGCCTCTCTCCTCCATTCCTTCTACCCTCCTTCTGGGTCCAGACCTCATCTTCTCAGGCTCAGTCCATTCCCCACCCCCTCATCCATCCCGTCTACTCTGTCTTGGGGCAGTGACTTCAGCCAGACCTTTTAAAGAGCAGAGGCTGTACTTCAGCCGATCCTCATGCCTGGTGACCCTACAGCAGAGTAAGGTCATCCCCCTAGGGTTCTCTGGGTTGTAATCTGGCTGTAGGTATGACCGATCCCCTTTTCTATTACTTGTCAAGCGCTTCACCACCAGGGCTCCTTTGTGGGGCAGCTAGTTCGGTCTACTCAAAATGCAGATCCACCTGCTCATCTGTAGCAGTTACACAATCTCCTGTCAACTTGCAAAGGGGTGGAGTCTAGCCTGTCAGTCAGGTCACAGCTCGATGACCTCATTATGGAGGCACAAAGGAGCTAAGGAACACACTGGTGGCCAGACCCACACTCACTCTCTGCTTGGTCTCCCTGCTGACAAGACACACGGAGACACGCTGATGGCAGCCAGAGCCCTGAAGCTGAAGGAGCCACATGGAGAACTGCGCCCCCACCCCCCCACCCCCAATACCCGCACTGAGATGCTTCCACCACCACAAGACTTTACACCCACTGGCATGTGATCTTCCTGTACTCAGTGTCATTTCATGTGGTGCGTGAGTCTGAAGAGGAATTTACAGATGGGTTTCAGATATATGGGCTAATATGAGACTTGTGGGCTTGATCTGTACTGGGTGGGATGTTTTCTTAATGTACAATTACTCTTTGATATAAAGCTCTCTCTGACACACATATAGGAGTGTCAATATCTTTGTTTCACTTGTCAGCCCAGACCTACACAACGTCCGTTACTCTACATTTTCCAAGGGGGTTATTTTGAATGAAATCATTGTCCACACCAAAAAAAGGGCTGTGTGTCCACCAGGATCCCCATACCTGTGGATGCTATGCCATTGGGATGAGTTTCCCTCATTACATTGTGGGGCGAGATCAGTGGAGGGGGTATTTAAAGGTCATCACTTGTGAGATAAAAAATAAGCTACACCGAAGAGGGCGCACAGGGTTAGGGAAGACCCACGCCCCACCACGTGCAGATTGCCAGGAACCAGTGGCTAAAAAGAGGCAAGGAGCTTTTCCAGAAGTGATAGGTGAGCCAGGAAGCAAGAGAGAGAAGGGGGTGGGAGAGAGAGAGAGAGAGAGAGAGAGAGAATTTCCCTAAAGATGGTGTCTTGCATTCTGACTGCTCTGAATTCAATGCCCCTGAAATTTTGGATTATCAAGCCCACTCGCTTGTAGTCTTTCTCTTTTTTTTCTTTTAAAAATCATTTTATTGGAAGCTCATACAACTCTTTTCTTGGGGGGAGGGGGCATCACTGCCCTAGTGGGAGTAGGAAGCCCAGCCTTGTTCCTGGAAAGCTGCTGCTGGATTTGAACCACCAACCCTGTGGGCCACAGTCCCACATACAACCACTACGTCACTGGGGCTCAGCCCGGCCCGTACAACTCTTATCACAATCTATCCATCCATCCTTTGTATGTCAAGTACATTTGTACCGTCGTTGCCATTATCATTCTCAAAATATTTGCTTTCTACATACACCCTTGGTATTAGCTTCTCATTTTTCCCCTCCCTACCCACTCCCCTCTCCCTCATGAACCCTTCAAATTTATAAATTATTATTTTGTCATATCGTACACTGGCCGATGTTTCCCTTCACCCACTTCCCTTTTGCCTGTACCCCAGGAATAAGGTTATATGTAGAACCATATCATTGGTTCCTCCCTTTCCGCCCTGCCTTCCCTCTACTCTCTTGGTATCACCACTCTGAGCACTGGTCCTGAGGGATCATCTGTCTTAGATCCCCTGTGTTCCCGGTTCCTGTTTGTACCAGCTTACTTCCCCTGGTCTAGATGGATTTGGAAGGTAGAATTGGGAGTTGGGGTGGGGAGCATTGGGGAAGGAAGCAGTGAAGAACTAGAGGAAAGTTGTATGTTTCACCCTCGCTACACTATGCAATGAATGCCTCATCTCCTCCCCTCGACCCTTCTGTCAGGGAATGTCCTGTTACCTATGGATGAACTTTCAGTCACCCATCTGTACTCCCCCTCATTTACAATATTATGACTTTTAGTTCTTTGATGCCTGATGCCTGATCCCTTTGATACCTTGTGATCACACAGGCTGATGTGCTTCTGCCATGTGGGCTTTGTTACTTCTGAGCTAGACGGCCACATCTTTACCTTCAAGTCTTTAAGAACCCAGACACTATATCTTTTGATAGCTGGACACCGTCAGTTTTCTTCACCACTTTTGCTTATGCAAACATTTGTCTTCAGTGATCAGGTTGGGAAGGTGAGCATTGTGGAATATCAGTATAATAGAACAAGGTGTTCTTGCATTGAGGAAGTACTTAGTGGAGGCCCAATGTCCATCTGCTGCCTTGATATTACCCCTATAAGTGTATGCATGTAGATTTATTTTTCCACCATCATAAGTAAATATATTTTCCTATGCACATGCCTGCATTGAGACCTCTATAAATGCCCTTTGCCTCCTATTTCTTTCCTCTATTTCCTTTTCCTTTTCCTCTTTCCCCATTATCATTGGCTGTTCTGAGTGGGGTTATCATCTTCAAGGCTTGGTGGGCCAGGGTGTGCGCCACTCTGTCTTCCTCCCCCTTCATTTGCTCTCATGTGCTGTGGTCAAACATGCCCTACTTCTGAGTTACAGCTTCAGTGCCGTCCTATAAAGTAAATTCTTCTGTGGGGGAAGGGTGACGATCCCCATAGTTGGGGCCAGGCCCACAAACCCCTCCATTGGCTCCCTGCTCCATGCCATCATGCTGCATTCACATCCTGGAACACCGGGTTTAAGTCTGGTCCCTCTTTCCCTGTGGAGGTATAAACAATATGCTTCCTTGGGTGGGTTAGTGTTCTGTTTCCCTGCTACACACTGCTATCTCCCAGCTCCCGTCCTTTTTAGTTGGCTACCATATGTAGCCCTGGATTGGGTCTGGCCCCTGCCACACTACGTGGGCATCATCTCAGGAATTTTTACATACAGCAGCTTTTCCCCCTATGCCCCTTTTGTATTTTTTAAAACTTACCTCAGTGGACTCATGTTGTTCTTTTCCGTTTGCGCTTGGCTTACTTCACTTAGCATAATTTCTTCCAGTTCTTCTATGCTTCATGCGTTCATCACTGCTTTTCAGCGATGCATAGTACTTCATTGTATATATGTACCACATAAACCACGAATCAGTTAATGGAAATTTGGGTTGTTTTCAAGTCCTTGCAATTGTGAACTGTGCTGCAATGAACATTGGAGCACAGATGTCTGGCCATGGTTTTTTTTTCTTGCCACTTCTGGGTATATGTCCAAAAGGGGGATTGCTGGGTTGTATGGTAACTCAATTTCCATCTGTTTTAGATATCGCCAAATCGATTTCCATAGTGGTTGTGGATGAGAGTTACTGTTACCCCACAGCCCCTCTAACACTTGTTGATTTCTGATTTTTGGAAGTGGGCTACCTTTGAGGGTGTTAGGTAGTATCTCATTGTTGTTTTAATTTGCATTTCTCTTGTGGCTAATAATCAGGAACATATTCTCATATGCTTATTGGCCATTTGGATTTCTGCCTCTGTGAAGCTTCTGTTCAGGTCCTTTTCCCACCTCCCCAGTTGGCAGTTAGCTTTTTTCTTTTCAGAAGCTATCAAGGTGTTGTAGATTTCAGTAATAAGGCCTTAGGTGTGTCATTGCTAAAGATGTTTTCCCAGTCCATGGAATCTCTTATTCCTCTCTTGGTGAATTCTTTCGATGTACACGGGTGTTTTATTTTCAGTATATCCCATTTGTCAATTTAAGCCTCCTCTGAGAAGTGTCCTTCTCTATTTCTGATAGCCTATATATTCCCTGTGCTGAAGTTCTCAGGTGGGTTCCAATTCTGTCATTGATGGCCCTAATAGTTTGAGGTTTTACCTCGAGGTCTGTGATCCACCTTGAGTTTATTTTTGTGCTTGGAGTGCGGTAAGGGTGCTGCTTCATTTTTCACTAGGTAGATATCCATTTTTCCTGCACCAGTTGTGGAAAAATGCATCTGCTTCCCATTTGATATTTTTGGTCCCTTATCAAAGATCAGTTGTCTGTATGCTGATGATTTGAGGGGGTGAGTTTTCCATTGGTCTGAGTATCTATCATTGTACCAATATCATGCAATTTTGACCACTGTGGCTGAATAATATGTGCTAAAGTCAGTTAAAGTAAGCCTTCCCACTGAGTGCTTCTTCAGGAATTCTCTGCTAATTCTGGGCTTCTTCCCTCTTCATATGAAGTTGGTAATCATTGTTTCCATTTCTTTGAAGAAGAATGAGGGTAACTGTATCAGAATTGCATTCAACTTACATAGTACCTTGGGTAGAAATGACATCTTTACAATATTGAGTCTTCTGATTCATGAACATGGAATAGTCTTCCATTTGTTTAGGTCACTCTTGGTTTCCTATAATAGTGTTCTGTAGTTTTCCTCATATCGATCCTTTGCTCTTTTAGTAAGGTATATCCCTAGATATTTCCATTTGTGCGTGGCTATTATGCAGGGTATCACCTTTTTTTATCTCCTCTTCTGTGGTCTTTTCTGATGTTTGCAGTAGTTCAATAGTCTTGTTTGTTGATCTTGTATCCTTCTACTCTGTCATACTCCTCTACTTCATTCAGTATTCTCCTTGTGGAGCTTTTTGGATTTGCCATATATAAAATCATATCATTTGCAAATAACAATAGGTTCACCGCTTCCTTCCCCATGCAAATACTTCTGGTGTCTTTTCTTTGCCTTATGCTTTTAGCTAAAACCTCCAGTATGATATTAAATAAGAGTGGGAACAGGCACATCCTTTTTCAGTGGGATGTGGTCCCCTTTTTTTCCAGTGGTCCCTTTTTCAGTGGGATGTGTTCGTTTATTCTCCATTGACTCTCACGTTGGATGTTGGTTTTTCATACGGAGCTTATATTGTTTCAGGAACCTTCCTTTCATTTCTATCTTCTTGAGAGTCTTAAACAGGAATTGGTGTTCGATGTTGTTGGATGTTTTTTCTGCATCTATCGATATTATCATGTGGTTCTTATCGTTTTCATGTCAATGTGGCAAATGATATTAATGGTCTTTCATATGTTGAACCATCCCTGTGTGCCGGATATGAACCCTACTTGGTCATGGTGAATTATTTGTTTTATATACTTTTGTATTCTACTGTATTCTTTTGTATTTTGTTTTGCATTCTCTATACTTGTGGGATCCTTACCCAGTTTCGGTATCAGTGTCATACTAGCTTCATCGAAGGATTTTGGGAGTTTGACATCTTTTTCCATGTTTTGGAAGAGTTTGTGTAGGCTTGGTGTTAGTTCTTCCCTCAATGCTTGGTAGAATTCTCCTGTGAAGCCATCTGGTCCTGGGAATTTCTTGGTTGGTAATCCCTTGATAACCTTGCATATTGCCTCTACTGCTCTGGATCTGTTGAGATTCTTGACATCCATCAGGGATAGTCTAGGAAGGGACTGCTTTTCCAAGAATTTGTCCATGTTTTCCAAGTTGTTGAATCAATTGGAGTGCAGTCCTTCGTAGTACTGTGTAATTCTCCTTTTGATTTCATTAGAGTCTGTTGTAATGTCCTCTCATTCCTCATTCTGACTATTGAAATCTGTTCCCTCCTTTCTCTGGTTAGATTTGCCAATAGTGTGTCGATTCTGTTTATCCTTTCAAATAACCAACTGTTAGCAGCCTTAATTTTTTTCCCTAGTTTTCTTATTTTCCCTTTCCTGAATCTCAGCCCTGATTTTTATTATTTCTTTTCTTTTGCTATTAGAAGGGTTGTCCTTCTGCTCTCATTGTTATAATTTCGTGCCAGCATATTAATCATGAGACTTTCTTCCCTTTTCATGTGTGCATGTATTGCTATGAAACTTGCTCCAATAACGGCCTTTTCTGTGTCCCACGAGTTTTGGTATGTCATGTTTTAATTCTCATTGGCTTCTAGAAATTTCCTAATTTTATCTCTGATCTAGGCCAGTATACACTCCTTTTGTGATAGTTATTAATCCTCCAATTAGTTGCTCTTGTTTTCTTGTTTTCTTGATCTTCCATTTGTTGATTTCCAGTCTTATGGCACAGTGGTCAGAGAGAGTGATCTGTATGATATCAAAATGCTTAAATTGGGCTGAGCACCGGCGGCGTACTGGTTGTGTGGGGGACTGGGGCCCACTGGGATGGAGGTTCAATTCCAGCAGCGACTCCACAGTACCAAAGACTGGGCCTCCAACTCCCACCACCAGAGGGCAGTGATGCCCAAAAAACCAAAAACCAAAAAAATGCTTGAATTTATGCAGCTTCCCCTTATGCCCCAGCATATGGTCTATATTCAAACATGTACCATATGGACTTGAAAAGAATGTGTATTTTTTTGTATTTGGATGAAAAGCTCTGTAGATATCTATCAAGTCGAATTGTCTAATTATAGTGTTTAGATCTCTGGCCTCCTTGTTGAGTTTCATTCCCTGTGATCTGTCTTTCTCAGAGTGGTGTATTGAAATCAACCACTATAATTGTTGAGACTGTGATTTCTTTTTTCATCTTTTGGAGTGTTTGGTTTACATATTCAGGGAATATATGTTTAAAATGCTTATTGGTTCTTTGTCTAACATTTCCTTGAGCATTATATAGTGTCCCTCCTTATCTCTTTTTTATGATTTGCACTTTTAGGTCAATTTTATCAGAGATTAGGATTGCTACCCCAGCTTTGTTGTTGTTGAATTGCTGTTTGCTTGGTATGTTTTTCTCCAGCCTTTGATTCTCAGCCTATTTTTGTTTGTAGTCTTGAGATTTGTCTCCTGTAGACAGCAAATTGATGGGTTGTGTTTTCTAATTCAGTCAGGTTCAGTCTTTTAATGCCTGGGTTCAATTCATTGGTATTCATGGTTATTATCTCCATCTGTGAACTCTATGATTTCATCTTATACCTTTTGTGTTAGATGCTTCCCTACTTCCCTCTCTTTTCAGTATGCTACGTGTGTGTGTGAGTGTGCATCATTCTTGATGTCTATCCACCCTTAAGTCAATGCTATTTTGGGGACTGGTTCCTCTTTGTTGCTCTCTGGGTGAGGTTATTCTATGTGGCAGTCTTTTATTTATGTTTGATGAGTGCTGTTTTACTGCCCATACTGGGTCAGCAAGGGCTGGGTTTCTTCTAACATAGCCTTTGAGTTTTTTCTTCTCTGGGAAGATGCCGACTTCTCCATCTATCTTGATAGTTAATTCGACTGGATAGACTATTCTTGGGTTAGCATTATTTTCCTTCAATTTTTGGAATATATTACTCTCCTCTCTCTTCTTCATAGTGTCCTCTGATAGGTCTGAGCATATGGTTACTTGGGAAACTTTATATGTGATTGCCTGTTTTTGCCCTAGCTGCTCTCATAATTTTCTCCTTTGTCTCAAAGTTGGATAGTTTAACTATTGGGTGTCTTGGTGACTTCTTGGGATTCAGTCTAGTTGGTGTTCTTTCAGCCTCCAGAATGGTTGCTTGGTTTTCATTCATTAATCTGGGGGGCTGTTCCTCCCAGAATTCTTTCGCTGTTATTGCAGATTACTTCCTTGTTGCATCTTCTTCCAGTGATTCAATTATCCTGTGGTTGTCCCTTTTCATAACGTTCGTAATGGTTCTCACGTTTTCTTCAGTTTCTCTGATGATCTTATTAGATTCTTGTTCACATTTGTTAAAGTCCGCTTGGCTATCCTCTAGGTCACTGGTGTGGTTTCCTACTTCCTCCAGTCATTTCATGAAGTGCGTGAGTCTGCTGTTGGTGTTTGTTATCTCATCCCTAAGCTCTTGCATTTCCCTTTGCTATATGGACTTTTCTCTCCTCTATCATTTCATCCTTTTGCTGTATCGTTTCCCTCATATTCCGTACGACTCCAAGCAGCATTCTGAAATTTTCTTTCTGTGGCAGATCAATGTCTACTTCCTCTAGGCACATCGTTAGGTTCAGAACGTCTTCTGCCATTGCCTTTTGTTTCTCCGCTTTGTCATCGAGGGCATTGGGGCCGATTACTGTTTGTGTTGTGTTATTTTAGAGGAACAAGGTGCCTTTTTCTAGGGAGTAGAAGAGCATTAGCTCTCTCTGGGAGTCTTGTAGGGATGCGTCTTTGAACTACCTACGGCCAATTTTACTTTATCCTCCTGGGGCTTCATTCTTTTCCTAGTCAACCAGTATTCTATTATTTGACGGGCAAGCTGGATGGTCCTCTCAGGGAACACTGGTTGGATTGTTGTGGACCCACAAGAATGGTGCTGTATTGTGTGATTGCACAAGAAGCTGTGATGGTGTGGTCCACCGCAGCTTGGGGCACCACAGAGGGTGTGAGGGGGTGCCCACTGCAAGGGGAGTGCCACAGAATGCTGCTGGGTTGCCTGTCTAGAACAATGTTAATGCTGAGCGGAATTGCCCTGGTCAGGTAGACCACTGTGGGGGTTGGGCAGAGGTTCCAGCAGCAGCGTGGAATGCTGCTTAATGTTAGTTTAGTGCCTGTGGGGCACTAAGGCAGGAGGGAGGAAGTTCTCTCATTCACGTGAGACCACAGAGGACAGATAGGCGCTCCTTTAGCCACACAGGCAGGAATTCCCTGAGAAGCAGTTGGGCAGAATAGCCCCTGGTGGAGGATGGACAGACTTCCCCAGTCTCAGGATGGAGCTCACAGGATGGAGCTCTCCCCATGGGTGGAGCAGGTGTAAATGTCCTTAGCTAAGGGGAGTGGTCTCGAGGTCCACAATGGCCTGTGAGAGAAAATGGAAGAGATCAAGAGGAAAAATGCCAAAGAACTAAGCCCACTGAAACTGTGGGAAGGATAGAGAGAAGAGAATGAAACAAAAGGAACAATATAGCTGATCTCTGACCATGAGGCTGAGCGGGTTTAATCCCTACACCTGTGGCTGTGTTGAGTTAAAGCCTCTGTGCCAGCTTCAATTGATCCCAGCTCTGGTGGAGACAGTGGCAGAACTAAGGTCAAACCCAAACCAACCTCCACTGTAGTAAGCCAAAAGCCCCCAGCCCCTGACAACCTTGTGGATCTGTGCCTACTTATCTTTACGATGCTCCTCCTGTGATCTGGCAGTGTTTAAATTTTCCCTCTTATTAACTCACCTGAGCTGACTTCTGCAGAGTTCCTTTGGTGTGTGTTGCTCGGTCATGATCATCCCTGAAACTGTAATATTTCTCTTAGAGCAGCACTAGGAAGCTAAGTCAATGGCCAGTCGCTCACTGTCCTATCTCATAAGATCTAAACTACAAATCTAAAGCTCCCAATCTTAGTAGCAACTAAATCTATTAAGCCAAAATCTAAGCTACCATGGTCTTAGGGGGTTCTTAACAATTCCTCATCTCTATTCACACCAAGGAGTCCTGGGACTGGAGTGGATTACAGGCCTGAGTGCTGCTCAATGGCTAACACTTTGAAACCACCTTAGAAGAATGCTAAGTCCGATGGGGTGCCACGCCCTGGCCCCAAAGTCTATCCTCGGCACTCCCTCGAGAATTCCATGCTCTGCTCCCCTTGCTGCTCTGCTGCAAACCCTTAGTATTTTGCCTCAGTGTGACGGGATCAGACCAGGTGCAATCCTGACACAGTATCTCCAGTGTTGTCCCCATAGGATCTTGGGTCAGCAAGGGACATTGTATTTCCCTGTGGGTCCTCTCTGTGCATTGGCTGTTCTGAGTGGGGATATCTTCCTCAAGGTTGGGTGGGCCAGGATGCACTCCATGCTCTTTACCTTTCCCAGCATTTGTTCCTATGTGCTGTGGTCAGACATGTCCCTCTCCCTAAGCTGCAGCTTCAGTGCTATTTTCTAAATTAAATTCTTGCAGGGGGAAGGGCCACTGTTCAAGTAGCTGAGAATAAGACCAGGCCCTCAGACTCCTCCACTGGCTCCCCGCTCCTAAAGGTCAACAAAAAGACCTTGAACTATTACAGACTTTTATATATATATATATATATATATATATATATATATATATATATATATATTTTTTTTTACTTCTTTGTATATTTTTCCTGGACATTGGTATTTTTGTTGTTGTCATCATTTTTTTCTTTTTCAATTCATCCTGCTATGTCTTGGGGTTTTTTGTGCATATTATTATCTCTTCAGGTCTATCTAGATAAGATAGGCTCGATGAACAGTCTGGAGGAGAAAACAATGGGACTAATGGTTCCGGGGGACATGGGAGAGGGGGAGGTCGGGGAAAGGAGGTAGGGATGACCAACCCAAGGACAAGGGAACAAGTGATCCAAAATCAGTGGCAGGGAGGGTGTGAGAGGTCTGGTAGGGGTTGATCAAGCATAATGTAACCATAAGAAATTAATGAAACCCAAATGAGGGCTAAACATGATGATGAGGCCAAAGAAAAGTAAAAAGAAATAGGAGATAATGGGTATTGATAGAGGTCTAAATACAGCCATGTGCATAGGTAAATATATTTACTAATGTTGGTGGGAAAATAGATGTACATGCATACACTTATAGGGTTAATATCAAGGCAGCAGATGGACATTGGACCTCCACTCAAGTACTTCCTCAATGCAAGAACACCTTGTTCTATTAAACTGATATTTCATGATGCTCACCTTCCCGACACGATCACAGAAGACAAATGTGTGCATAAGCAAAAGTGGTGAAGAAAACTGATGGTGCCCAGCTATCAAAAGATATAGTGTCTGGGGTTTTAACAGCTTGAAGGTAAAGATTTGGCCATCTAACTCAGAAGCAACAAAGCCCACATGGCAGAAGCACATCAGCCTGTGTGATCACAAGGTGTTGAAGGGATCAGGTATCAGGCATCAAAGAGCTAAAATTTATATCATTATAAATAGGGAGGTAAAGATTGGGGGCTGAAAGCCCATCTATAGGTAACGGGACATCCCCTTATAGAAGGGTTGTGGGGTGGAGACAAGTCAGTCAGTGTGCAGTGTAGCAACAGGTCAGTGGATGGGAAATCTTGTGGATCCAGTGGTGTTGTAAGCATCTCAGCACTAGCAGGGGTCTCCACGTGACTCCTCCAGTTCCCAGAGCGTGGCACAGAGTCGATCAAAGTAGTGCCATGTGCCAAGACGTCTCTCAGGGGGTAAGCTGAGGGAGAGAGTCTCTTCCTGTCTCTCAGGAGGAAATAGCAGAGTTCCCAGAATCCTCAGGGGAAGGCCATGCCCACATAGAGGCCTCATTGGCTATGGCCCAATTAACAGACTAGACTCTACCCCTTCATTCTTAATCCTCTCAAGTCCACATTGACCCCAGATGATGTAACTACCATCGGCTTCCAGGTGGAGATAGGGCTTTCATCATTGCATTCATGAGTCCCTTTCAATGTCAGACATGCCCTAAACTGAATCACATGAGAGTTATGAGGGGGTATTGAGAAATTCTTGGGGGAAAACAATCATTTAGCTCCCTTTCCCACAGATTCTTTGAAACTCACAGGGCTGTCCTATACACAGAGTGTATGACAGATGCAGATGACCTACCTTCAATCAAAAGACATCCAAGAAGGACTAGCTGGGAGAGCCCAGAAGGGAAAGGTCCATAGAAAGAACGGGAATGACTGAGACTTTGAGTGGGGAATGTGTAGCTTTCCTGGCTGTTAGAAAACAAGTTACTGTTCTTTAAGATCACCTCCCCATAGTGGCATTCCAGTTGCTGAAAAAATTAAGACACTGGACTCCACTTATCTTCTCAGGGCATGGTGGACAATCCCCAAGATGGTGCCACAAAACTCTGCCTTGGGATATTCAGATCCTGGGTCACCCCTTCCCCGGAATGTGGGCTAACTCTATTAATCCACTTCTCTTGATCCAAATACAGCCCATATTCTGAAATTAATTTTCAGAGAGACTGTGTGTTTCTCTTGTTCTCTCTCCCCATCCCCCCTGGATAGTCACCTCCGTATTGTGAGGTGTTGTATGGAGAGACCCACACATAAGAGAGTTGGGTCTCTAACCAACAGACTGTGAGATTCTGACCTGGTTGGCTCAAGATAAACCCATGAATCAAGCAGAGACTGAACATGAGAGCAATGTGAGTGCCTCTTGCTGGATGGAGAAAACATAGAAAACACATCTTGTCACAAATTTATTCAAGGAAATCAGATGCTGTTTCATTTCTCTTGGGTGGGGATGGGGAGGGAGACTGATGTGTGAAGAAGACAAGGTTATTTTTAAGGTCCGTGACTTAGAGAGTCCTTATTATTTTTAGTTCCTTTGCTATTTTCCCCTGACCTGACATCCTGGGTGTCTTTTCCACCACGGTTTTAATATTGTTTTTCTTTCATGTGGCACTCGAGATACAACATTTGCCACTTGCTCTAAAGGGAAGAAAAACCTGGTTTCTGAAAGACTCAAGCACATAATTAGTTTTGAGATACTTCCCCACCTTTGAAAGAAAGCTCTCTGTTAAAGGCTTTCAGAGTGATTGTTGAAGATGGCATGCAGGCTATGCTTGACTCCACAGGCACAGCTGAAGGTAGAGGGTGTGACTGCGGGGTGGGCGGGAGGAGCTCTGTTGTTGCCTCCACAAGCTGAAACTCAGATTTTGTACCAAGACAACCTGAGTTCAGGTCCCAACTCTGCCACTTATGGCTGGAGGATAACTTTTGACAAATCGCTTCACCTGTCTCACCTGTCGGATTAAGTTTGCCCGGCTGAAGATGAAGAAACCTAAAAAGAAAAGCTTTTATCTCCGCATTCAGATAGACTGAACTTTTCACAATATGGTTAAAATAAGAACTTGGTATATAGGAAACTAACCCAATGCTATCACATAATGATTGTTCAACACTAGATGACACAGGAGAGTTCTGTGAAGAGTATAAGGTTTTGTGCCTATGTTGGACCTTGGTATAGTTATAAATCTAAGAAATGGTTGGTTGTTCCTTCCTGGGGAGTGTGGAGTCTAGTGGACAATGAGACTTGCTCACTCTTGAAGAAAGAATTGAAATTGTGTAACAACCTTGGAAATATGAGAGTCTGTGATTTCCAAGGTAATTGCCCTCCTAGATCATTCCTCGCTCTACTCACAAACTGCATCCTCCTGCCTCCTTCTCAGGAGGGGTTGGTCTCTGCCTTCCCAGAAGACATCTTCAGATCCTTCCTCCTGATGCCTGCAAGTGTGACCTTCTTTCAGAGGTCAGGAAGGTGTCCTGGGGGCACCGTGACTACACACTGGGCTTTGATCCTCAAGATCATCAGTTCAAAACCACCACTAGCTCCACGGGAGGAACAAAGGGCTTTCTACTCCTGAAAAGAGTTACAGTCTTGGAATCCAACAGCAACAGCTCTGCCCTGTCCTGTCAGATCACTGTGAGCCAATATGGACCCCATGGCAGTGAGATATGATGAGGTTAAGTTAGGTCATCAGGGTGAACCCGATTCCCATATGACTCATGTCCTTATAAGGAGAGAAGCAGTGATACAGAGAGATGCATAGGAGAGTATTGTGTGACGATGGAGGCGGAGACTGGAGAGGGAACATTGACAAGTGGAGGAGCACCCAGGATTTCTAAGAGAAAGGCGGGGAGCAGAGCCTCTCCTGCAACCTTCTGAGGATTCATGGTGCTGCCAACACCTTGGTGGCAGACTTCCCTCCAGAACTGGGAAGAAATGCATTTCAGCTGTTCTGAGCCATCCTTTTCATGGCCATTTGGGACAACATCTCAAGAAAAAGTATGCTCCACTTCCATATTTCCCTCCCGCCCACCCCCTGTCCTCTCCCTTCCCTCTGACCATCCCGCTGTGGCCACCATGAAGAGGGGGCCACTCAGACCTTCTCTCCAGAAAGAGCTCATCCCTGGATGAGGGAAGGCAGCTGACAGCCCCTTTCTGTGACACCTTTCATAGACACCCCAGGAAATGACACGTGGGTACAGCAACGTCAGTGTGGCCTGGCCATGTCTGCCAATAAGGGACACTGCTAATGGGTAGTCTGTGCCTTGGCACTGACCAAGACCTGCCTCCCAAGAGGAGCAATGCCAGACTCCAGCCAACCATCTCCTCCCTTCCTTCTCTGACAGTCAGCCCAGGGACAGGCTCTGAGACTTTCTCTTCTCACTCTTGTTTTAACCCATTTGCCTTTCACACGTTGACTCTTAACCCTATTTCCTGGCCGGCTTGCAATCGGACCACCTTCTGTCCTTTCCATGGCTTCCTGCTTTCTCCTTTGGTTGGACAGCCGCCGAGGTGTACGTCATGAGAAAGGAGAAGGACAACCCTGCCTGCCAGATCTCCCCTTCATTTCGGATCCACAGGACAGGCTTGTCTACCCCATGTGTGGGGTACAAAAAGACTTTCCCCCAGCTTCTACCCCAACTAGAGGTCAGGCCCAGTACTCCGTTTACAACTAATGGTAAATGATTGTCAAGTTAGCTCCCTGAGGACAACAGACCCTATTATCTACCCCACCCGAGGTGGGATTCACTCCCTACTGTTAGGGACAGTGGATGGCTCTCCCTGGAAAGCTAAGAGCAAAGCAAGTCTCTAGCTGAAGGACAATCAAGGTTAGTCCACCATCTGGAATCTAGGATCCTCCCATCTTGCCACAGGTGCACCCTTACTCCCTCCTCTTCCTGTAGCGTGCACATTCCTAGATCAACTCCCCCCACCCTTTACTCTATTACCTGTAGTACAACCCCTTCCTGTAACGATGTCTTTACCTGTAATTAGGGGCTTGCGCAGCCCCAAAGCTATATAAACCTTGGTTAAAAATAAATCTCTCTGCCTCCTGCCTTCTCTATCAGGGCTGTGCACAGACCTGGCTGTGGAGAGCGTGGCTGCCAGGAGGTGAGCATGCTCCCGTGAAATGAGCCTGACTTCTAGCTCTCACATTCTCTATGACTTGACTGTATATATTTTTTGGCATCACTGCCCTCTGGTGGTCGTGGGAGCTACCCAGCCTTACTCCCAGAGAGCTGCTGCTGGATTGAACCACCGGGCCAAAGGGCCGCAGTCCTCCACTCCACCACTATGCCACCGGGGCTCAGCCCGACTATAATTTTTATATATCATAACCATACAGTTGCGCTTACTGAACCCAGGATAGTGTAAGAGGCTGTCTTCCCACCTCCCACCCCCCTCCCCACCCCCACACATGCAGAAGACATCCTTTGGAGAGGGGATTCAATAGTTTGCAGCCAGACCCAGAAACTGTGTGTCAGACAGATACCACAGAGGGTTGTCTGGCTGATGGATAGAGGGGCACAGGGGCACCTTTATAACATCCAACTATGGCCTGCGGGCCAAATCTGGCCCTCTGCCTGTTTTATAAATAAAGGTTTATTGAAACGCAGGCACCGTCATTCCTTCATGTAGGGTCTCTGACTGCATCCACGCTCCCACAGCACAGGAGTCGTGGTCACGGAGAGACCATGTGGCCCACAATGTTGAAACTGTTTCCGGTTTGCGTCTTTACAGGAGGCAGTGCTTGGCAGTTCCCGCTCCAAGGCGGGCACTCTCAACTTCAGCATGAGACTCTCCTGGGAAGCATTCAACCAACCTCATGCCCAGAACAGACCCCAGACAGTGACATCGCAGCCTCTGTAGTTGGCATCAGCCCCAGGCGGTGTATGTTTGCCTCGGAGGTTACTCTCCCAGGCAGCCAAGATTGAGGACTGAGCTGAGGTGATATGCTCAGCAAGGTGGGGGTGGGGGGGGAGTCCGTTTACCAAATTCCCTTGCTTTCATGAAGCTAGACTTTGAATCCATAGGGAAGTGCGGTAGGGGGTGAGCGAAAGACAGATGGCAGCCCGAGCTTTGAGTTAGGCAATGATCCTGGGGAAACCTGCTGACCTAGCTTATCGGGTGATCTGATAGGGCAATGGAGATACTGACTATGACTGCACCAATGGGTACCGGTCAGCCTCTATAGGAGAGCAGAACTCTGGTCCGCCCCTGGGAAACCAGACCAGAGTCTTTGCAGCCAGTGGCCCAGAAGGGGCAGGACTTGATCAATCACTACTGGTTTCCTTCTTAGGTGCCCCTGCTTTCAACTGAACCCAACACCACCAGAGAAAGCCAAGTGTGTTCCTCCCATGAACTCGAGATTGTCGTCATTGTTGGTGGTGTTTTTGTGTGCTTCCACTCAGTTCTCACTCACAACTACCCTACGGACGACCCAAACAAGCACTGCCTGGCCTGCTCGACTGCGCAATTGTTGCTGCATTTGAAGCCACTGCTGCAGCAGCCCCTGTGTCCATCTGTGTCAGTGAGGGTTATCCCCTTTGGATCCTTCTGCTCTCCCAAGCACAATGCCCTTCTGCAGGGACTAGTCTCCCCCGATGACATGTCCAAAGTATGCTGCCATCCCAAACCTTCTGAGCAGCCCTATGTCCTCGCCATCGTCCTTGTCAGGTACCATCGCGTTGGTTCCAGCCAACCATATGCACAGCAGGATGAACACCCCCACCCCCCAGTCCTGCGCCAGCCTCATCAGGGTATATCTCTCACCCCCATCCTGGTAGCCAGTGGGTCCAACCCTTCTTGTCAAAGGTCTTCCTCTCTTCCCCTGCCCCTCTTCTTCGCCAAGCACACCGTCGTTCTCCCGGGACTGGTCTCTCCTCACAACATGTCCAAAGGACATGAGACAAAGCCTTGCCGTCCTGGCTTCCGAGGATCACAGAGGGATGCACCCCTTCTAGGTAGCCCACCTGGAGCATCTGTCTACAGGTCACCAGTCTTCAACCTGGAGCCTCCCCTTGCTTCGCTGGGAACCCTTCCTTCTTCCCTGCCTACCCTTGGGTCTCCCTTCAACAAGTCCTGTCGGGTGAGCCCTTGGCCACAGCAAGAGCTGAATCAGTACTTCGGCTGGACCCAGTGAAGCACTCAGCTATGGACCCATGGGTGGGAAGTCCCTGCCCACCCCCACCGCCACCACCAGAGGCACCTCAGGAAAAAAGATCTCCTGAGCCACCAACATCGGTGGACCCTCAACATCATGTACTTCTCCTCCGACACACGTGGGGCATCCACCCTGAGTGGGGCTCACCTCCGTAGCCACCAGTTTTTTCCTCTTAGGGGTGGTCTTTATTTCTGCCACCAGCAGCTGGCTCCTCTCTTTGCCAAAAGCGAGACCAGCTCTGGCTAGACATAGAGGGGCAGCTGCAGAACTCTTTTTATATGGTGCCCCGAGGAAAGAGTAGCTACATATCTGGAACAGCTGAAATACTGGCTTCCTCGCATGCCAACGGCTTGTATAAAGGTTTCCTTGGGCCCAAGAGCCCAGGTAGAACTTGCTCCCAGTAGATAATGCCGGGTCATAAGTGGTCCAGGGGAGAACGGTCCTGGGGGGGTGAGGTGTCATCCACAAGGCACCGCTGTCTCTTAAAGATTTTGCTAAGAAAGAAGGCCGGAGCCCAGGAATGGCTCTGAGCTTTGTCCCATTCACAGGAACCTGGCAGGGCAGGGTCATGAGCGGGGCGATGATCCAGAAGGTCTGCAGTTCTGAACCACCAGGTGTTCTTTGGAAGAAAGGTGGGGCTTCCTACTGCCAACTGCTACAAGCTTGGAAACCCTCAGCACAGTCCCTCCCTGTCCCACGGGGCTGCCAGGAGGCAGAAGGGACTTGAGTGTTTGAGCCTTTGTCCCATACACTTACACAGGTGACCCACTCTCACCTCCCCTCTGGTCCAGGTCTCTACATTTGCTCCCCTGCCAGGCTAGACTTTAGACCTGCCATGGAGGGACCACCCCGTGCTAGAGGGCACCTTTGCTTGTAGAGAGTGGAGAAGTGGCACCAGGGTCCAGAAGGAAGGTGGGAACCACAACTGCTTCCAGGTGGACCTGAAGTTTGAAAACCAACAACAAAGCACAACGTTCTTTTCCATGGTTTGAACTGAGAATGGAGTCCCGAGAGCTCCAGAAACCAAGCTCAAGAATACTCCCCATGCTCCCTGGCTGGGACCAGTAACCAGACGAGCCCTATGGAGGAAGCCAACCTGTCTCTGCTTCTGCACCCACCACAGAGGGATGGCAGAAGCTGGATGGGGCATCTGTCCGGAAAATGACTGGGCCTTCAGAGAGGTGGGAGCCTCGATCTTACCTTGAAAATGAGAAGCCTGCAGAAGCGTCGCTGAGCAGTGGGTGGTTGTGGGTGACATCCATTCAATTCCCATCTCATTTCAAGGTGATGATGGTATTCTCGGTGTGGAAGTTGTCACAGCCACCGCGGCATCGTGGGCATGTGCCGGTAGGTCAGTGTCCGGGAAGGCTGGGTGAACCAGTGGGGAGGAAAGAGCTCCTAGGAAGAGACCAGAAGTGAGCTCCCTCCAGGATCAAGCGCCAAACAAGAAGGATTTGATTCCAGGTTAAATTTGCCTCCTTTCCCTAGCTCCTTCAGTGGGCCCAGACATTTCTTGGGAGTCCACATTCCCACTCCCACCCCCCCTCTAGATGTTCCAGAGTGTTTTTATCTCTGTTCCCCCCTCCTACATGCCCTGAAGGGGTTCTGATGAACAAGGCAGTGGCTGCTGGGTAAAGACTTTCCAAAGCTGGAGGAATTGTCTGAGTGACAATTGAACCTACCCAGAGGGCATACGCATGTTAACAAGGGTGAAAGACAGGGCCTTAAGCCAAAGAAAAGAATTCCAAGGACCAGAGTCTAGCCCAGATCTCCTGGGACTAGCAGGCTTTATTGTGTTGGGTCTCTCTGGTCTCAGATGGCATAGCGTATTCAGCGGTCTCTCTCTTGGCCTGTCAGAGGGCAGAGGCAGCAATCACTGCCTCCTCGCTGCAATGCGTGTGGCCCCAGCTAAGGCAAGCTTTCCCTCCCTCTGGGTGATTAGCAAACAGCATCTCGGTCAGACTTCACAACAATCTCCCGGAGACAAGCAGTGCAGCGCTGGTTGACTGGAGAATGACAGAGGAGGTGAGAGAGCTAGCCTGCTGTTCATTAAAATCACTAGAATTATGACACAATTTAAGATTTCATTTGTTGCCACTGAAACCTAAAGGTAACAGCTTCTTTCCCCCCTCGCCCCCAATAAAAATGTCTTTGAAGCTTAATCAGAAGGGATGTTCTGACTCCAGGAGGCCGGCCTTTAAGATAAGTAGCCAGGCACAGGCCATCTCCCATGGAGACAAGGACAGAGAAGGATCCTTCAGGATTAGTCTGGGAGTCTCTGGAGAAATGTAGGGAGAGATCCTTGTTTCCTGTCATCCTTGCAAAACCCGCTTCTTGTCACCTTGCTCAGGAAATCAATTGTTTCCTGTGACCCTTGTAGAACTTTTTTTTTTTAATCACAAAATTGTCCGGGATAGAACTTGCCCAATTTTCAAAGTAGTTTGGAGATGGCAGACCACAGTTTCCTTCCGTCTGGTATTTCAGAATGAGCGTAGGAGTCTTTCAAGGTAGCCTAATCTCTGTCTTTGGCTAACTCTATGAGGGGCATCCTAGGCCCCTCATTTGTGTCCATGAGAAGACATCTCACGGGTGGGGAAGTGCTTGCCAGGGGTCACAAGACTGGAATAGGGACCCAGGACTGGCTGAACAACCCCCCCCCACACCTCCTCACCAGCACTAGGCTTTCACAGGGTATCTGGACATAAGAAGTGCCAAGATGCCTATAGAAACGTAGGGACTAGAAGTCCTACTGCTGAGATTCTTCTCAAAGTTCTAAGAGTGATGAGGGCCCCCCCCCCACACACACACACATTTGACCAGGACCAGTCCCCAGAGTTAAGTCCCCAGGATACGTGCTTGAGAGAGCTCTCAGGGCGATGAGATGGCACAGGTCTGCCTCTGATGTGCTCACAAGACTTGGGTGAGATGCCAGAACTCAGACGCTGGAAGAACTCTTCAGACTCAGCCGCAAAGAAAGCCGGGCCCCGGCCTCTGAGTCATCTCTTGGCCAACGATGGCAGTGAAGCAGTGACGCTTCTCTAGGAAGGGTCAGGCCAGGCCTGGGGCCAGCTGGTTTCCGTTAGCTGGGGTGATCCCAAAGCAAAAGCAAAAACACCAGAAAGCTCATGGCTAAGAAGTGCTATTCAACAATCTCTCCAGCAACAATGGGATGGACTTTTTTGGTGCCCATGTGGAATTTGGATGGTGTAGCAGGAACCTGGTATAAAACCCATGGGAATCCCCACGTGAGGGGCTTCCAAGGGTGGACACCCCCAGCCCACAGGTCCATTTCCAGCGTCCTCCAAGCGGCTGCCAGGGGCCGGGAGGGGGCAGCAAAGAGCTTCCCAGGTGCTGGCACAGAGCAAGTGGGAGGCTGGTGAAAGTTTTATGGGATGCAGTTGCTGGTTTCCAGGAGTTCAAGTCAGACCTCCAGCAGGTTCATTCCGCTTCAACCACACCCCCCCTCCTTGCTGAGAAGCTGCATCTCCCTCCCAGGTAGGCAGGGGCAGAGCCTACAGGTTAGCAGCCCCCCCACTCCCACCCCAGGGCTTTCTTACATACACAGCTATGACGAGGAGTCGACAGAAGAGCCACTTGGAGCGCTCTCCGAGCGATAGGTGCTGATGCAGGAGACCTGGGGTGGAAACCCCTGCTCCCAACAGAACGCCGCCCCCCTCTCTCCCTCCCCCGAGGATGAGCTGAAACTTGGTAGTGAGGTGGAACCCAGAGCCTAAGGGAAATGTGGAGGATGTAGGTGTCAGTCTTCAGGCAGGAGGGGACGTGGGACTCTCAGGTGCTTTTAAGTCTGGGCAGGCCTGGGCTAGAGCTGACGGAGGGAGCTCTTTCTACCTGCAGATGGACTCAGACCAGAGCCATGCATGGGGGCAGGTGGGTGGACACCTTGTCCTAGCCTCGTAGACATCCCCTTCCCCTCAATGTCCAGGTCTGGAAAATGCTGGCACATGCATAGCACCATCTTGTATGGCGACTGCGACCCACAGAGAGACACACCAGGTAGCATGTGTGGCAGGATGCCTGCCAGCTGACATCTTGGCATTAAATCCTAGTGGTGCATGTTATTATCTTCACTATAATTGCAGCAGCTTGTGTGAAGTAGCCCACAGGCCGTGGTGGCCCACTGGGTGGAAGTGGGAGGTAAATGGGGCACATCCAGAGGTAGGTCATGTTGGTGGCAGAAGAAGGGGGTCAGGGCTGCCATCCATGGGAGCTGGATAGGTGAGCAGAATGCCCTGGAGTCAGGGAAATGGGGTTTCAGGAGGAGCCAGCATCTGGGAAAGTGAGGTGCAAGTTCAGCTGTCGGGCAGAGGGGGACTTAAGAAGTAAGGACAGCTTCCTTAGAATGAGTGAAGGTCAAGATAAGACTGCAGTTGGGGGGGGTGGGGCGGGCGGCGGGCAGTGGGCTGAAGACTGACCAGCGAGACGGAGAGGTGGATGGTCTAAGGCAGCAATTCTTAACCTATGGGCTGTGACCTCTTTGGGGGTCGAATGACCCTTTCACAGGAATGGCCTGATTCACGACAGTAGCAAAATTATCATTATGAAGTAGCAGTGAGAATAATTTTATGGTGGTCATCACAACACGAGGAACTGTATTAAAGGGTGGGGGATTAGGGAGATGGAGAGTCACTGGTCGAAAGGCTTTACTCTTTGGCAACGGAGACGGAGAGACAGAGAAATGACTGCTAGGTAGGTTGGAAGGGAGAGAAGAGTTTAAGTCCCTACTGGTGAACCCACTCTTCTAAGCACATTCTGTATTTCCATATCTCCTCTAATTTTCTGTTTTGTTGTTGTTGTTGGGGGTCACTCAGTCTGCTCCAAGTCCTGGAGTCCCTGGGCACAGCAGGAGGAAAGGCTGCCTGTGGTGCCATCAGGTTTTCAGTTCGGTTCTTGCTCTGTGTGAGCCCATGGCTATACCCGGGTGTCTGTCGATCCATCCCTGTTACACAGACTGTCCACTCCCCAAGCTCGAGGCCTGGCCGCAGTAACCGCCCCTCCTGATGGCACGTCCAGGGTACACAAGACAAGAAGGTCCTAACTCTCCTTGATTCTGGCTGTGCGTCTCAAAAGACTGGTGCTGTTTGGGGTTTTTTCCTTGTGTTTGAAATGAATTTGTTTGTCATGAAAGACTCCCAAGACCACTTCAGGTTTTAAGCTTCCTCTTGTTTTAGTCACTCAGGCCAGTATTTTTATCTAAATGGTAAGGAAACTGAAGGGGTTTTTTTGGGGGGGTGGGCAATTTTTTCCTTCATTTTTTGTCCCTCATCACCCTCTTCCTCCCCTCTGCCTATTTCCACCCCTCTCCCTGATCTTCTCATAGTCATCAGAGTCTTGTCTATAGGTGTATAAATAAGACAAATGTCTTCTTTGTCTGTCCTTATAACCATGGTGATATTAAATATTTACCTTTGAGATTAACCAAGTTTGCTAAGCATAATGTTCTCTAGTTGTATGCGTGTCTCACACTGCATAAGAGAGATGTCATCTTTTTTTTTGATGGATGCAGAAGATCAGTGGCCGCCGCCGAATCTGGTGTCAATTTGAGGTTTAGAGGGTAGGGGTGGAGTCTAGCCTGTCAATCTGGAGAGAGCCAATGAGACCTCTGTGTGGGCGTGGCCTTCTCCTGAGAATTCTGGGAAATCCGGTGCTTCCTTCTTGGAAGCAGAAGTCACTCTCTCACTCCCTTGGAGACACTTGACTGACAAGGCTGACTTCCTGCGAGACATCCCTGAGGAGAAGCCACATGGAATGACCCTGATGCTACCAAATCTCTGAAGTTGGAGAAGCCACAGAGGGACCTCTGCCAGCACTGAGATGCTTAAAATGCCACTGGATCCCAAGACTGTCTACCCACTGGCCTGTGACCTTCTGCATTTGGCATCATTGCATGTATTTTGTGAGCGTGAAAAGGACTTTATAGATTGACATTGAACATATGGGCTTGGACTGGACTGGGTTGGGACGTTTTCTTAATGTTGCTCTTCTATATAAAACTCTTCTTTATACACAGTTGAGTGTTTATGTTTGTTTCTCTAGTCTAACCAGACTAACACGAGATCCCACAGCATGTACAGGCCAAAGCTTGTTTAGAGAATCCCCAATAGGAGGGGTTTGGGGTTGTTTCCTTGTTTTGCTTTCATGGAGATTCTGCAATAAACAGGGGTGCCTCAAAAGACACCTGTTTTTTGCTCCTAACAGGTCACAGCCTGTGCATACCCGGGGCTCCAGGGGTCAGAGTCCACTGGAGAGTCAGTAACCCCAACAATATGCATCAAGCTTGTTAACTCTCCTCTTAAAGTTATCTTCTATCATATTGTGATCATGTTGTATTATTCTATGGTATTCCATCATATCATATTATACTGTATATGTACCCAGAGAGAGATGCACATATATATACACACACACACATATAAATATGAGGAGGCCTCAAAAAATCATGGAAAAATGAAATGAAAAGATAATGCCTGGAAAGGGGCATCCAGGAATTTTCTTTTATTTTTTTGGAATTTTGTTTTCATGATCACAATGCACCCACTCCGCTTCAAGGGTAGCCTGAGCGGCCCTACCCAGATTTCACTGGGAAAGCTTTCCCATCCATCCTACAGCCCTGATCTTGCCCCTTCAGACAAGACTTCCTTTCATTGTCCAAACTCAAAGGGCAGTGCAAAGGGATAGAATCTGAGTCCCTTCCCCATGTCAGCATGGCTGTTTTGATGGGGGTGCATGGAAGAGCACAGCGTTCTTTGGGGAAACAGTCAGAGAAGCCAAGAGACCTTGGTGGATGATGCCTGGAGAAATAGCAGGTTCCTATCCTGACCTTTCTCTTGACTAAAGGTGCCTGTGACTTTGTAGCAAGACTTTATGACCTACCGCAGGTGTGTAGGTACAAGGGGGCTTCCAAACATTTGCGGGGAAATTCCATGATCTTGTCATTCCCTTTTTCCAGGGAACGTTTTGGAGCTCCCTCATGCAAGTGATGTGCATGCATGTGCGTGTGGGATGCATGTGAGCGTTCAGGGGAGCGTGAATGAGTCTTACTTGTTTGCTGGTTGCTGCGCAGGCATCCTCAGGGCAATATGAATATCAGAAACCAACAGCCTGACGTCTGCAGATTCCAAAGGGAAATGTCTAAGCCAAGATGGTGATGGGCGGGGAATTAAGGCAGCCAACCCAACAGCCAACCCTTTTCATTTTGGCTAACGCAATCGAGAGCTTTCCCGGCAGCCCAGGATATGAGTCACAATCGATCTTAGACAGTCATGGAAATTGTGCTCTGCTCTGCAAACGACTGATGTGCTAGGACCCTCAGGCTGCTGAGATCCGAGAGGAAGAGCTTCTCAGAATGGCTGTCCTCCCAAAAATGGCTGTAGAAACAACCCTGTGCCCCGGGCTCTCTGGACTCCTCCTTGGTAGCTTTGGTGTGAGGGTGTGTGACTTGGAGCTGCAGTGCCATCTTGGAGTCTTGAAGAGAGATGTCATCACCTACCATGGTGGGGTCCAAGGACAGAAGAAGCCTCAGAGTTGGATGCCATTTTTGCATGTCACAATCAACCCCGGGTCATCTTGCTTCTGAGCTTCATGTGGAACGAGTCATAGAAGGCTCGTGTCCTCCAGCTAGTGACTTTACTCGCCACTAAAATAATTCTAAGAGTTGTACGAGCCCCAATAAAATGATTTAATAGAAATAAATAAGTACATGATTTGAAGAACACTCGTGCTTCCAGCAAAATGTCTTGCATGACCACAAAGTGTAACTCCTGGGGGCAGGCATTTTTCTCAGCTTGATTTGTGGATGTTCTCTGAATGCCAAGGGATTTGGTGACCTACCAGAAGCAAAATAATGCTTTGTTGAATGAATGAATGAATTAGAGTCAAAGCAAAGCAAAGCAAATGTGATACACCCAAGACTTCAAACGTCAAATGATTCCTCCAAAACAGGTGGATTTATGAATCAAGAACTGCTGTTTGTATTCCATGGTTCGTGGGCAGGATGTGTCTGGGAGAATTGCAAATGATTTGTTACTGATGGCCCCCCCACACACACTACAGACAATGTGGATCAGATCACAGAGGAGCAAGGGCCCAGCACGTAGTGTGATTGCAGATAGCATGCAGGTGGCAACCCTCTGAAGTTACCCAAGTGTGTTAGTGGATAACACCCATCCTGGGACACTCATTTGCAATAGCATATGTATTTCAGAGTCTCATTTCCTACTGCCGTCTAAGGGGGGAAGCAGCAGGCTGTGTATGCAGCATCCAGATGACATTGGGTATTGATTAAATCATTGATTTTAATCTTGAGACCATCAAGCCCTCTTCTGAACAGACAGGCCAAACTCCAGACATGTTCACCCAGAAGCAAGCAAGAGAGTGGCAAGAAAACCTCCTTTCCAGATATCCGCCGCTGTCTAAACCAGCTGTTCTGAAGCACGGTATCAAGTCTGGCCTATTTCCATGATCTAAGAGATGTGTCAGAAGTAATTTGAGGTTAATAACCATTAAAGAGCTGCTGTTTGCAAATGATGCACTTTATAAATAACTTAGGGAAGATTCAAGGTGACATCTATGAACGTGTGCCTCTTGCTGGCAGTCTGACGTGTTTTCTTAAAGTGGGTGCTGAACTTGACCCAGATTAAAGACCTTCTCTGTGGCCCTGAGGTTGACTTGAGTTAAGTGCATAGGAAGATCCATGGGAGATTGCCAACGATGGCCACCAATCCCTCCCAGCCCTCATCCTTGCCCTTTGCTGTGGGAGGCTCATCAAGAGCCTCTTTCTCTGTCCCTGCTCCCCTCTCCCCTGAGGCACGTCAGCTGTGTTGTTATCCTACTGTGACCCATGGCGCTCAATCAAAGCATGCTCACGGGAGCTCTGAGTCCGGACCTGGACATGCCTTTCAGCTTCTGCGGTCTCTTGGGATCCTGAGATCGACGGGTGCGGAATTCTGGATGTAGTTCCTTAAGAGTAAGAGGCCAAATGGGGAGAGAGGCTTCATGGAGTCAGGCGTGAGGCTAGCCATGAGGCTGGGCAAGAGGGAGACCATCCTTTCCAAGGTCAACTTCCAGAGGCCCACAACCGTAAACGTGCACTCAGGTAAAATCAGAAGCACTGCCCCCGATTCAGTTCACCATGACCTGCAGATCCTCAGATCTCCTGAAAATGCAGAGCCCTTATCTGAGAGAGAGTTTGAGGGGGGCAGAGGTCCAGTCCTTATATTTCTTTGTTGGGGGGGGAGGGATTTTTGCTTCTCTTCCTCCTACACACACACGTAAGGAAAAGACACAGTACATATTGGATCTTTTTGGCCTTGAAAGTTAGCACATCTCTCCTTTGTTGGTCAAGTGATTCGGACCTCTGTATCAAGTAACATAAAGACTGCCCACAGGTGTGAGTAGCAGGAAAGGGCAAGTCAGAGGGGTCATTTAGGCTGCTCTGCCACTTCGGTCTTAGAATCCCTCGGCTCTAATGAAGTGTCTGTGGTAGTTAAAGCTGCTTCCTTGTCTGCCTTAGTCTGGAAGCCCCACCCAAATCTATTTGGCATCATAAGAATACACAGTATGCCCTGAGAAATGGGTGGTAGCTGTGCATGAAGGGCAGCAGCCAGGAATTGAATCTTGCCCCACCCCCTCATTGAAAAGGAGAATCCCCACCCCACCCCCACTGAGCCCTCACTGACCAGACAAAGTCCATGAGGTGACCGAGCCCATGGGTGCTGCCTGAGGTTGTGTGCGCTCCCTCGCCGAGCCCTCATTCTCCGCTGCCCAGGCCAGTGACCACATGTGCATCTGAACCACGAGGAGGAGCGTGTTTAAATCAGAGACTTCCCTGAGGCCCAGCCCAGTCTACGAACCTGGAATGGTGGGGGCAGGTACCTGGGACCTGTATTGTCAAACTTGCACACCAGCTGGACCATGCTCCCTTCCAAGGACCTCTACACTGCATGCCCGGCTCAGAGCTGTGTCCGAAGTGACCCTCTAGAGGTCACCTCTGCAGATGAGGATCTATTTTCAGATCCACCTCCAGGCCTCTGGCAGAGCCTCTGCAGATTACATTTGATGCCTTCTCTCTCCCCGTCTCTCTGCTTTCTAATCTAATTATCACAACAACCAGATGTGACAGGCTCCCTCTCAAACCCATTTAAGCATCTCCAAAGGCACCTCTCAGGATTCAGGTCTTCTATAATTTTCCACCTCCCTCATCTAGCCGGACACCTTGGCTCCTGGACGCTCTCCCTACGCCAATTAGCAGTGAAGCATCCTTCTGCCGAAATAATCCGATTATGGGGCACCGAATTGGCCTGTCACCATCAAACCCTCATCTAGAGAGAAAGGAAAAGCAACCCACTCAGACTCATCAGGGCTCAGCCTTCCAGGATACGATGTCACCCACCTCCCCTGTCAATGCTGCCCTGGCCCTTGTGTAAGCCCAGATCACTCTCTGGGCCTTTGAAAATGGGACACTTCAGAAGGATTCTTTCCCAGAAAACAATGCACTATACAAATAGATTTGTATTCATTTTCAGGAGTTCATAGGTCCCTCGGGGTTCGTCCCCAGACCCTTACTCACTCTGTCTCCACTGGAACCAAGAGGATCTACTTGAGATACCGCCACTCACACTTCCTTTCTTTTTTGGGGTGGGTGGGGGGCATCACTGCTCTCCGGGGGTGGGAGTAGGAGGCCACAATTCCTTTCTATACAGGTTTGTTTTCTGGGGACATGGGAACATACTATTCCTGCCTTAGTTCTTCTGCTTAACCATGAATCTCAGCGTCTTCCAAGGCCCATAGCACCCTTCTGCCCATTCTCTTGAATGCTGCAGGGAGTGAGGCTTGTTAGACACCAACAGACATCTGAATCACCCCGAAACACTGTAAGACATGCACCATGCACACATGCACCACACACACATGCACACACACCACAAGCACCACATACATGCACCACACACACGATGCACACACCACACACAAACCATATCACAGTATGCACACAATACACATACCACACAGCACACGCACTGCACACGTACCATGCACACAACACACAGACACCCCTACACACACATCACACTCATTATATAACATACACGCACACTGTCACCAGCATTCAGGAATCGAAGAAAAGGTAGCTTCTGGCAGGTGCCCATGACTAGCTCACTCAGGAGCTGGCAGAAAGGTTGGGGGTTCACTTCTGAAAAACCCCACCTGAAGATCCCCAAGCTCCAGTTCTACTCTGACCCATGGGGGCACGGTCTGTCAGAACCGACTTCATGGTCACCAGTTAGAGGTGGCCGGACTGCCAACAGGAGGTCACTAAGGAGGTCAGCTTGTGTCTGTCTCCCCACCCTGCTCGGGGAAGGAAATGTGCCTGTGGAAGTTTCCTAGGACCATAATCGGGGAAACAGAGGCTCCACTCCAGATGCTGTGCTCGTGTCCTGATGACGTACTTCTCACTGTGACTGCTTGTTAGACCTCCATAAGCTCAGACCCACGACGAGAGAGTGGAGCTACCGCAGGAGATGGATGCATCGTTCTGAGGGCAGCTGGACAACATCGGAAACCACATGGAGCACGTGGCCCCACCACTGCTGGGGGGCTTTGGACCCAGTGACCTTTGACGCAGGGCTGCTGTGGACTTTGGAGTCCATTAAGTCCTCCAGGGCAGCAGCGGTTCCTCTTGGCTTCTGTCACATCATGGACCGCAGGTGGCCCTGACCGTGAAGCTCTGGGCCTGCTCCGGACACCTGAAGGCGGGCAGGGCAGTGGTATGGGCTGAATGAGTGAGTGGGTCCTAGAGTCAGACTCCCCGAGCTTGGACCCAATGAGATGCATGAGTTTGGGCAAATCCTTAGCCCAGCTTTGCCTTGATGTCATCAGGCTAAAATGGCTAGCAGCAAGGATGCCACCTTCTCGGCTGTCCTTGTGGGGGTTCCTGAGTCACCATACCTGTATCCCGGGACATAAAGAACGGGCCCTGAGGGAGACAGACAGGGGCTGTCTTTCTATCCCCTTAAAGAGCTGCGATCTCAGACACGGGGACAGCATTATCCTTCCCTATGAGCTGCCATGAGTTGGCATGGACTTGACGGCATGGACCTGACAGCAGCCACCCATCCACAGCACTCTACTCCTCTGCGGGCCTTCGTCATTCACAGGTCCCATTTGTAATCACAGGGCTTATGGGGGGGATCACAGGTTCCAACTCAGGATGAGGGCCAACTTGGAGGTAGCAGGAACAGGTCTTCTTTCATCAAGACAGCTCCTTGTCTCTCGTGCCCACAGGACGGCGTCTGCAGCTGGGCTCTGCTCCGATCTGGCCTCTGCCCTGTGCGGGCAAGCATCCCGGCTCTGCCAGGAAGCAACCGGCCCAAAGATGCTGTTTCCTTGTTCCATGGTCACTCCAGGTATCTGGTGCCAGATCATGATGCTGCTGCCACTTCCACCCATGCAGCTGTTTCCTGGGTCTAGCAGGGTCTCGACATAGGCAACCTGGCTCCCAAGGACAAGCTTTGCCCCTGGCTTTTCTTCATGGTAGTAAGGCCTCCCTCCCCACCCCCAGCCCAGGGACTGACTCTTTTTCAACCCTAGTGAGATAACACGACTGACCACCCTGGTGACCTGCAAGGACCTTATTTGCATGGTATCCGCCCCCGCCACAGCCCAATCCTTTTGTAGGCATTACTGGACCAGACCAGAAAGTCAAGACCACATGCAAAGAAAAACACACTGCCCTGTAGGCTTATAGGGTGTGTTCAAGGCACGTTCCCTTTTCTAAGCAGAACTGTGTGGAAATGGGAAGAAAGCAAGCACGAATTTAAAAGCGTTCTGAATCAAGATGTTTGGGGAAAAGAAAAGTCAACTAATATCAGGGCCCACTCACGCAGCATCACATCCATTTGAATGCTTGCATTTCTGTGGTAGTACTCACCTCCTCATCCATTCATTCAGAAGAGAAAAACAAAACCTTATTGAGCATGGATCACAAGCCAGCACAGGCAGAGAGAGGGAGGATGATGGCCAGGATGGGATTCAGCAGGTTCCTGCCTCCGGGTAAGAGTGTGCTTCGCGGACCTGGCAATTGGGAGAGAGAATCCCTATAGAGAAGGCTCCTGGGCCGAGGGGTGGGTCTTCAGGGGGGTGGGGGGGTCTTGGTTGGAGTGTGATGTCCCTGTTGTTGACAGGGACGGGAAGGAGTCTGGCAGGTAAGCAGCGCTCAGGCAGAGCTCACAGCGCATCATGGAGGGAGGAATGTATAATGGCGCCGGGGGTGGATTTATAAAGAACGGAGCTCAAAAACGTGCCTGTTCCCGAGGAAGCAGGTGAAGAAGATCAAAACAAGAAACACACACGCGACGGAAGAACCACAGCCGAGGCGTAGGTGATCCAGCGACGTCCCTCTGTGCGCCTCCGCAGGCAGCGCGGCGGGCGGGGCGGGACACCCAAGCTGACATTTGCTTTCCGCAGGCGGGAGATTTATTTCTGCACACTCAGCTGTTCCCGCACGAAGGGGGCTGCCTGCAGAGACGACGAGCTCTCTAGCAACTAAGGCGGCTGCGGCGGCGCAGGGACGCGGTGAATGCGCACGCGGAGGAGAGAGTTGGCTGCCACTGGGTGGCCGGGAACCAAAGACGAGGTGGCTAGGGGGCAGGCTGTCTGAGGCAGTTCCGAGGCTGTGGAGTGGGGTGTCTACAGCCTCCAAGCACACACCGCTGCTCCGCCCCTCCAGGCTCTGCGTGAAGGGATTATTTTGGTCTCCCTGGAAGGCACACTTAGCTCTGTGTCCAGGTGAGTGATGAGACGGACGCCAGGGCAGCGAGCGGTGACAAAAGCCCGAGGATAAGAGAAGTGACATAGGGCAACCTCCATTTGATAGAACAGGAGTCCAGGGCTTAGAGAGATTAAGTGCTTTGCCCAAAGGTAAATGATAAAAGAGGACTTTAACCCGGGGGTGTTCAGTCCCCAGTGCCCTGATGGCATCACTCGTGCCCTGCTTCTATCTGTAGGAGACTCTGCACGGCGATGTAGGATGTGAAACTAGGCAAGTCGCAGCGAATGTTTTCCCCAAAGAAGAGCATGTACAAGCTGAACCGGCCATGTTCAATCCATCATTTAATGACCCACCGCCCCAGGAGGGACAAGTGGAAGAGGAATGCTGTTCCATCACAAAGAGCACTTCAAGATCTCTCCTCAGGTCTCCTATCTGTGATAGGATCATTCCCTCTTACCTACAAGGAAGACCAGTTAATACAACTAGTATGCAAATCTTTGCACCAACTGCTAATCCCAAAGATGAAGGAAGTAGGGATTTTTACCACTCTCTGCAGTCTGGACCTGATCAAACATGTGGCCATGAGGTCCGGACATACTGTTGATTAAGATGAGAATGCTGAAGCTTGGGAAAGGAATGGGGCGTTACGATTATAACTTCAAGGATAGACTTGGCACTGGAGACCGCATGATGAACTCTTGCAAGAATAATGATGTGTTTATTGTAGATGCCTTTTTCAACATATAAGTAGTCACTTTCTGTGCAGACCATTGCAAATGCAAAACACAAAAATTAAAGCTACTACATCTGTGGAAAGAGTCAAAGGAGAAGCTCAGCAGCATCTGTCAGAACAAGGGCTAGGCCAACTCTGGGACCATAATGGCCCTGATCTAAGTTAAAGTTGAAGCTGGAGGAAATGAAAACAAGTCCATGAGAGCTCAATATACAACTTGAATATATCCCACATGGAGGTAGACATCCTCTCAGGAACAGGTATGACACATCGAACACACATGACTGAATGCCACATGGGTTGTGGGGTGACACCAAGGACTTCATATAATAAAGCAGCAAAGAAATAAAATAATAAACTGGGTATCAGAAAATATTCCACAACTTGCTCTTTAGCTAAAGCACATGGGGAGAGGGGATTATGAAGAGCTGGGGGATAAAAGAAAATGTTTTGAAGATGACGATGGCAACATATGTCCCAAAGTGCTTGATACGATTGATGTATAGATTATTATAAGATCGGTAAAAGCTCCCAGTAAAATGGTTTATTTTTTTTTAAGAAAAAAACCAGTAAAGTATTATGATGAAATGTGCAAAGTTTTGGAGTCAGAAATCCGAAAGGGAAGAGCATACTCGGCATTTCTCAAGCTGAAAGACCTGAGTGAAAAGAACTCAGCCCACATGTTGAGAGACTCAACATATGGTGGGCAAAATACTAGGATTCGGGAAGCAGCAGAATGAGATGGAGGGAATACACAGAGTCACTAAACTAAAAGGGAGCTCGTGGGCATGCAACCATTTCCAGAGGCAGCATGAATCAAGCATCGATACTAGTAATGGAAGCAGTCCAAGCTGCACTGAGGGCACAGGCAAAAAACCAAGGCTCCAGAAATGCAGATTTAGCTATTTCAGCAAATAGAGTCAATTGGAAGTGCTTGTTTATGCATGCCATGAAATATGACAGGCGTCTAGCTGGCCAACTGACTGGAAGAGAACCATAGTTGTGCCCATGCCAAAGAAAGGTGAGGCAACAGAATGCAAAAATTTTCAATGTCATCACCATCATGTTCAAGTAAAAGGTTGCCGAGAATAAGTTTAACACAGTTGTAGCAGTATATGTTTGTACCCAAGGGGATGCAGAAATGATAGAACTCTATCACTGAGACCACCTGCAACTATCATTTGGTTGATGATCTTTCAACAACAATGGTGGCAGTGCATTGACAGGGAGCTGCCGGAAATTCAGGCCAGATTCATAAGAGGATGTGAAACAGGGATATATCATTGCTGACATCAAATGGATCCTGACTGAAAGCAGAGGATACCACAATGATGCTCACTTGTTTTACTGAGTCTACAAAGGCATTTGACTGTGTGTGTTATAACAAACGATGGATCACATTGTAAAGAAGGATAGTTCCAGAACATTTCATTGTGCTCAAGTGGATCCTGTGCCTAGATCAGGAGACAGTCACTGGAAAAGAACAAAGAGACACTACATAGTTATAAATCAGAAAAGGTGTGTCCCAGGCTTGTGTCCTTTCACCACATGGGTTCCATCTGTATGCAAGTCACGACAGCATGGTGTGTTAGTTCAGGTTGACTAGAGAAACAAATTCAGAGACACTCACGCGTGTAAGAAAGAGCTTTATATAAAAGAGTGATTGTATATTAAGAAAACATCCCAGCCCAGTCCAGATCAAGTCCATAAGACTGATAACTGCCCCTGTGTCTGATGCCAGTCTGGAAACGCCTCTTCAAACTCACGCAGCACATGCAATGACACCGAATGCAGGAAGAGCACAGACCAGTGGGTGGAGAGTCTCGGGATCCAGTGGTGGTGGAAGCATCTCAGTGCTGGAGTGGGTCTCCGCATGGAGCCAGGACTCTGGCTGTATCAGCATAGCTCCATGTGGTGTGTCAACAGGAATGTCTTGCAGGGAATGGGTGTGTCTGGCTTCCAGTGAGCTACGTTTCTACTTTGTGACTTCAAATGGGATCATCACGCTGTGACCTGATTGACAGCCTAGACTCCATCCGTGCAAAAGTTGACAGGCAATTGAACAAACCTGTCTTGAAAGAAGTACAGCCAGAATGTTTTTCAGAAGCAAGGATGGCAAGTCTTTGTCTCTCATATTTTAGAACCGTTATCCAGAGGGGTACTAGGTGAGGTAGAAGGTTAGTGAAAAGAAGGAAGACCCTCAGTGTCTGCCCAATGGCCTCAAACATAACAACTGATGAGGCTGGTGAAGGAGCAGTCCATGTGTCATACTATGGGACACAGGGTCCCTCTGAGTCAGAGCTCGCCCAATGGCACCTAACACCACCACCGATGGAAGTGCATCTGATCCATCCCTAAATATCTGTTAGCAGAGAGCACCTAAGGCCAAACCCACTGCCTTCCACTCAGCCCTATAGGTGGAGCTGGGGAAGGTTTTTCCTGCTAAGGGCCATGTAGATCATTATACTATCATTCCAGCGTCATGGCGGTCAAGCATTTCATTAGCTCACCTCACTGTGGTGTGCAATGGTTCTCTCTAGTGAGAAGTGATGTTAGCTGATGCTGATTCCCTGGACCTCCTACAGCTGGGGGATCAGAAGTCTCCCACGCTTGCGAGGGTTTCTGAGGTGGTAAGTTGCTATGGGAGCAGACAGACTCCTCTTTTTCCTATGGAGTGGCTGATGCTTTTTGAACCACAGCCCTTGTGCTCGGCAATCCAACACTGACCCAACAGCTCCACCAGGGTTTCTTACTCATTTATTCACTCATTCATCCACCCACCCACCCACCTCCTCACCCACTCATTCACTCAAACTCACTTCCATCAAGCCAGTACTGACTCACAGCATTTCTGTAGGACAGAGTAGAACTTTGGATTTCCCAAGACTGTTTTTTTTAAGTCACTGATTTCTAGTGCTAATTTTTTTTTGCTTTTTTTATAGATCATTTTACTGGGGGCTCTGACAACAATCCATAGATCAATTGTATCAAGCACATTCGAACGTAAGTTGCCATCACCATTTCAGGACATTTTCTTTCTACTTGAACCCTTGGTATCCACTTGTCTTTTTTCCCTCCCTCCCTTCTTTTCCCACCCTCATGTCTTTTTTCTTCTTCTCCATTTCATCTAGAGCTCTACAGATATTCTAGCAACCCATAGTTCAATTAGATCAAGCATGATTGTTCAATTGTTGCCCCCTTCATTTTCAAAACATTTTCTTCTTTCTTGAACTCATTAGTATCAGCTCCCCTTAATCCTTACCGTCCCACACCCCATCTCCCAAGAGCCCTTGTTAATTTATTATTGTTATTGTTATTCCTTTTTCTTCCCATATCTCATACCATCCAATATAACAGTTCACCTGCCATTTTTTTTTTATTTATAACACTTGAATGGGGATATATAGTCATCATTGCTATCAGCTCTTCCTTCTTCCCCTTCCTGGTTCTTTTTCTGTCCTCTCAGAGAATCGTTGCTCCTATTACAATTCCGGAAGGGTTTGTCTACCTTGGATTTCATGCACCAAACAATCTTACTTATATACATGAACTTATGCAGGTCTAACAGGATTAATGAGGTAAAGACCATAGTAATAGGGGAGGAAATATTAAAGAACTAGAGGAAAGTTATGTACTTCAAGTGTCCTATACCGAACTCTGGATATATCATGCCTCCCATGTGGCCTTTCTGTGAGGGACTGTCCATGGGTCTCCACTTTGTCTATTTTCCTTACATCAATTTGGTTGCTTGTTTTTGAACTTCTGGTACCTATTCCCATCGACACCTCATGATCACAAAGGCTAGTGGGCTTCTTCCATGTAGACTTTGTTGCTTCCCTACCAGATGGCTGCTTGTTTAACTTCAATTCTGTAAGACCCCAGATGCTTTATCTTTTAATAGCCAGGCACCATCACCACACTTTCTTCACCACACTTGCTTATGCACCCCTTTGTCTTCAGCGTTTGTGCTAGGAAAGGAAAGGGCAGGTAGCAATAAACCTATAAATATAGGGACAGGGGAATAGTATGGATCTAAAAGTGACTGTGAAGAAGTGATAGAATCCTTGCCATGTTTGATCAATGTATCAGAGCAATTACTGAGTGGCAAATTATGGGTAACTATGATAGTGAGGCAGGAGGAAAGAAATAGAGGAAAGACTGTAATTCTATATGGGAGAAGAAAACCCCATCTTTCCCCTGTGGAGCGGCTGATAATTTCAACTCTCTGGCCATTAGCAGTCCAACATGTAACCCACGGTGCCAAATGAGGCACTTTCAGCCTTTTAACAAATGAATATGTATAATAAGCCTTTCTTAAAGGAGACAGCTTCAAAGAGTTCACAGGGAGGGGGGGGATGAAATTCAAAAATGATGGAATTTTTCCTGAAGAACTCTTTGAAGCCTCCTCCTATAGAAAATAACACCATAAAGGTTCTGCCCAGGGGTTTTCCCCCGGAGGAAAGCAGTACCTCAGGATAGTTCTGAAAAGCTCTTCCTGTTGTAGAAGAGGACCACCATGTTCATGCTGAGTCTTCTTTCTTCAAGAGAGAACAACCTCCATATTGTGAAAGCATCGCGTGCCTTGTAGAGGAGACAAGGCCCTTTGGACTTCTTTTCCAAAGTAACTCCCCTTCTATAAACTCATGTTTTCTGTTCACATCTTCCAAAAGAAATGATAGCTATCTCCATCTCCAGATTCTCTCCCCAGGACATTCAATCAACCCAATGCAGCCTGGTCCCCTTAGCAAACCCATTGTAGAAGAATGGATGAGCCCGATTTGCCAGGAGTCAACCTTGGCATCTTTACTAAGTTATCAGAACAGGAAATTATTCACCAACACTTTGCCTTTTCCCTGAGCCAAAGACACGCTGGGGACAACCGGGAACATGGCCGCAGACTGCCAAGTTAAGGAGCACTGGAGTGAAAACCACCATCTGGTCAGTGGAAAGGAGGGATCTGAGAAGTACCTGGAGAAATAATTTGTCTCAGACCTGAACAGTGAGTGAATCCAGAACCCACAAGATAGATGGGAAGGGAAAGTCCCATGGGAGATGCATTAGACAGCAGACTGTGGGGTGTGGTGGTAGAATTCTGAGGGTGAACAGACAGTGTCTGGCATGTTGGATCTGTGGATAAGGACATGTGGTGACACCGCTGTCTTTCTCCTGCCCTGGCTAGCAGCCCATAACCCCCAAGGTTCAAGTCATTTGGAATCATCCTCAGATGTGCACCAACCTCCCTACCCAGGAGAGGAAGGAGAGGAAGGAGAGGCACCATAATCCAAGTGGGGAGCACAAAGGCAGCCAATGACCGCAGAGGCTAGGGGAAAATTCCTGAAGGATACCCACGAGGTTCAACCAAAGGACAAATAGGGCAGGGCAGGTCACAGGGGTCTGCCAGGGATGGTTTGCAGCACCCCTCCTAAATGTCTGGGGGCCTGGTATGTAGGCCTTTGAGGAGAGTACTATGAACTATGATGGTTTCAGGAGGAGACCAAGGTTAGCTGTGCATTTTAAATACCTTTTTTAAATACTTTTATTGGAGGCTCTTACATGCCTTACCAAAATCCATACATTCCTCCAGTATGTCAAGTACATTTGCATATATGCCTCCATCATTTTCAAAGCATTCTCTTCCCACTTGAGCCCCTGATATCTGCTTTTATATATATAATGTACATGCTCATATTTAGACCTCTATAAATGTCCTTGGTCTCCTGGTTCTTTCCTCTATTTCCTTTTTCACTTCCCTCTTGTCCCACCACTATGCTCTGCCTTCATTCAGGTTTAGTAATTCCTCACTGCTACATTGCCCTTGATTGAGCCCCACTAGGCGTCTTATGACCCTTTGATTTTAGTTCACTTGCTGTTCCCTTGTCCCTGGATTGATCATCATCCCCTTATCTTGTATCCCCCCTTGAACCATTGGTCCCATTCTGCTCATCTCCAAATTATTTATCCCGCCTATCTTATCTAGATAGACATGCAGATACATTGATATGTACAAATTCCAGGCAAAGTCAAATAAAACAATAGAGGAAGTCTAAGCCAACAAAACAGTAACAACAGAAAAAAGCAAACACAAAATAACAACAGCAAAAAAAAAAAGCCATTGACAGAAATGGAGAAGCCTATATAGTTCACAGTCTGTTTGTTGGCCATTATGAGTGTTTTCCAATTAAGTACAATGGGGTGCCACACCATCTCCCAAGTCTATTTTTGGTATTCTCTGGGGGGTGTCAGGAGTCTCCTCCCCCTGCTGCTCTGCTGCATGCCCTGTGTCTTGTCCCAGCATGCTGAGTCCAGTCATGCTCTATTCCTGCACTGTGTTTCCAGTGCTGTTCAGTGCCAGATGCCCGTGTCTGTGGTGGGGCCAGCCCTATGGTCCTCTCCATGCACTGCTTGCTCTGAGCAGGAACTTCATCCTTGGGGCTTGGTGGACCAGGATGTCCTCTCCTCCCTCTCTATCCCTTTATATTCCTTCCATGTGCTCTAATCTGACACATCCCTCTCCCCAAGCTATAGCCCCAGTGCTCTTCTCTGAAGTGCATTCTTCTGAGGAGGAAGAAGGTGTTCACCAAACTGGGATGGGGCTGCCTCTTAGACCTCTCTATAGGCTCCCTGGTACATGCCGGTATGTTGTATTCACATTTTGGTGCATAGGGTTGAAGCCTAATCTCTCTCTCTCTCTCTCCCGCTCCCTCTCTGTGAAGATATAAACAATACTCTCCCCTTGGGTGGTTTTTCCTCTCTCTTTTCTCTCTCTTCCCCCCCCTTATTTAGTTGATTGCTGTATGTATCTCTGGATTGGTTTGGGCCCCTGCCATAGCTGCTGGACCTCACTCCAGGGATGTATGTATATAGTAACTTTTCCACTATGCACCATTTTTTTAGCTTACCTCAATGGACTCATGTTGTACTTGTCCTTTTGTGCATGACTTACTTCACTTAGCATAATTTCCTCCAGTTCTTCCCATGAGGCAATGTGCTTCATGATCTCATTGCTTCATTTTAGGGACACATATTACTCCTTTGTATGTGTGTACCACGGTTTTTTGATCCATTCATCTGTTGATAGAAATTTAGTTTCCATCTCCTTACAATTGCGAACGGTGCCACAATGAACATTGGAGCACAAATGTCTGGCTGTGATTTGTCTCTTGCCTCTTCTGTGTATATGCCCAGTAAGCGGGTTGCTAAGCCAGATGGTAGTTCAATCCCCATCTCTTATAGATATCACCAAATCTATTTCCATAATGGCTGTACATACCTCCAGGTCCCCCAGCAGTGGGTGATAGTTCCTATCTCACCACAGCCCCTCCAACATTGTTGCTTTCTGACTTTTTTAATTGGGTTATCTTTGAGATGATTTCTCAAAGTTATTTTAATTTGCATTTCTTTTACAACTAATGATTGGGAACATATTCACATATGTTTATTGGTCATTTAGATTTTTGCCCCTGTGAAACTTATGTTCAGGTTCTTTGCCCACTTCTTGAAAACTTGCTAGAATTCTCCTGTGAAGCCATCTAGCCTGGAGCATTTTTTTGTTGGTAATCGCTTGATAACCTTGTCTACTTCTTCTATTCCAATGGACCTGTTGAGGTTCTTGGTGTCCATCTGGGATAGTATAGGCAGGGATTGTTTTTCCAAGTATTTGTCCATGTCTTCCAAATTGTTGAATTCACTAGAGTACAGGCCTTCATAGGACGGTGTAATTATCCTTTTTATTTCATTAGGATCTGTTGTAATATCCCCTGTTTCATCCCTTATCCTTGCTATTGAAATTTGTTCCTTCCTTTCTTTGATTAGGTTTGCCAGTATTCTATCAATTCAGTTCATCTTTTCTAAAACCAACTTTTAGCTGCATTAATTTTTCCCATAATTTTATTGTTTTCTCTCTTCTGTATCTCAGCGCTGATTTTATTATTTCTTTCCTTTTGCTACTAGCAGGATTGTTCTGCTAACTCTGCTCAAATTGTAAGTTTTGTGGCAGCATATCAACCACAAGTCTCTCTTTCTTTTTCATCCATGCATATATTGCTATGAGCCTTCCTCTGATAAATGCATTTTCTATATACCAAAAGTTTTGGTGTGTTGTATTTTCATTCTCATTTGTTTATAGAAACTTCCTGATTTCATCTGTGATGAGGGCCAATACCCAGTTCATTTGCAATAGATTGTTTACCTTTGTTTTCTTTATCTTTCTCTTATTGATTTCCAGCCTTTTGGCACATTGGTCAGAGAGAGAAGTCTATATAATCTCTATATGTTTGAATTTACTTAGGTTCAACTTGTGTCCAAGCATATGGTCTATCTTCAAATATGTGCCATGTGGGCTTGAAGAGAATGTGATTTTTTTTTTTTTTTGCATTTGGGTGGGAAGCTCCAAAAAATATCTATCAGGTCAAGCCATCTAGTTGTGCTGTTTAGATCTATAGTCTCCTTTTTAAGTTTATTTCCCTGTGATCTCTCTTTTTCAGAGAGTGTTGTATTGAAGTCACCTACTATAATTGTTGAGACTTTGATTTCTTTTTTTATCTTTTGGAGTGTTTGATTTATCAATTTTGTAGATCTCTCATTGGGCGCATATATATTTATTATGCTCACTAGTTCTTGGTCTACTTTTTCCTTGAGCCATATATAGTGCTCCTCTTTGTATGTTGCTGTGGCTTGTACTTTCAGATCAATTTTGTCAGAGATAAAGATTGTTACCTTTGCCTGGAGACCCAATGCACCAGAGAAAGGACTGGACAAATAATGATTCCTGCGGGCACAAGAGAGGGGAGGAAAAGGGGGTGTGGACAAGCACATGGACGGAGGAGGGGGAGCAACAAGTGGTCTGGAATTGATGGAAAGGGGGGTGTGGGAGGCCTGGTCAGGATTAAGCAAGGACAATGATTCTGTGAGGAAACATTGAAACGCCAGTTAAGGTGGAACATGGTGGTGGGGCAGGAGGGAGATGGAAGGAAATAGAGGAAGGAGCTAGAGGGTAAAGGGCACTTGCAGAGGTCTAAACATAGGTATGTCCATACAAAAATACAACTATCTATTACAAGGTGGGAATAAATTTAAGAACATATCTATAGGCCAAATACTTTGGTAGCAAGTCAACCTTGGGCCCTCTCCCTGGTGCTCCCTCAATGCAAGAACACTTTGTTCTATGAATCTGGTATTCCTCGAGGCTCACTGACCCAACATGATCACTGAAGTAAAAGGGGTACACAAGCAAATGCGGTGAAGAAAGCTGGTGGTGCCCAGCCATCAAAGGATATATCTGAGGTCTTAAAAGCCTGAAGATAAACAATAGACCATTTACTTGAGAAGAGACCACACCCACACAGAAGAAGCACAACAGCCAGCGTGGCCACACGGTGGTGAAAGGTCTAAGCAATAGACATCAAACGGGGGGTAAAAACATATCACTGTGTGCACACATCCCCATAGTGCCCACTAAGGACATGTGGGAGCATGAGCAAGGGTGGTGAAGAAAGAAGATATGCCTGTGTGATCATAAGGAGCTGAAACAATTAGGTATCAGACACCAAAGAACGAAAATCAAAATCAATGGACCAATTGACTCCCAATATCGCTGAAGACAAATGGATACAGAGGCATACAGAGTAGAAGAAACTATGGTGCCCAGCTACCAAATGTATGGAGTATGTATGAATGTATGGAGTCTCAAAAACTTGAAGATAATCGAGTCAACATTCAGTGCAGAAGCATCAAAGTCCACATGGAAGAAGCACACCAGCATGTGTGATCAAGAGGGGCCAAAGGGAGCAGGTATCGAGCATCAAAGAACAAGAAATCACATCATTGCGAATGGGGGGAAGAGCAGGGTGAGGACCTAAGGCTCACCCCTCTACAGGGGAGTCACGGGAAGGAGATAGACCAGACAAGGGGCAGCTGGGCTGTGATGATGCTTATAAGTTTTCTCTAGTTCCTGAAGCCTTCCTCCTCGCCCCCCCCCCACCCAAACCATCATGGTCCCAACTCTACCTTACAAATCCAGATGGACTGGAGAAGGTACACTGGTGGAGACCTGGAGATATGGGGAAACCAGGATGGGTGAGCCAGTGGTTAGATTGGAGCTGATGGAAGGGTAGAGAGAAGGTGGGGTAGAGGGACAGAGTCAACTGCAAGGATATACACTTAAGCTCCTATTTGAAGGATGGGCATCAGGGGAGTGGGTTGGGGGAGAGGTCAGCCAGTGTGAGATATGACAGAACAATAACAGTTTATAAAGTATTGAGGGTTCGTGGGAAGGAGAGAGCAGGGGAAGAGGGGGGAGGGATGGAAAAGCCAATACTAGGGGCTCAAGGGAAAAGGCAGATGATTGGAGAATGATGATGGCAGCGGAAATGTGAAGGTGCCAGGCACAGTATGTTTATTTATGTATTGTGAAAAGCGATGTACAAGCCAATAATAAAATGATATAATAAAAAAAAGATTGCTACCTTTGCTTTTTTTATTGCCATTTGCTTGGTGTGTTTTTCTCCAATCTTTAATTCTCAAGCTGTTTTTGTCTGCAAGCTTGAGATGTGTCTACAGTAGGCAGCAGATTGATGGGTTATATTTTCTGAGTCAGTCTGTTAGCCTCTACTTTTTAATGGCAGAGTTTGGTCCACTGATATTCCATGTTACTACATCCATCTGTGGACTCTGTGATGTCATCTTGTACCTTTTGTTTTGAGTGTTTTCCTACCTACCTATCTTATCTGTGTGTGTATTTCATTCTTGCCTTCTTTCCTCTATTGAGCTAACGCTATATTGGAGGCTGTTTTCTCTTTATCACCCTCTATGTGTAGTTGCTTTATGTGATGGTATCTTATTTGTGCTTTGTGAGTGTTGATCTTATGTCTATACTGGGTAGGGAAGTATCTTTTGCAGAGTTTGCTTTATTTTATGTAATATTTGAGTTCTTCTTTGTCCGGGAAAACTCTCACTCATCCATCTGTCTTAATCAATCATTTGACAATGTATACTATTGTCAAGGTATACTTGACAAGGTATACTATTCTTGGGTTTGTGCTACTTTCCTTCAATTTTTGGAGCATGTTACTCCATCCCCTCCTCTTCTTCATCATGTCCACTGATAGGTCTGAACACATTCTTATGTGGGTGGCTTTATAAGTGATTATTTGTTTTCCCCTCACTGTTCTCATGATTTTTCTCCTTTTCTGCACAGTTGGGTGATTTAACCATTATGTGTCTTGATGAATTATTTTTGGGATTCAGTCAGGCTGGTGGTCTTTCAGCCTCCTGAATGACTGCCTGATTTTCATTTCTTAAGCTTGGAAAGTTTTCCTCTAAGAATGCCCTCATTATTTTCCCTGTTCACTTCTTTGCTGTTTCTTGTTCCAGTAGTCCAATTATTCTAATATTGTTCCTCTTCATAACATCAGACATGGTTCTCAGGTTTTGTTCAGCTTTTCTGATCATCTTATTTGACTGTTTTTCCCGTTTGTTGAGGTCTGCTTGGTTATCCTCGAGGTCACTGATGGGATTTTCTGCCTCCTCAAGTCTGTTGACAAAGTCTGTTAATTTGCTACTGAATTTTACTATTTCATCCCTTAAGTCTTGTATTTCCCTTTGCTACATTGTCTTTATCTCCGTCACTATTTCATCCTTTTCCTGTATTGTTTCCTTAATAATCTGAATGACTCCAAGCAACATTCTGAATTTTCTTGTGTGTGTGGCAGGTCAATGTCAGCATCTGCTATGCACATTGTTAGGTTCATGATTCTTCCGGCATTGTCATCTCTTTCTCCTGCTTTTTCAGGAGAAACAGTTGAGGCTATTGGTTCTTTTTCCTGTTGACATTTTTTAAAGAAGTCTGATACCATCTCTCAGAGTCAAAGATCACTGGGCTCCCTCTTTGGGGACTTGTATGAGTGCTTCTACAAACTACCTGCAGGTCGCTGCACTGGGTATCAGGCTAGTGCTGCATCTTCCTGTGGTTGCACTGTCAACCTAGCTGACTAGTATTCCATTATCTGAAATGTGAGTTGAGTCAACCTCTCATGGGATGCTAGTCAGGTAGCTGTGGGCCCAGAAGGTTGGCGTTTCACTGGCTCATCTCACAGTTAGCTGTAACTGTGTGTCTCACAGTGCTTGAAGTGTATCAATTGGCGTATGGTGTTTCTTTCTGGAACTGGAGTACTGCAGAGGGTATGTGTGTGTACCCTCGTTGGTGGAATTACCCTAGTCAGAGATATTGTCATGGAGGCTAGGCAGATGTTCCTGTAGCAGCATCGAGCAACACAGATGGTGGGCAGGACTTCTCCCATCACTTGTAGAACCTTGGAATAGAGGTGGAGACTGTAGTTCTTCTCCCAGATGTTTCTAGGGGAGACCCTCCAGCAGCCTGGGGCATGATGGAGGATGGCTATGATTTTCCCAGCTGCATATAAAGCCGACAAGTGTGGGCAGGGGTTCCCCCAACTGGGTTGTCATAGTTGACCTAGGCAGAAGGGAGTGGCATGGAGGCCAGTAGTGACTTGTGAAAGGAAAGAGGAGTAGAGAGAAAAGATAAATCAAAGAAAGAGCAAAAAATTAAAAAATACTGACACACACACAGAGATGCAGAAAGAAAACTAAAGAACAACAAAAGAAAAAAACAACAAGAAGGAAAACTACATCTGCTGATATTGTGGCAAGAAAGACAGAAAAGAAAGAAGGGAGGGAAAGAAGTAAAAGTGAAAGAAGAAAAGAAAGAAAAATAGATAAAGAGATAGTTGTGCTCCATTCCGAGTCATGTGTAGCACTGCCCAAAGACGTGTGTCGCACTGCTTCATGGTGTGTGCAGCACTGTCACAAGGGGCAGGCTGTAGCTCTTCCCACTGGGTGGGTGGAGTTGCCCTAGACAGAGGGTAGGGGGCTGGAAGCCAGCAGTGTTGTGTGGAAGGAACAAGAGGTTGCGGAGAGAAACAGAAAAGGCGAAAGAAAGAAGATGAAAAACAGAGAAAAGAAAGAAAGCAAAAGAAAAGAGAAAGAAGGGGAAAAGCACAACTGTGCTTGCTGAGACTAACACTGGTGGGAAAGAGAGAAGAAAGAAAGAAAGAAAGAAGGAAAGAAAAAGAAAGAGTAAAGAGATAGCTGATCCCGGATCACCTGAACGTGGGGCTGGAAGGGTTTCAACCCTGCCCTAAGGTGGCAGGTTGGTGTGTCCTTTAAATGCAAGATCACCTTAGTGGCTAAAGTCTAGCCGTCAGACTAGTGGCTTCAATCTAGCCACTAAACTGAAGTTTTCTCAGCAGCATGGGGTGCTGGAGAGGGTTGTCACTGCTGCCTTGTGAGGCATACCCTCCCACAGAGGGCAGGCCTTAGTTCCCTCTGCTATTTGGGTTGAGTTGCCCTAGGCAGAGAGCTGTGGCCTGAAAGCCATCAGTGGCATATGAAAGGAAGGAGAGGGAGAGAAGAGGGAAAAGAGAAAAAAGAAACAAAACAAAGCAAAATAAAACTGGGCCCACTGTGATCGACTACGGTGGGAAGGATCCAAGGGAGAGAATCAAGCTGTCTGACTGTGAGCCTGGAGGAGTTCCAACCCTGCCACGAGGTAGCGGGGTGGTGTGCCCACATGGTGTAGGGTCCACAGATGCTGGACAGAATTGCCCCCAAAGGCAAGATCACAGCAGAGGCCAGGCAGAGGTTCCCTGCAGTGGTGCTGAGTGCTGGAGTTCACTGGTACACAGTTGCCTTGGGTCATATGCAGCACTACAGCAGTGGGGGAGGGGGGGTGTTCCTTCAGACCCATGTGGGACTCCAGGACAGGCAGGATATCCCTGACTGTGTGTAGGATCACTGAAAGCACACAGTAGGTCCCCAGGGCTTGTTGTCCTAGCTTGTCTCAGGACCGCTGATGCCCTGATAGCTCAGAGGTTTTGTTCATTGGCGGTTTTTCCCCCTGGCCACCTGGAAATGGATGAAGGTATTCTGAAATGGAGGCTTGCACCAAGGATCTTACGCTCACAGCCTCTGGGCTCTGTAGCTAACGTTTGGCCTTCCTTCTCTTGCGCTTATTGTGCTAATGTATGTTAAAGGACCCATTCTACAAGTTGTCTCGGAGTTAAACAATGGGCTTGGATTTGCAGTTTTTACAGAGAAAATGTCTTTTTCTCGCTCTTTTATATTGGGCTTATGGAGTGCCCTGATTTGGAGGTTGTTACACTGAGTCCCAGAGAGGGAGATCCAGCTTATCAGAATGGGTGCTTTCTTCTCGGCCGACTGGAACGGAATTCTGGACTGTGAAGATCTGCTTATTTTCTGCCACAGCGTGACCTGACTCAGGTAAATTTCCTTACATCTTTTCAGTTGCTCTGAATCTATGACTACCTGCTAACTCGGTCCCCAGGCTATGAGTTCAAGGCAGCTCACAGGGCGGGAAGTTCTGGTGTGCAATGCTGAGACTAGATTGCAGAGGACCTCCTCCTGTCTGCGATTATGTCCCCTTTGGGATGTCAGCCTGAGGAAATTGCTCCTCACGACCAAACTAGGGTACTGGTAGCTGCTCAACTGGTGTCCACAAGCCCAGCACACTGAACCTAGAGAAAGTTAGTGCATTCTCTGTTCGCTTTGTGAGTGGAATTTTTTTAAGTGGGGTTCAAGACAGACTCTAGTACCCTGATTCTAATTTCAGGACTCTGCCTTCCAGTCTCCTTCATCTTACTTCCTGATTTTCTGGTCTGGCAGCAAGAGCTCCAGGCGGGTGAATCTCACTAGACGCCATCTTGTTGGCTTAAATATTTTTGAGAGGCACAATGTGGCACAACAGATTATTCTTGTGTGACCTTTCTGAAAGCCCACCCAAGTGGTGTTGTTGCTGTTTGTTGTTAAGTGCCAGCGATTCGTTGCAATCCACCACGACCCTGGGTACACCCCAACCAAACACTGCCCCACCCTGTGCCATGCTTAGAATTGTTCCTGTGCTTGAGCCCATGGCAGCCACTGTGTCCATCCGTCTTGTAGAGGACCTTCCTCCTTTCTACTGCCCCTCCACTTTACCAAGCATGGCGATCTTCTCCAGGGACCAGTCTTTGTGTAGATGGGACTATAAGGATGAGTGTGTCTGAGCAAATCAGGTATTTATGACCCTCCCCACAGGGATTGGGCAATCTGCTAATAAAGCAGATATGCCGCATGGATCCTTGAGGGTATGGGACCCTGGACATTAGGTATATGGAGCCCTACTGAAGGGATCGGTCAGTTCTGCCATCACATTAGGCATACAGGAAAGTCATTGCAGAACATGGGATTGACCGGGTAGCCACAGAAAGAAGGGATGGAGTGGAACTTGACCTTTGGCCCCACGTTCTCTGCACTGGGGACCTCCTCAATCCAGTGCTGGAACTTGTGCTGGTAAAAACAACAAGGGATGGTGAGAAGCAGAGAAATGGTGGTAACTGAAACAGCAGAAACAGGGAAGCAACAGGAGAGTGGTAAGTGCCCTCAGACAGGAGTCTTACTGGCAGAGTTAAAGAGCTTGGTAACCTGTGTCCAAGCAGGGCAGAGGCTGGACCATCCCAAGGGGCCCAAGAGGCCGGGGATCAGAGGGAGGCCTGGAAGAGGCTATCCTCACTAAAGAACTGTATCCAGAGTCTTTTCTGATCCTGAGCTTTAACCTATAACTGGAAAAACCTCTGTGAGTGCTGAGTCTTGTCCCGGTGAGACCATTTCGATGAATCATGAAGCCCTTCGGAGAAGCAGAGAGAGCTGGGGGAGAGACAAGTGTGGACAGGGCTGGCAAAAAGGTCAGAGAGGAGATATGTCCGGAGAACTCACCCTGGATCTGTTGTTCCTGATGCCCTTTCCACCCTCGTGATGTTAGAGGAGCCAGTCGCCACTGCCATGCCATTTTCATAGAGCTACAGAATTCTTCTACTGTCAAGTGCACGCAAATATGCAAATAAAGCTAATGAAGGGGTGCGTGTAAGGAGTCCCAGAGAACTAGCTTTAATTAAATTACTGCATTAAGTGCTTCTAATGGTGTCTCGGTGCCTAAATATTTACTATGAAGTACACGAGAACCTCCTTCTGTCACAAGAGTGACAACTATGAAATGCCCAGAAGAACTTCAATTAGCATGCCTTTTGTAAAAGACAGCAAAAGTACGCACCCACCCCCCAGCCTGATATCTTTGTTGATGCACATGAAGTAGACTCGAATTAGGTAACTGTCATATGGTCCCAAAGAAACCAGTATCTATTGCCACCAAGCAGATTCCAACCTATATCAACCCTACCTATGCTTTCTGAGGCTGTAAATCTTTTTTCCCCCCATTTAGAAAATATTTTGGGGGGGACTCTTACTACTCTTATCACAATCCAAACATTTCTCCAGTGTGTCAAGCACATGTGCACATATGCCGCCATCATCATTTTCAAAGCATTCTCTTTCCACTTGAGCCCTAGATACCAGCGACCCATATCTTCCCCCTTCCTCCTCCTCCTCCCTCATGAGCCCTTGATAAGTTATACACTATTTTTTCCTTATCTTACACCATCTTCCATCACCACTCACCCACTTTTCCATTTTTTGTCCTGCTGGAAGGGTGATCTAGATTGATCCTTATAATTGAGTCCCTCTTTCTCCCCCCCACCCTCCCCTAATCCTTCTGGTATTACTATTCTCTTTGTTGGCTTTGACGGGTTTAATCTATCCTGGATCCCCCAGGTTTCAGGCTCTGATCTGTAGCAGTGTGCATGCTCTGGTCTAATCCAACTTGTACAGTAGAATTCAGGTCATAATAGTGGGGTGAAGGAAACACCAAAGAGCTAGAAGAAAATTGTGTTTCATCAGTGCTATACCGCAACCTGACTGACTCCTCTCTTCCTTGTGACCCCTCTGTAAGGGGTTATCCAATTGTCTACAGATGGCCATTGGGTCTACACTCCATGCCCCATCCCCATTCACCTTGGGTATGGCTTTATTCTGGGTCTTAGAGGCCTAATACCTGATCCCATTGACACCTTATGAGGTCACACAGACTGGTGTGCTTCCTCCATGTGGGATGTGCTGCTTCTGAGCTGGATGGCCACTTATTTATCTTCAAGCTTTTAAGACCCCAGATGCTAGATCTTCTCTTAGTCAGACACCATCAGCTTTCTTCACCACATTTTCTATGCACCCATTTTTGTTCAGCAGTCATGTCTGAAAGGTGAGCATCACAGAATACTGGATGTTTAGAACAAAGAGTTCTTGTGTTAAAGGAGTTCTTGAGTTGAGGCGCAATGTCCATCTGTGAGGCTGTAAATTTTTACAGGAGCAGATAGCCTCATCTTTCTCCCTTACATAGGCTGGCAGGTTTGAACCACTGGCCTGCAGTTATTGTAAAACGGTTAACTGTTTTCAAATTATGTTTATACAGATCCAGCCCAAGTCTCCCAGTGATGTTGTGAAATGTCATCAAGGCATTCTAAAGTTTATATTGAAGACATAAACAGAATATACAGGAAACAGACTCAGAAGGAGAGCAGTAGGTAAGATTTAGCCTTCCAGAGGACAAGTGTAATCACATCATAAACCCCCGAGTAATTTCACCCCCAATTTTTCTACTGCTCAAGATCCACACAGAAATCTAGATCCAAGCCAAACATCTATATCCAGCTTCAGTCACACGGGGTGCCCAATGGCTAACGGATAACATTTCTAGTGAGCAGTGATAAAAAAAGGACTCATCACATTGCCTGTTGAGAATTGGCTACACAAGGTGAAGGTCGCACCAACAACACACACAGCATCACTCTTGTTTTGTAATGCTTCCCCCACCCCACTATCATGACCCCAGTTCTGTCTTACATATACCGCTAGACCAGAGCAGAGACATTGGTATAGATCAGAGCTCTCAACACAGAGAATCCAGGACAGGTAAAGCCCTCAAGAACAGTAATGGGAGTAGTGATACCATGAAGGTAAGAGGAAGGTAGGGGAGGAAGGGGGAGAAAGGAGGAACTGGTCGCAACGATCAACGTAGAACACACACACACACACACACACACACACACACACCACACCTCACCCAGAGGGGGATGAACAACAGAAACACAGATAAAGAGAGTCAGAGGACTGTGTAAGATGTGAAGATGATAATAACTTATAATTTATCAGGGGTTCACAAGTGTGGGAGGGTGAGTGGGGGGAACAAGAGAAGCTGATCCCAAGGCTTCAAGTAGAAAGAAAAAGTTTTGAAAATGATGATGGCCATATATGTACAAATATGATTGATACAGTTGATGCATAGATTGTTATGAGAGCTGTAAGAGTCCCCAGTAAAATGACTTATAAAAACAAAAAAGAGAGACATGCAAAAATTTAAAAAAGAGAGAGAATCGTCTATGTTTTAGGGAAATCTGCCAAGGTCCTCATCAAATACTACATGAAGTCAAGTGCAGATAAATTAAAGTTAAGATGTTTTTGCATAGCTATTGACGTACTAATATGTATACAAGTGCATATTTAAAAGCAATCCTCAGCAGGGAAAGGAAAGACTGTCAAAATAAAAAAGATTGCACTTGACAAAGGAAAAGATAGGTAAGGTAAACTGGGCTTCACCCTAGATTTCAACAAAGCTACTTAACAGGTTAAGGAAAGAGGAAGACACTGCCGTTTCATCTGTGGCCTGGGAACAAATCCTGTAAAATGACTTCCTTGAGTGTTTCCCAGTAGTTTCTGACAACAGGCCCAGACATTCACTATGAAGTACATGAAAAAAAAATGGCCTAATCTCACAAGAGCAATGATAACTATGAGAAGCCTAAACAAACTTAAATGATTGTGATTTATTTAAAAGCAAATGAAATAATGGCAACCAAAAACAAACTAATAAAGGCAGTAGAAATCTCAGTAAACACACTCAACACACACACACACACACACACACACACACACCAAACCCACTGCCTTCTGGTAAATCCGGACTCCTAACAAGCCTATCGGAAGGAGAGAACTGCCCCTATAGGATCTCAAAAGCTGCAAACCTGTACCCAAGCACATGACCACAGCTTTCTCCTGCAGACTGACTACTGGGGTCAAATCAATGACCTTTCGGTTTGCAGCGTAGCACTAAACCCCAGAGCAAGAGGATAAGATGGAAAAGTTGTGAGCTAGAATCAAACTTTTATTTGCTCTTCTCTTAACAGGGGATTATTCGGCATTATTATGCCTTGAATGATTCTGCTAACCTTTTCATTCCACTTTTCGCCAACTTTCCAAAGTCCCTTTGAGTTTGTATATGCCATCGTGTTTAGTATCAAAAAATCTGGCCATCTTAGCAGAAGAAAGTAGTTACCAAGAGGCCACAGACCTCAAGAGCAAACGTATGAACAAACCCTGACCCTCCTAACTCACTCACTGAGTCAGTATCAACTCACAGCAGCCCTCTAAGACAGAGGAGAAGAACTGCCCCCCGTGGACTGACAAGACTGCAGCTCTTTATGGGAGTAGAAAGCCTCGTCTTTCTCTGGAGAAGTCGCTGGTGGTTTCAAACTGCTGACCTGGCCGCCAGCAACCGCGTGCGTCACCGCTGTGCCATCAGGCTTCCACAAAAGCGTGATCATCCTTCCTCTTTTCAGGAAGGTCCACACGATGCAGTAAATTGGGGTCGCGTGTTCAACGCTTTGCTTTTTCTCAGTGTGATGATTAGCAGTTACCCTTTGCCATGCCCAGGGAGTCCCCAGGTCACAAATGGATCCCGTGCCTACGTCAATCTTCAAGTCGAATTTGTATGAAAGCTGGAACCCTTTAGAGACAGCAACAACAAGAACAACTCACTGCCATCGAGCTGATTCTGACCCAGGGTGACTCCCCAGGAGAGAAGCCAGCTGCTCCTGGGGAGTTGTGAGGCTATCAATCTTGAGCAGAAAGCTTCCTCTTTCCTTCATGGAGCAGTTGGACTGGAGAATGAAATGCTTCTCTTAGTATACAGCATGCTTTCTGTGCACTGTACACACACACACACAATAAACTCTCTCAGATGCACTAGACATCTTTCATGTGAGCCCCCGCAGCACCGTGGGGTAAGTGTCAGGCTGCCACCCTCAAGATTGGCAGTTCAAGTTTACGGGAGCAAAAGGAGCTGTCTGCTTCAGTGAAGATTTACAATCTCAGCAATGCTAATCACTAGGGGTTGGAACTCACTCCATGCCAGTGGAACAAATCATCATGTGTTGAAGTAATGCCTGTTCTCCTGCCTGGAATGTCCTATGCACCACTGTCTGTACTTTGAAATTTTAATCGAATAAACTTTGGGGGCGTTGTAACTACTCAGCTCACCTCACTGCCATGGAGTCAATTCCGTTTCATGGAGACTGTCGTAGTAGAACTGTGCTGTGGCTTCTGAAACTGTAACTCTTTATGGGAGTAGAACAGCCCGCTCTCTACTGCAGATCAGCGGATGGTTTCAAACTACTGGCCTTGCAATTAGCAGCCCAAAGAGTAATGCCTGATGCCAGCAGGGCTCCCCTGGTAAACTGCTGCTAGTATGTAATTCAGACGTGTGCATGCCACCCCAAATTTCCTGAATCTGAGAGGGAAACATCTACAGAGTTTATGATTCCGTGGGTGGACATTTGGGGCTGAGCTCAGGTAGACAGTTCAGCCAGGGTTGGCTGACATAGACTGGGGCACACTGGTGAGTGGGTGGTCAGCTCCCAAGGTGAAGGGCTAGTTGAGAGTCAGCTGGTGTGTGTGTGTGTGTGTGTGTGTGTGTGTGTGTGTGTGTAGGGGAGATGGAGACAAGGTTTCCCTTCACATAGATTTCCATTGTCTTGCAAATCCTGTGGAGCTTTTCTTAAGGAGTCCAGATTCCAAGACTGAGCATGAATGCTCAAAGAACAAGACTAGGTCCCCACAGCATGCTAACTGGTTGCCCTACCCAGGGTGCCTTTCTTCCAACTGGTCTCCTGCAAGCGGATTGCCATGGAGCCAGTGTCAGTTCACAGGAGGACAGAGCACAGGAGTCAGCATTGCTCAGAGTTCCCAAACCCGAAAGAGCCAGCCAGCACCTTGGTTTATGATAAACGTGATTACACAACAGATGATGATTTTAAATTTATTTTAATGAACGATGCAATTATCTCCAATGGAAACAAATAATTCATCTCCCAGTCTGCCTCAGTCCTGCAGTTCTAGAGCTACATCCCAGGCCAAAATCATGGTACCGTCTGCAGCCAGGCCTATAGCCTCGTTTCCATCATGAAATCTGTTACACTGTGTCTTCAAGTGAGTACCAACTCCCTTGAGCCCTCTCATTTGGCCAAACAAATGAATAAGAGTGGGTTTGTGGTATAGCAGTGGTTCAGTGGTAGCTGCTAAAGTTCTCTATCCTACTATTAAAGGTTACCATTTGTCACTTTCCTCCATATTAAGAGGAGAGACTGGGCCACTAGGAGTCCCCAGGCATCTCTCTAGCTGCCACCTATCTCTCCATCTCCATCCAGCTGTCTGTCAATCATATATTCATCCATCATCTATCTATCTATCTATCTATCTACCATCTATCTAGTAGGTACTCAAGGGAGGAGGGTTGAGCAAGTAACAGAGTATACAGGGTGAGTTTCAGAAGAGAGGTTCATCTGGGGATAAAAGGTGGGGTTCATTAGCACAGAAGTTGTACTGGAAAATAGGAACCTGGGAAAAAGTAACCTAGGGTATGCACGTAGAGAGGAAAACATCTGAGGGGTGAATCCTGGGAAGGTCCAGGGGAGGGAGAGCCAGCAGAGAGACGCAGAAGGAGAAATCAGGAACCCAATGGGAACTACAGGGAATTGTAGTGTCTTCCCTTTTTTCTCTATAAGCTACTACACACTAGACTCCTTTATTCATCTTTCTATCTCTTTTGTACTCCAGAGGACTGTCCTCCACAGGACCCATCACATGGACTCTCGTCCATCTGGGCTTGCTGATGGGAGACACCCAGAGAGGATGCAGGAAGAGAGGGGCAAGGCATTTAGCGCTCCCAGGCTGCCCTCCTCCTCCACCCCCACCCCCATCCTTCGGGTTCTGGCAGAGGCATCCTCCCACTGCTCCACACCTCAAGCCCGGTCTCCTCCCTTCTTCCGCTTCAGCCCATGGCTGCACCCAGGGAGGAACTTGCTCACCACTCCTTTCTGCGGGTCCACCGGCGCCATCAGCTAGGCACAGTAGTTATGCCCTGCGTGCCTCAACCTCCATCCACCCCACCACACTTCCCCAAACAGCCCCTTCATGAGAATGTCCCTTTATCAGTCCCCGATGCATCTGTCTGCTCCATCTTCTAAGGTCTGCGATGCCTTGGAGGAAAACTTCTTTTAAAAGTTTGAAGGAGAAGGGAATCATCGACCATGTCAGATGCCACTCGCCGCCGTTTCCCTGAGACACTGGCCACAGGGTCTCCCCGCAGGGGACAATTGCTGCTATGATCAAGTGCAATTTCCTTCCAAAGCTCCGAGTGCGGTGGAGAGAGAGCAGGAGAGGTGAAGGCAAGAGTCGACGACAGTTTCAGGGAGTTCGGCTGTGAACAGAGGCCGAAAGTGGAGCAGCACACGGAGAAGGAAAGTGAGCCGAGCGAGGGAGACAGCATAGCATATTTTCATGCATATGGAAATGATCTGGGGTGGGGGTGGGGCGAGGTGGAAGAGAGTGGAAAATCACTGTCGCCTTGTACGTGATGAGGGTGGGAGGAAGGTCACGCATGAATGCAGCCTGGCACCGGGGAGGAGGCGCCGGCCCTAGAGTGGGCTCCATTCGCTAAGTCCGAGGAAGAAGGCAGAAGGCGCAGGTCCACGTGGGGAGAGGTGGGGCGGTGTGGGAGGAGAAATGGGCGGTCCTTCTTTTCTTATCATTTCTATTTTCTGATCTGGAAGCCAAGCCGTCTTCTGAGGGGGAGGAGAGGGGAGGCGGGATTGTTGGAGGCTGGGGAAGAAGAAGACAGGTGCTTGCGCTGTTGTTCAGGAAGAAAAATGGAGAATGGATGGACCAGTTAGTTACAAGTCTGATGGCTGCTGCACTGTGATAAGGAGCCCTCAGAAGGTCAATGTCACACCAGTGTTATGTAAGAGCAGTGGCACCGCTTTCTGGTTTTCTCCCACTGTCTTCGCTACTACCTGGGTGTGGACACAGCTGGTAGGGAGATTCATTTCTTCCATTTGGGGATTTTTCCAAGACACTGGGATGTATACTAGTGAGCTAGTAGAGTCATTGTCCCCCCAAATCTTCACACAGTAAGTATGTGCAGGACAGTGCGGGGACGGAGGGTGAATGGTGCTGGTGGAGTCAAAACCCATGTAGCCAGGTTCTATATGGAATCATTCGACTGAATTCCAGGCATTTTAGTACAGGCAGAACTCCCCATTCAAGCTACAATGAAAGATTTTGCTAAAAATTATTTCTGTGTGGGTTCTTTGTTCTCAATGGGATAGGATGGGAATGATTTTCTCCTGGGGTGAAAAAGGTTCACCGGCTCATTTCGCATTCTTTCTCAGGCCCAAGAATTTTGATTATGAATTTTGATAATATTTTATTGTACTTTCAACCGCCTACCCAGCAGCTTGACTTCCCATTCAACAGGCTCAGCCATGAATTATTCTGCACAGCAATTGATGGCATGCTTCACAATATGTGAGCATTCTCACTATTTCCATTCAGGTGGTTCTCTTTTCATTAATCTTGTTTCCCTGCCCCCTTCAGTTCCTTACCCTTCCCGTAAAATGATTATCAACCATTTGGTATCGTACGGATGATTTTTCTCTAGCACAGTGCTCATGGTGATAGTCTTTATTTAGGGTGGCCTCAGGAACCCCAATGCATTCAAGGTTTGAAGACTATCTCTTGGGGCTACCCGCCTCCAGTCTCAGCTGCGATTAACTGGTCTATGTTCTTAGGAAAGTTGTTGTTAATCTCCTGGAATCAAGATCCGAACGCTTAACTTCAGAGTTGGGACCTGCCAAGGAACCAGTACTTGGCCGCTCTACACACATGAGGGATGGAGATGACTGTGTCTCTGCTGCTTGCTGACAGGATAAGGCAGGTGGGTGTGCATGGAGAGAGCTACAGCAGAGCCTACCCCAGCGCTGGGCCTCTGCCTCTCTGGAGTCAGACACCGCCGAAGGCACCGGCAAGCTTGTGAGCGATTCAAATCCGCTGTCCCTTCCTGCTGGGGAGGAGGCTCTTCACTGGCCTTCAGAAGAATGCGGATCCCTCCGCCTTCAGGTTGGTTCCCACAGAGACCGACTCAACAGAGCGAGTGTCCCAAGGCTTTCCATCTTCACAGACACAAGCTACTCCACTAGTCCACCTCCATGGCGCCTATGAATGTGCGCCAGATGCTTCCATGCTAGGCCTCCAACTTCTGATCTGCAAGAGAGCTAATGTCTGGTTGGAGCTTCGTTGTGTGGCTCTGGATTCTTTCTGGTACATTCAGCCACAAACGACTTCCATGTCACTGCGTTGTTTCCAACTCCTAATAATGAGACAGGGGCTCTGGAGGTGTCCCGGTTATGTGTTGGGCTGCTCACCTCAAGGTCCACAGTTCTAAACCACCAGCCCCTCGACGGAAGCCAGGCAGGGCTTTCTACTCCCATCAAGAAGGACAGTCTCCAGAAACCAAGGGGAAGTCCTACCCTGTCCTACAGTCACTATGAGTCAGCCTCCATCTAGGGCGGTAAGTTTTGCTTTGAAGGCTGTGGAAGGCAGAGGATGGGAAGATAGTGCATGCGGATGAATCCTTTATGCTTGTATAAGAAGAAGCCTGGCAGGCAGAGTTTCTAGGCTGGAAGGAGGCCTTCATCTTTGCGAGTTGGAGATGAGGCGCAATCACGTTGTCATAAATAATATTGATCCCTACTATCTCCTCCTATCATAGTGCTACCTTAAGGTTACCTCTTACAAGCGCATAGCTAATTGCTATCTAGCCGGCAGCTTTCATGATAGAGACAGACATATGCTTTTGCTCTCCAGGCTCTGGAGGCCATCGCTCATCCTTACCTGCCCTGGCCCTGGGGTTAGGTCACTCCTCCTATGTGCTAAGGGACTTTCGGGTTAGGTAGGGTGCAGCCCACTTTGTTATGTATGTGGTCACCTGTCACGAGGGAGGCTTGAACACCCCTAGCGGGTATGTACGCCTCTATTGGAAATATATTCGCTCTCTCTGCACAGACCTGGCTCCTGCAGTCATGGTGCTCCTGGAGGCGAGCCCTTACATGCCTTGTCTTGTCTGATAGCTCTTCAATGTTATCCCTCAATTACACAACCACCCCTTGAGCCCATTCGATTGTGGGGGCTGCTACTTCACGGAAGGACTGCACGGCAAAGAGCAGAACTGCCCTTGGGGTGTCCCCACTCCCGTCTTGCTCAGAGCCCATCTCCAAGTCTTCACTCCTGAGCTTGAACTGCTGATGGCCGCCGAGCACTTAGCCACGAGGCCCCCCCAGGGCTCTTTCAGAGAAGGGTAGAACTTGAATGCCAAGAGGAGATGAGAGGCAGTTTGGCTTTGGCTTGGGAAGAAAGCTATAAATGAAGAAAGAGCTTTCTTTAAAAAAAATCATTTCTCAGCCAATTTTAACTCTAAAACACTTCCCGTACTTTGATCTCAGAAACAAACCAATAAACGCAGAGCTGTGGAGTCCATTCAGACTCCCAAAGGCAGGGGGATCCCCCACCGTGGATTTCTGAGACGGTACCACTTTAAGACTGAGCGGCTGGTGGCTTTCGAACTGAACTGCTGTCAGACGTGGGACCCTCCACAATCACAAAGACAAATCTCAAGCCGAGGGAAAGTGCTGAAAAGCACAGTCTCCTTCATCAGTTTCCTCTTTTCCTTTGTATCTTTTTTAATGCAACTCTTGCCATTAAACCCAAATCTTGAATAATGTAAACCTATAATTCATGAAAAGTGATCCCTGATGGAGGGAAACAAGCCTGCTTTCCATTTGCTGAGCTAGTGGGAAGAGTGTAACGACTTACAAAGCACCGATGCAAAACCATGTCCCCTTTCATCTACAATGAGCCCACACAGGGCTCATCTCTCTACTCCTCTCATCTCTCAGCCACTTGAGTTTCTTCTATTAAAAGCTCATTTAACCGGGGGTTCTTGCAGCTCTTATAACAATCCATACATCAATTGTACCAAGCATCTTTGTTCATAGGTGGCCATCATTATATTCTAGACATTTACTTTCTATTGAGACCTTAATATGTCCCTCCGTCCCCCTGCTATCTGAAGAGTTTTACCAAGGGGATGCTCTTTGGTTACCTTCCAAAGATTACTGCCATTTCCCCAGTCCCTCAGTGATGTCACCTCTCAGGGACGTGACACCCTGCAAGAGAACTTCTTCCATTAACTGTGTGCTGTCAGCAGCCTTTTTCAAGGCAACCTTAAAGCCTGGCCCCTGGTTGATTCTAATGGACACTCGATGGTGTGTTGGATGGCTTGTTGTCCACACAGTCGGCAATTCCAACCCCACAGCCTCTCCGTGGGGGCAAGATGAGGCTATCTTCTCCCAGAGAGACTGGCAGCCACGGACTCCCACAGAAGCAGCTCCATGTTGCCCGTTGGGTCACTGTGAGCCAGATTTGGCCCAAGGGCAGTGAGTTGTTCTAGTCAGTTCTAACGTGTGGGAAGGAGTCCTCACCAGGAGCACTGATGAGCAGCAGTGGGAGAACAGATGCCAAGGAGGGAAAGCACGGACGCCTCAGCAAACGCAGGATGCTGGCGTGACGTGTTTAGGGGCTGATGCCTAGACTGAGCATGTTCTCCTCTTTGTAGTGATTCTTTTCTACTAAAAAAGGGGGGAGGGGCTTAACACATTTCTCAGTACACCCCGTGGAAGCAGACTATGGTTATCAAAGGCAAGAAGGGGAGCTAAGAAAACCCACTCAGACGGAGATTTGATTGCTTTCGGCTTTGCCATGTTGTCCCCCACGTGTCCCATCCAACCTGGCCCCTCCATGCCCCCAGAAGCACTCCTCCAACCAGTTGCCTGGCCCTGCCACCATCCAGCCTGGCCCGGTTCTTCAGCGTTATCTGAGTGAAAAGGACACCCCTGGGTCACAGATGCCCAGTGTAATCCACAAGGAGGGTGCTTCTGGTTCCAAATAAACTAAAACAAATAAGATTGTTCACAAAAAGGCCATTTCCCCTACTGGCAGGTGACACAGGGGTGAGGGTCAAGAGGCCCCTGAACACAGGGTTCTGAGGAACAGACTCCCAGGTTGTACCCGGAGGTGGAGGAAGGGACACTCTGCTAGAGAAAGGCTGCCCTGAGGGCCCCATCATCTATCTGACCCCCCCTCACCCCAGCAGGGTTTCTGCTCTGACCTCCATCTCTCCCACTTTCCTCTATACGTGGTGACTCACCAGTGAAAATGAGAGGCCAGCCTGACCATGTTCCCCACTGCTCAGTTGTGTCTGCTGTACCTGCAGGACCTGGCCCCCTACCTCTACATTCCCCAAAGCCACCCCCGCCCTTCATCTGACTCACATCCACACCCGCCCTACCTCTCCAGGAATCTGTTCTGACAACACGCTCACTGCCCACTTCCACCACCCACCCCTATCCAGGACCTCACCACAGAGATTCCTGTCCTACTGCTCTTTCTCACTGAGAGCTCCAGGATCAAAGGCCACCGGTGTCTTCTTAACTAGGACCTTGTCTTGTGTCAGTCACATGATGGACTTTGACAAGTGCCTTCTCTACTGACAACCATGCACAGACTTGTTGACATTGGGGATCACTGATCTGTCAATTGCAAAACTGGGAGTGTAGGGGTGGAGTCTGGCCTGTCAATCTGGAGGTAGCCAACGAAGCCTCTGTGTGAGCATGGCTTTCTCCTGAGAATTCTGGAAAGCCTCGCAGTATTTCCCAATCGGAGGTGAGAGACTTGGCTCAGTTCCTTGGAGATGTGCAATGGACAAGATGGCAGCATAGACCCTGAGTCCTAGGAACTGGAGGAGGCAGAGGAGAAGCTACACAGGCTTACCCTGATGGAACCAGCCCTCTGAAGCTAGAAAAGTCACAGAGAGATTCCTCCCAGTGCTGAGATGTTTCTACCACCAATGGATACTGCTGATGGACCCTGAGCCCTGAAAACGAGGAGGCATGGGGAGAGCCCTACCAACACTGGGGATCCTTCTTCAGCCACTGGATCCACAAGACTCTGCACCCACTGGCCTGTGGTTGTCCTGGTTGTGTCATTGCATGTGGTTCGTGAGTCAGAAGGAGACTTTATAGACTGGTATAGGACATATGGGCTAATATTAGACTTATGACTTTGGACTGGACTGGGTTGGGATGCTTTCTCAAAGTTCCATTCCTCTTGCATCCTTTATATCCTTTCCTTATATCCATATGCATGTGAATTTCTCTAGTCCACCCAGAGTAACACAACTAGTCCCCTCTCTACTGTCGACTAAGTGTTACCTTCCCCAGGGTCAACCATGTGTTGTGTTATTGGCTAGTGCCTTCTCACTGATGACCATGTGTTGACTTGTTGACTAGAACCTTCTCCAGTGTCAATTGTCCTGCATGATGCCCAGCGGTGCATGGAATGAGTGTCAGGAGGCAAAGAGGATTGTGGGCTGTGGAGCCTGGTGCCTGGATTCAAATCCCAGTTCCACCTCTCTTCGACCAAGTGACCTCATTCCCTTGCACACCTCCTCTTGCCCTCAGCTGACTCATTCACAGTGGGAATGAAGACAATGCTATTACCACCAGGCGTCACTCTGACGGTGAACTGGAGCTGTGTATGTAGAGCACTTAAGACAGTGACCTGCCTGCCACCCGCTAAGTGCTACATTCATGTTGTTCAAATAGCAATTCTGTTTATCCACAGGTGATGCCCCACCTGCTTCCCTGGTGCCTTTGAAGCCTCGGGAAATAGCAGCCTTCATAGATGACAGGGCTTTTGTTTATTTGCTTTGGATCTTGCCATTTGACAGGAGTACAACAACTTAACGCCTAACCTTGTGGCTCCATGGGCCCCTCGCGCACGTGTCCACATTTCTCAGGGCTCCCATAGCAAACTGTGGTAAAGCGGGGCACTTCACAGGAGACCTGGCAGCACAGTGACATAAGCACTGGGCTGCTACCTGCAAGGTCAGTGGTTCAGAGCCACCAGTCATTTCACCAGAGAAAGATGAGTCAGTCTGCTCCCCTCAAGATGTGCTATCTTGGGAACCCTCTGGAACATCCCTATTCTGTCCTGTAGAGTTCAACTAAAACCAATCCCATGGCCAGCAAGCCGACACCAACGTGTCTTCCTCCCGAGGGATAGCTGGTGTTTTTGAACTTCAGACCTTGCTGATTGCAGCCTGAGTTAGTCCGGGTAGACTCGAGGAACAAATCCAAGGACACGCATATGGATATAAGGAATGGGTTTATATTCAAGAGGAACAGGACATTGAGAAAACATCCCAGCCCAGTCCAGCTCAAAGTCATAAGTCCGATATTAACCCATATGCCTGAAATCAGTCTATAAAGTCTCCTTCTGACTTATGAAGTCACAGATCAGTGGGTGCAGAGTCCCGGCGCCGACAGGGGTCTCCCCATGGCTCCTCGCTTCCAGGGCTCAGGGTCCATCAACAGCATCCAGTGGTGGCAGAAGCAACTCATCACTGGCAGAGGTCTCCATGTGGCTACCCCAACCTCAGAGGTCCGAATCCATCAGGGCAAAGCCGTGTGGTCTCTCCACTGGCTACTCCAGCCTCCCAGATGCCGCCATTCTGTGTTGCCTGTGGTTAATCATCTCAGAAACTAACTCCCAACAACTGGGGAAGATAACTTCTCATCTTCACGCGGGAAATATCGCGAGATTTCCCTGGAATCTCAGATGAAAGCCATGCCCACATAGAGGCCTCATCGGCTATCTCCAGATTAACAGGCTAGACTCCACCCCTACATTCCAATCATAAAATTAAAATAAGCACATGACTGCCACATAGCCCAACTCATAATCACTAAGGCACAAGGGTTCCTTTTCCTGTAGGGTCACTCTGAGACCAAATTGATTCAATGACAGTAGGTAAGGAGGGGCAGGGGGAGGTGGTTTCAAATGCAGATGATCTTCTTTCACAGGCTAGACACAAGAAGTGCAAATCCAGGAGCGTGGCCCCTCTGAAGGCTGTGGGGAAGAGCCCTTCATGAATACATCCCAGCTTCTGGCAGTTGCTGAAGTTGACACAGCAGTAGCCGCCGATGTAGGAAAATGACCTGTCTGCTCCCTGGTAGGCCTTTGGAAGTGAAGCCAACAGATGCCACCTCAAGAACGGACTCACTGAACACACCTGTCTCCAGACACATCATCCCAGTTGAATCCTAACCAACATTATCAGTCAAAGATAATGTCTATCAAAAGCTATCACGGAACTGGGCAGTGCAGTAAGCAATTGGCCTGTGTTTTCTATTTTAATCTTCATACCAACTCCATTTTACAGATGAGGAAACAGAGGCAAGGGGTAGTTCAGTAGTTGTTCAAGATCTCCCATCCATTGAGTGACAGAATGTGAAGTCCAACCCAAACATCTTCCTCGGAGCCCTGAGGAGCTGACATTAGTACTTGACCATGCAGATGGGAAAGGGGCCATAGCTTTGGGACTGTGGATTTGGAAGATGACTGTGAGAGGTGCTGCCTTGATTGTCCCCAGCACTGCCTTCCTGCAAACACAGGTCACGTTGCCAGGCACTGACGCCAGACCTGGGGACCTGAGGGCCCCCCTGGAGCATCTGCTACACCTTGCAGACCTGCGGGTGCACCTGTCCTTGGCTAACTCACCTGGCAAGTACCCGCTGGGGATCCAGAGGTTGCCGCCCTGTGCTCCGATCACATGGAAGCAGCCCGTTTGCAATTCAGGCTGGGTCAGGTCTCCTCCTCGCTAAATATTTTATGGCAGTCAGGACAGAAAATGCATGTATTGTTTTATTAATACCTTAGTCTCAGCCTTATGGAAGGATCCCTGATCAAACAAGAGCAAATGCTTGGCTGTCAATCTGACCCTTTGAGTCCACCGAGTGCTCCCTGGAGAATGCTGTGGTGATCAGTTTCCATGAGAAACGACAGCCTGGAAAACAATGGATGTGGGACCAGTTTCACTTTGTCTCTGAGGGCCACTGTGACACAAAGTTGACTAAAAGTCTTCACCATTAGCCTCACCTAAAGGTGCCCCAGAACTCAGGAAGAGACCAGGCTTGGATCTAGAAAGGATTCCAGGGAGGGCAGTAATACACCGTGGGACTGGGAGGAGAGGAGAGACACTGTCAAGTGCAGACTGAATTTCTCAACAGCTTCAAGTACGGGGAAGGCCACGCATCCAGGGAGCCACAGATCTGGGTCAGCCTTTGCTAGGCACTGCGTCTCTCTCAGGTCCAGGGCTGACTAGATTTATTGGAGTTAGTCCTGGAAAGGGAAAGAAAGGGGGTCCCACACTAGAGTCACTGTCTACTGGCATGTTGCTTCCATCACCAACTCATGGAGACTCTTTGTCATAGAGAACCAGCAGCGCATAGCTGCTTTCTTGCTTGTGTCTTAAAGAACAGGGAACCATGGAATCATTGCTCGTTGCTGTGGCAACGGCTCTGACGCAGGGGGACTTCAGTAAAACCCAATGAAACTTGGTCCATCCTGCGCCATCTCCCCAACCACTGGCCTGCTGAAGCCCATGGATGCCACCACTGAAGATCTTGAGTGTCTTCTAACTCCGGGGCCTTGTCTTCTTACAGCCTTGTTCCTGACAGTGTTCTCTTGTCATCCGTGGGGGTTCACAGATGGATGATCAGAAGTTGATGCCCAGGCCTGTCTGCCTAATCTGCCTCTGTGTGAACGTTCCACACTTTGAAATGCCAGTGGCATGGCTTCTGGAATGACAGCTAGCCACCATAGTGAGAGGGCCGACACAGACAGGGGGAGAGGTAGCCACGGTCGCTCGCTGAGCCATGGAGAGTCCTCTTGAACGAGGCTGCATCGGACGGAGCAAGGCTTCAAGGCGGCTAGGGTTCAACGGCCATTGGCTAGAAAGGGTGGGCATTCTGGGTAGCTTCTCACCAGCTACACGCATGCTTTCATCACATGGAGGCAGGACTACTGAGGGCAAGGGCGGTGGGCTTGGGAAAGGGGCTTGTGCTTCTTCCCAGGCTCTTGAGGAAGTTGGGATTCCTTTCCCGCTGGAACCTGCGAGGACAGTTTCCAAAAGTTCATGGAAAACTGAGGCTCAAAGAGAATCCAGGGACTTTGTGAAGTCCCCCCACCCCCTTGCCCATCCTGCAGGAAGTTGCCGTGCAGAAGTGGTCGGTTAGAACTGGATTGAAAGACGCTGCTGTTGGGGAGAGGAACCCAAGGTAGTGGCAGACAAAGAGGTTGCCCGGTAGGTCCAGGGAGGAGCAGCTGGAAGCCAGCCTGCAGCAGGATGTCGGCGAGAGGAGAAGAGACCTTTAGGAAGATGCCGGGAGCTCCATGCTCACCAAGCAGGTCTCCCCAAGCACTTGACGGACTTCTGACTAACAGGTGGCCTGCTGCGGGTGACCGTGTCAACAAGGGACAGTCTAACAATGTGCTTACAGAAATATCCTGGGGCTCGAGACCCAGTCAGGGTGATCCCCACCCCCAGCCCTGCACAGGGTACCCGGCCTTGTTCCCAGGTGAATTCTGATACCCATGGTAGGAGGGTGGGGGGAGTACCAGGGGACATCTTCCCCATGCCGTTCCCGAGCGCAGCGTGATGTTGGAAGGGTCCTGGGCATCAGAGAGCAGCAGGGAGGCAGCGCTGCCCCACCCAAGCAGATCTGAGGATGTGACAGGACACAGCAGCCTCCCTGCACCTGCTCTTGGAAAAAAATAATCCCTAATTAATTTTAGGGTCTTTTTTTGGCTCCCCAGGAAATAGAACTCCTATATTTGCACGATCGTTCCCATTTCCTGAGAGTCAACAACATATACTCACCTCAAAAGGGCAGGTTTACAAAATTAGCCAAGGGCCCGATTGGGGTACTGCGGGTTATTTCTGCACTCGTCTCCTGACGCTCACAAGGGAGCCACCAAGGTCACATGGGTGTCACAGGCAACCGAGTCGAAGGACTGACACTGATGTCCAAGGTAGGGATACAGGTTTGCGAAATTTGCAGGGAAAACCTGGACCTCCCCTGCCCCCCACAGTATTTCCAATCACCATCATTAGAGAGAGATGTTCCCATGGAGGGGGTTCTGACTCATGGGGACCCCTGTGTGTCAGAAAGTTGGGGGCTCCATCGACTTCTCACTGGCTGATTTGCTCGGGAAGCAGAACACCTTTCTTTCAAGGCTCCCCTGCGTGGACTCAAGCCTCCATCTTTTCAGGTGCCTGCATCCACCCGTCGCTGGCGTGGCTCGGGGACTGGATGGCCCTCATGATGCTCTGGGTGCCAGGCACATGGTCTCACCTGTCTGTGCTAAGGTGCTGCCTCCCACCTCCTCATCCACCTCTTCTTACACGGTCACAGCAGATGTCGTCCCCGTCTCCTTGGTAAGCAGAGTAGCTGGAGATGGACTCGGCTGTTGTCATTGTTTATGTAGAGGGACTGCAGCCAAGGTGTGGCCAGTCCACACAACCTCCTGAGGTGCCATCCCCGCTCTGCTGACTCCAAGGGCTTCCCTCACATGCTCTCTCACTCTTTCGTGGGGTGCTTTCTCCCCAGCAGAGAGGAACTCCCACCACTCCCCATTTGTTGGGTTTTATTTTCAAGACAACTCGAAGGTGTTACTATGAATAGTCCCTTATTTCACCCAAAGTCAGGAGGGCTCCCAGAGCTTCCAATGACTCACTCGGAAGCCACACAGCCTAAGAGCAGCTAGTCAGTGACTTGCAACAAAGGTCTTCTGACTTCAAACACACCGCCAGCCAAGGACCATGCGCTTCTTGTTCTAAACCTGTCCCTTCTCCTGGACTCCTTTCCAATTATGGTTTATAAGAGCCTCGGTGGGGTAGTGGCTATGTGTTGGGCTGTGTGCACTCTGGTATCAATTTGAGGATCAAGAGTATCGGGGTGCAGTCTAGTCTGTCAATCTGGAGAAAGCCAAGGAGACCTCTGTGTAGGCATGGCCTTCTCCTATGAATTCTGGGGAATCTGACCATATTTCGCCCATGGAATTGAGAGACTCATTGCTCAGTCCCTTCGAGATGGTCTACTGACAAGACACAGGACTCACTCCATGGGAGATATTGCAGCTGTAAGACACATGGCAGCATGCTGATAGACCCTGAGCCCTGGAAACTGGAGGAGCCATGGAGAGACCCCTGCCAGGGCTGAGATGCTTCTACCCCCCCTCCTGGATACACAAGGCTGTACTCACTGGCCTGCAGTTGTCCTGGTATCACTGCAGGTGCTTCATGAGTCTGAAGAGGGCTTATAGATTGGTAACAGACATATGGACTAGTATCAGACATATGGACTTGATCTGGACTGGGCTGAGGTGTTTTATTAATGCATAGTTGCTCTTATATATAAACCTTTCCCTCATATACATATGAGCATCTATGGATTTGTTTCTCTAGTCTACCCAGACTAACACAGCCTGCTACCCACAAGGTCAGAAGTTCTAAACCATGAGCCATGCCGTAGGAAAAAGACAAGGCTTTCAACTCCTATAAAGAGTCTTAGACACCCACAGGAGATGTTCTACCCTGTCCCATGGGGTCACTGTGAGTCTGAATCAAATCAGTGTCTGGGAGTTTGGTTGGTTTTATTGGGGTTTGTATGAGTGCTATGATTCACTGTCCAGTGGGCATCAAAAGATGGGCACTCCAAACCACCAGCCAGCTCTGAGGGATCCAGGTGGAGGCCTGTGGGGCCATTCTGCCCTGTCCTATCAGGCACTGTGAGTGGGAATTGACTCAAGACCAACCAAAGGGTTCTATGGTTATATGATGCCCTACGGCACTGCCGAGTGCCTTAATCTCACAACCAGCACCACCGCCCCCTTGTTCCAACCACCCTTGCCATCCATCACAGAGGTGCCAGCAATCACCAAGCCAACGACACATTAGATGCCACCCCTTTCAAAAATCTCAGCTGGATGTTGGGCCAGAACAGATGAGATGATTCCGAAATCCATTTCCTTGTAAATGCAAGGAAACTAAGATGATGTTGGAAAAATCCACACTGGGGGACCCACACTTTCCAATGTTTAAACTTACCACAAAGGGAGCACTGTAGTCATACAGCCGTCAAGCCTGCACTACTGGTGTGTGGCAAGGCACACAGATGAGTGCAGTCCAAAATCCAATATAACACAAACAAAACCCCACCACCGAGTCGATTCCAAATCTGCTCTCCACACAGGACAGGGTAGAGCTGCCGCCTTTCAGTGTCTGAGCCTGGAAACCCTCACATGCACAGGAAAGATGAGATTTGTCTTTTTTGAGGCCACAAGTGACTTTAAACGGCTGACCTTCCCGTTTGCAGATCCATGGGTAAGCGACTCCACCCCTAGGGTTCCCTACCGTAATGTCAAGAAAGCACAAATCCTCACAATGGTCTCACTGGATAACATCATGGGAAAAGGAGAAAAGATGGTCATTATCATGGATTTCATTTGATTTTATTCACAACCAACACACACAGAAGCAGTGGTCCAGAAGTCTCTTTAACCCTCTCTTCAAAGGGTTAAAGAGCAAAGCGCCCCCCACCTGTCACTCTGGGGACTAAGATGCCCCAGACCCAAGCCATGATATGTTCAATCTCCTCGTATGCATGTGAAAGCCAGGCAGTGAATGAGAAAGACCGGAGGAACGTCCATACCTCTGAATGATGGTGCCTGTGAAGGATATTAAACATGCCACAGGCTGCCAGAAGAACAAATAAGTCCGTCTTGGAAGACGCACAGCCGGCACTCCTTGGAATCGAGAGGGCGAGACGTCGTCTCAAAGCCCTTTGGGCATGTTCTCAGGAGGGACCGGTTTCTGGAACAGGACGTCATGCTTGGCCCAGCAGAAAGTGAGCCCAAAGAAGGAACGCCCCCCCCCCCCACCCAACACACAGGAGATGGCCGGCACAGTGGCCCCTGCAGTGGGCTCCAATATGTGAATCACAGTGAGGATGGCCCAGGTCTGGGCCCCACCATGCATCAGAGCCGAGCTGACAACAGCTAACGTCACAACTCGGCTAAAAAGAGAAGGCTCTCCACAAGATGGATCAACCCGTGGCTGCCCCCAGGGGCGCACACATAACCAGGGACGGGGGGCACGGCAACAGGCTGTGCTTCATTCTCTCGCACACAGGGTCGCTATGGGTGGGACCGGGGCAGCAGCACAAATCACAACACCACCGCCCAGCTATTTCCAACAAGGCTATCAGAAAGTTCCATGCCGATAAAACAGATGTTAAAACAGATGATAAAACAGATGTGAACATCGCCTGGATGTTTACATGTATGAAGTTGGACCCTCCCCACTTAGGGCATAAACCATGAACTGAACCCGATCCCAGATCTAACTATAGGAACGTACACTAGAAAACCCCCAGAGTGCAACACCGGGGTAATGTCCGCCACATTGGGTGAGGCGGTGCTGTCTTAGATGCTGCTATTGGTCAGCACCGTCCAGTTGACCCTGGCCCACGGTGACCCCGTGCACAACAGAAAGAAACACACTCGCCTGGTGCGGTCCTCACAATGGTCCCTCTGCCTGAGCCCGAGGTCACAGTCACCATGTCCATCCATCTATCTGATGACCTTTCTCTTTTTCACTAGCCCTGCACTTTACCAAACACGATGTCCTTCTCCAGGGACTGGTCCTCCTGACAATACGTCCAAACTCTGAAACAGACAAAGACAAACTCCCGGCATCCTTGCCTCTAAGGAGCACGCTGGCCATACTGGCACTTCCAGTATTCTTCTCCAGCACCACAATTCAAAGGCCTCGACTCTCCACAGTCCTTGTTTTATGCCCCTTGTGCCTCTGAGCGTTGGACATTGAGTAAGCTGTCTTGGATGGAACACCCAATGAAAAGGAAAAGAAAAAATAATAGGTAAACTCGACTTCAATCCAATTAAAAACTTCTGTACTCCAGATGAAACCATCAAGAAAGTGAAAAGACCATCCACAGACGGTGAGGAAGCATTTGCAAATCCTGCATCGGACGTCTCCAGAATAGATGCGAGACCCTTAAAACTCCATACAAAAAGACAAATCACCCAATTAAAAAGCCAGCAAAGTAATCCGTCGTCGAGCAGATCTCTCAGCCAGGAAATAGATGCAGATGGAAACGGAACATCTTCAAAGAACAAAAGGAAAATAATTGCCAACCCCAGATCCTATTTGTCACGAAGTTCTAATTTATGTGCAATGAAAACAAGTGGGAAGCGCATGGACTGAGAGCCGGAGCACAGGGGTGTGTAAGTCGGCAGGAGGGAGGACTTATTATTTATGTGTCCGTGGAAGCGGTTGGCATCTGTTTTCCTGACCTGCCCCATAAGTGTATTTACAGCCCCAACCCTAACTACTAACTTAACCACTAACAACCACCTGACTACTGATAAGTAGGTTGGTGGTTTGAGTCCCTAAGGAGGCTCCTGGGAAGAAAGACTTGTGACCCACTCTGGAAGGTAAGAGCCCTGAAAGCCAGACAGACTGCAGTTCTGCTCACTAACACAGGGAGTCACCGCGCCTCTGGATCGGCCAGCCGGCCACAGATTTGGTTTTCGGTGAAGCGTGCCTGTCATGGCCTTATGGAGAGTCGAAAGAATTAAATGAACTGTGTCTCATGACTCAAAACTGTGTTCAACATGTAGAAGCAAGACTTTGGGGTTAGCTGTTCACTGGAGAGAGAATTTGACAAAGAAGGTGAAATGTAAACTTTACAGTCATATAAATAATACCACAAAAGTTATTTCGTCACTATTTTCTATCAAACAGTGAAATTAGCCAATCACAAAAGGACAGATATCCTATGAGAGGGATAAACAAAAGGAACAGACTCTGGAGGTTGACGGGGGATGGGGAGGGAAGCGGGGGAGAGGACAATTCAGCTGAACTGCTGGATGTTGTTGACTTGGTGAAGCAGAGGATGCTGGTCCAGGGGACAGGGGGCACAGGGCGGGTAGCCTGTGAGAGGTGGACTATTGAATAGTTTATTCGTGTTTTGGACTATTGAATGCAAAGTCGATCATCTGAAATGTAAACCCCCACTAACTTAGAGGGTTTTTTAAAAAGTGTTTCAAAAGAAAAGTAGTATTTGGGGGTTCTCTAAGAAGACAAAAAGATTTTTTCTATCAGACGAACAAAGATATCAAAACAAAAAACCCTAACAGAATAAAAAGAGTGCTCCAACCAAAGAAAAATTTGGTGTGCCTAGAATATTCACAAGCATCAGCCAGGAATTAAATCACAAAAGGTCTCCATGAATGTAAGTCCTTCGGTTTACAGCCCACAATTTCTTGTGGTCAAATTTGAAGTCCACAGTAAGAGAATCACAACAAGGAGCATAAGCACGGTAGCCAATGACACAGGTCAGGGAGTGTGGCGGTCAGGTTCCATGTCAACGTGAACCGGTGTGAGACTATGGGGTAGAGTCCAACCTACCGATACTGTCACAGCCTGATGATGCCTCCTTGGGGTGTGGACTTTTTATCAGAGGAACTGTGAGAACTTCTCTCTTGTTATCCCTTTACCCTCCTTGCTCACTCGGAGCCTGTGTCTGCCTCCGGGGGCCACCCAATCTGTCACCCACCAACCAAACGAGCTGCCATGTTCCCACTGATCTGGATCCATTGGCCTGTACCCACCAGCCTGTGATCTTCCACTGCACCTTGCTGAGGCACCAGTCTACAGCTACGTGAACCTGCAGAGGGCTCCGGCCACTCCAGTTTCAAACCCATGAACTTGAGGTGATGGACAGGACTGGGACCCCTTCTTGATATCAAATTATGTTTGGATATCAAATGGCTTCTTCTCCCTAGATGAATGCCACTGGTTTTGTAGCAGCAGACAACCTAGCCAGACACCAGGAGACAGACCACATGCCCAACAAATGAGAGAGACTGCAGGGCAAGCACGCAGGGGCTGGCAGAGAAATCTGTTGAGAACTCAGAATTCAGAATCGACTAATTTAGGGTTCTCTCATTTGAGAATATTGCAAATTTTATTGGCTGCACGCACTTGCACATTCACAAGGTCATTAGATTCCATTAAAATCAGAATAACAATGCCTTGAATGCTGTGTCTCTTTGAAAGCGTGTGCGAAGTTCAATAAATTCCAGGAGGAGGAAGATTATGATTTATTCACTACCATAGCCCGACTCCGTATAATAGTGCCTGGCACATTTCAGCCGATAAATATTTATTGAATGTTGTAGTTGAATATGAATGGAGACGAGTGAGAAGCTAACCTTCAGAGATGCTTGAGTCCTTCAAAGCTGGCCCATCACCCTGCTTCTGAAACATTCTGAACATTGTTGGTGAGAGTTTCCAGAGTTTCAACTCTGGTTTTCTGCAACATGGAAGAGATGCGCCAGCAGTTGCTCCAAAAGGATATTGTCTGACAAGGTAGCAGCGGCAGTGGTGGCATGGCTGCTACCCAGCCCCATGGCCACACTTCCACACACTGACTCTATAAGCCACATTCTTCCACCGCTCATCTGCCAGTTTGTCCACACTGTGGTGACTTGTATGTTGCTGCGATGCTGGCAGCTAGGCGACCGGATGCAAAGTATCAGCAGGGTCCAATCACTCATGGTGGGCAGATGTCAGTGGCTCTTCTGGATGAAGACTGTGAAAAAGAAAGAGGTGGACCACCCGGGGGAAATTAGCCATGGAAGAACTTGTACATAGGAGTGGAACATGTCTGATAGAGCTCTGGGAGACAATTAATCCCTTTGGGTTGAAAGGCACACCAACTACTGTGAGAGAAGAGTGGACACCTGAAAGTCCGTCAGTCTTAAAGAGGTGCATGGAACAGAGCTTTCAGCCTTCATTCGCTGATGTGACATGACTCAAATGGAGAATAAGCCGCTTCAACTGTCTGTTAATCATCGAAACACAGAGTGCACAAGGTACGAATCTAGGAAAATTGGAAGATGGCAAAAATACAACCATACAGCCTATAAAGATCAATATTCTAGGCATTGGTGGTCTGATATTGGCCATTTTGAATCAGACAGTTGTACCATTTGCTGTGCTGGAGAGGAAACATTCGAGGGGAGTAAAGCCACATTCGTCATCAGAGGCAATGGTTCACCATGTGCCCAGAAGTATGAGATTGCCAAGGTATGCTGCTGGGGGTGAGCGTCATCCACTTTGTTCTCTTCTCTGCAACCTCAAGCACAACTCTGGGCAGCCCTGCCTGATCCTGCTCCACCCCCACAAGTGCTGTGTCTCAGGACTGGGTTGCAGTCCCTGTGTCAAAACAACACATTTCATGAAGGAGCTCCTTCTCTTTGACCGGGTCTCTACTGTCCCAAGCATCCCGTTCTTTTCCAGGGACTGGTCTCTCCTGACTGTATGTCTGAAGTATGGGTGGTGACATCATGATGCTTCACTCCTAAGAAGCCTTCTCACTGTACTCTCAAGGGCAGATGTGTTTGTCCTTCTCCCAGTCCATGGTACTTTCACTAGTCTTAGCAGGCACTGTGAGTCACTGTCTTTCAAATGCACCTGTTTCTCTTCTGCCCTTCTTACGCATTATCCAACTTCCACATGCACCGGAGGCAACGGGAACACCCTGTGGCTTGAGCCAGGTGCTCGAGCCGTGATCCTCCAAATGACATCTTAGTTCTTGAGCACTTTGAAGACGTCTTCCCCAGGATATTTGCCCAACATGAAACATCACGTGTTTCTTCACTGCTGCTTTCATGACTGTTGAGTGTGGTTCTGAGTACAATGCAATCCTGGACAACTTCCGTGCTCCGCCCTCTGAATAAGCTGCCCCCAAGCCCGGTGCCCCGCTCCTCTTCATAGCGTCCAGCGTCTTGGATCATTCACTCAGCCTACAGATCAAATACAGATGGCGAAATTAGATGGCAACTCTAATACCCACCTGTCCTGATGCGAGGCCAGGCAGGAGCCTCTTGACTTGTTTGGTCCATGTAGGGATCCACATGACTGCATTCTGCAATTCCTATTCTTTTCAAGGTTAGCCATTGGTTAAGAGCCACACAGTCAAGCTCCTTTGCAACGTCAAAGAGCACAGGTCAACATCTTTCTGGTATCCTCTGCTTTCCATCAACATCCATTTGATGTCCCCAGTGAGGTCCCTTGTGCCACCTCCTCTCACAAAGCTGGCTGGGATATCCTGCAGTTCCCTGCAAATGTATTGCTATGCTTATTTTTTTTAATAATTCTGCACAAAATTTTACTGGCTTGTGATATTAATGAGAGTGTTAGATAATGTCTGTATTCTGTTGGGTTATCTTTTTAAAAAATAAATCATTTTATTGGGGGATCTTACAGCACTTATAACAATCTATGCATCAATTGTATGCAGCACATTAATATCTATGTTGTCATTATCACTTTCAAAACATTTTCTTTCTACTTGAGTCCTTAGTACCAGCTCCTCTTTTTTCCTTCTCTCACCCACCCTCCCAAACCCTTGATTGCTTATTATGATCATTATTATTTTCATATCTCACACCACCTGTGGCTCCCTGCTGTTTGTCCTCCTGGATTCTGTGTGTCTAGACCTCTTACCTGTCCATGCTCTGGTCTAGCTGGATTTGTAAGATAGAACAGGGGTAATGATAGTGAGAGGAAGGAAGCATTGAAGAACTAGAGGAATGTTGTATGTTTCCTCAGGGCTATTCTGCACTGGCTTACTTACCCCTCCTCGTGGTCCTTCTGTGAGGGGATGTCCAATTGTCTCCAAGTGGGCTTTGGCTCTGCCCCCCCACCCATCTCATTGGCACTGATGTGATTGTTTGCTTTGGGTCTTCTGATGCCTGATACCTGGTCCTGTCAGCACCTCATGATCACACAGGCTGCTGTGCTTCTTCCACATGACCGTTCTTGCTTCCCTGATAGATGGCCACTTGTTCAACAGCAAGCCTTTAAGGTCCCATCATATCTTGTAATACCTGGGCACAATCAGCTTTCTTCACCACGTTTGCTTATGCATCTATTTTGTCTGCAGCAATTGTGTCGTAAAGGTGAGCACTCCAGAATGCCAGGTTATTAGAACAAATAACCTTACATTGAGGGAGGACATGAGTAGAGGTCCACTGCTCCTCTACTACCTGAATACTTAACATATAAATATAAATAATATAATAATATAATATAATAATATAAATAAATAATATAAATATATGCACATAGACCTATATACCTATTGTTATATATTAATATAGTTACATATATACATGCCTACATTCGTACCACTATAAATGTCTTTTGCCTCCTAGTTCTTTCCTTTTACTTTCTTCCTGTCCCACTATCATGTTTCACCTTCATTTGGTTCTCAGTAATTCCTCTTGGCTACATTGTACACGATCAAAACCCACCAGGCATTCTATGCCCTCTTCGCCATTGATTTTAGATCTCCTGCTGCTCCCCTGTCCTTGGGTTTATTGTCTTTCCCCTTCCTTTCCCTCACCTCCCTTCTTCCATGTCCTCCCTGGAACTATCGGTTCCATTGTTTTTCCTTTGGGATTGCAAACAGATCTGCCTATCTTATATAGATAGATATGAAAAGAAACATATAAAGTCTATAAATAGTTCCAGGTCTGTCTGCTGACCCTTATGCATGTTTTCTGATGGGGCTGGATGGGGTGCCAAAGTCCAAAGTCAGTTTGGGGGGTTCTTTGGGGGCTTTATTGCTTTGCTCTTCATGCTGCTCTGTTGCACCCCTTTCCCATCAGTTCATCTTACAGTCTCTTCCAATAAGCTGACGAGCTAGCTGTCTTCCAAGTTTCTTTACGTATCTGAGTGTGTGCTTGTATAGCTGCATCAGTTTGTTGAAACATTTCAATCACTGTTCAGTCAATTCCTGGAGCCCTGTTTCCCACCACAGTCTTCATTGGCTGCTTCCTTCAGAACCATGGTCCTTGATCCTACCAGAGCTCTTAAAATGGCTAATAGGCAACCAGGCACATTGGGTACAGTGCTTCTGTGGCATCAGTCACCTTTCTATGCTTCCTACATCATTCAATAGTTTGTCCATATAATCCTTCAATATTGCAACTCAAGGCTTGTTCCCCAAGCCCTCTTAAGTTCTTTTCTTTAGGAACCTTGGCAATGTAGTGGGTTACTAATCAGAGTGCTAACCACAAGGTCAACAGTGCAAAACCAGCAGCCACTCCTGAGGAGAAAAGCAAGGCTTTCTACTCTAATTAAGGGCTACATTTGCAGAAACCCCAGGGAGCAGTTCTACCCTATAGGCTCACTGTAAGTCAGAATAAGCTCAATTTTTGTTTTAGCCCTTTCCTTTTGGTCTTTGCACATTTCATTGTAGTGCTTTGCAATGTCTTCTCAAGATGCCTTTTGAAATGGTTGTTCAAAAAAAAAAATCTCTTTGACTTCCCCGTGTCTTCTGTTCCTTTGAGCTGCTCCAAGCTCAAGAGCAGTTTTCTGAGCTCTCGCTGACATACACATTAGTCTCTCTTTCCAATGACCTTCCCCTTTCCTCATGGATGGTGTTCTTGATGTCACCTGACAACTCCTCTGGTCTTTTGCCATTGGCGTTCAGTGCACCCAATCTCTTCTTGAGAGGTTCACTGGATCCTGTCAATGGTAGGGTAATACCAAGCCATAGACATGTTTATTCAGCAAAACTGTCAAGAGGTGGAGGGAGGGTTCCTTGACATATCTTCCACCTAGGTCTATATGTTACTGGGGATCTTGTCATCTCTCCAACCCCTCCCCTAAGAACTGCTCTAGCTATACTGCATCAATAGAGAAGATTGGGCAACCTCCTGAGACTGGGCTCATGTTCCTGTGAAAGATTCACTGAATTTGGGGGAACAAGAGGAAGTCTGGAGGGAAAGAATCGGGACTCTGGCATGAATGGGGTCAGGTTTCCCGATGCCCTGAAAGAATGAGCAGATGCATTGTCATGATGGGGGGGGGGGGGGCAGCGGAATATTTCTCGGGACAATTTTTACACCAATGCAGTTTTCAATATTCTTAAGAGTCCCCCCCTCCTCCATAATAAGTCCTCATGACAGTCCGATGTTCTTCTGGAAAAACTATCTAGATTATCCATTGTGGATTCTGTTAAACTGCCAGCATCACCTCCTAAGTTGTGCTCTCTGTTGTGAATGTAGCTGCTCCACCAGGCTCCCCTGGAAGCCACTATTGTGATGGGACCTGTGGATTTTCAAGGCATCCTTCTCAGACTAAGACCCTGGGTGGCTGCTGCACCTTCTCAGTAGCCACCCACTGCTCAGAGAGACAGACTTTCTGGGGCATGTAGGCATTGGAACCAGAGTGGCAATATTTTTGCACTGAGCCTTGCATGACAAGTCCCAGCCACTTCCCTTTCATTTTGACAGTTGCATCCACAAGGTAATGCCTTAGGCTCCCCTCTTCGTCCTCTGGCTCCCTGGCTACCTGCTGTGTGAATGCAGATCGACGGGAGGAAACAAATCCAGAGCCACTCATCTGTGTGTAAGAGAGAACTTCATATCAAAGAGCAATTGAACACTAAGAAACCAGCCCAGCCCAGTCCAGATCAAATCCATAAGCCCAATATTACCTCATACATTGATACTAACCCGTAAATTACAACATAGACTCAGGCATCCATACAATGACACAGAATGCAGGAATATCACAAGCCAGCCCGTGGGAGGAAAATCTTGTGGATCCAGTGGTGGTGGAAGCAGCTTGACACTGGCAGGGGTCTCCATGTGGCTCCTCCAGCTCCAGGGCTCTGGCTCCATCAGCGTGGCTCCCTGTGGCATGCCAACAGGACTGTCTCTTAGGGATTGAGTGTAGCTGGCCTCCAGTGAGTATTTATCTCCATTTGTGCCTTCCAAATGCGGTCATCATGCCATGACCTGATTGACAAGTTGACTGGAGGTTATGTAACTGCCACACCTGCTTTCTACCTAGTTACCCATGCAGCATATTAGTATCTCTGTCCCAATGACCAGCGTGGTTTCTGTCTCCAGAATGATGAAGAAGTCAGAGACCCTGCCCTTGAAGCTCCTACTTTCACGGTGAAGGAAGCAGGTGTGTAGGTGTTGGCCTGGTGGAGCTTCAGAGCAGTGTTGGTAAGAAATGGTGAGAGTCGGTCCCATTTTACTGATTAAGATAAGTCAATCACTAAAATTCACAGAGCTTACATTCCTCTCTAGCAAGTTAGCTATGTCTGAGCCAAGTCTAAGTTATTTCCAGAATGCCACTCCGCTCATTAGGCTTCTTTTTGAAAATGTATTTGTACATGTTTTTCTCTGACATGTTCTGAACCAGCTATCAAATTCCGCTTTGTGGATTCGTTTTACCAGACTGCTGAACTTGATCAAAAGCCTTCGTTTCTTTTGAAATGTTTCCTCTGAAAGTAAGACTCAATAAAAGTTATAAACAGCGGATCGATTGCACTTGTCATGGGACTTAGGGCCACTAGATAATCCAGACTGATATCCTCATCTCATGAGCCTTAAGCACAGCCGCCAAGTCCCTTTTGGAGAATATGGCACCCTTCGCAGCAGCCCGGGATTAAGCAGTCGACCTGTCTCTTGGAGGCCCCCCACCCATGCCCTACCCCATGCCACAGAGCGGTTGCGAGACGCTGTGTTTCACGCTCCAGCCAAGTGTGACACCCGGTAGCCATGTGGTCAACACGGGAGGAATCTAAAGGCAGGTACAGGTCTCTTCCGTCTCAGCGGGCATGTCTTTCTAGTCACTCCCTGTGCCACCATTTCTGGGGTTCTTGGCAAAGGACAATATTCTCTTGGCCCAAATAAGCAGAATGTGAGCCAACAGGAGACAGGGGATGGAGAGTCAGGGGAGAGGAGGGCAGGTCGCCCCAAATGGCAAGAAGAGGGAACAAGCTGGCCATGTCAGTAGGAGCCAGGGCGGTGGGCATCAGGGTGTCAGGAGGTGCGTGGCACAGGCAGGAATCCAGGCCACGTGGTCTCTGTTGCTGGCCTGGGCTATAAATAACTCCCAGGCTCAAGTCAGGCTGCAAGCCCAGGAGGACGCCATGTCTTCTCACAGAAAAATCCACAGTTTCGTAAAGGGTATGCTTTCCAGACCAGGCATCTGAGCTTATTTTTCTCCCAGGCAAACACATCGTTCCTCCCCAATCCCTCATTTTTCAAATAATGAGCCGAGGTGAGGCGGCTTTCTCGTGACTCTGTTTTCTATTTCTCAGTGAGAGGGTGATGCCGGTCCCTGGTCACGTGCAATTATGAAATCCCATCCTCATAGCATCCTCCAGCCAGAGTGAAACGGCTCACAGAAATCATCGAGCCCAGGCCCAGCACCCACCCGGGGGAGTTGTTAGAGACCGGGAGACTGTACGGTCCTGGACCGATGTCAAAGCTGGTAGGTGGAAAGAAAGTATAAGCTATCCTGCTAGAAGAAACAGCTTGGGACAAACTCCACATGGGAAAAGGGTTCCTGGAAATCCAGGTAGCTAGAACAGAGGTGGATGAGGACAGAGAGGAGCGTGTCACCTTCCTGGGTGACCAACTCGCATCACAAATTCCTGTGTTGTCCTTTAAATCTTCCGTGAGGGTCTTTCTGCAACCCCCAGTGCCAAGTAGCGGTTAGACCCCCCCCACACTGTGAATAACATCATTATTCATGTTCTAGAGAGGGAGGAAAATCCAGGGGGAAAGGATAAGGTTGGCAATTTTGCCATCAATTGCATCAAAGGCACCATTTATCAACCAACCATTGGCAGGCATTCTCCACCCTCAAGTTGATCCCCTTTACATGCCCCCTTTTAAGAATACATTTTTACACCTGGGAAGAGAGCCAAATGTCCAAAAAAGCATGATTAATAGGAGAGGTCACTGAACAAAAGAGTGACCTTGAACTAAGCCAGTGCTGCTCCAGAGTCGAAGATCCCTTCCCACCACCGCCCTGCATCGCTCCTGGCAGAAGAGAAGAAGCCCCGAGGGAAGCTGGGGCTGGAGGAGCTTCTGGAGAGCGGTCTGTCAGATGCTGCCACAAGCAAGAGAAGATGGAGCAGGTAAATGACTCGCCCAGGCGCACACACATCATTGGTGAAACTGGTGGGCTACGGATCTTTTCTCACATGTCTATCAGTTCCTGCTACAACTTCAAGCTGGTAAATCAGCAAACTCAAGGCATAGCTTTTCCTAAAATAAAAGATTCTCCCCAAAGGTTTTTGGGGAAATGGAAATTAGAATAATTGCCTTGGCAACAGAGTACTTATCAGTCAGGATTCAGTCAGAGGGTCAGGGTGAGTGGGTGGGTGACTGGATGAGTGGATGGATAGATGGATAGAGTAAATAAATTTATATAACTCATATTTCATAACAAATTCCTAGGAAAAGGATGACGGAACAACAGAACTGTATCATCTCACTGTTCTGGGGGCCAGAGCCCAGAATCCAGGTGTTGACAGGGTCATGCTCTTTGAAAAGGTTCTAGGGAATCACCCTTGAAGTGACACGACTCCATCTGATAGGTCCAGCATCTCAGTCTCTGCCTCCACCTCCACATGCCTGTCTGAGTCTTGGTCTCTGACGGCTCTCCTTACACGGGCACTTGGTGGTGCTGAGGATTAGGCAATGCAAATCCATCCACCATTTCCGGGAGAAAGATGAGGCTGCCTAGCTGTTTGGCTTTTTTCTCAGTTTGTTTGTTTGTTTGTTTTGTGGAAGAACACCAGTAGTACTGCCTCGTGCTAGCTTGATGACATTTGCAAAAACCCAACTCCCAAATAAGGTCAGATTCTCATCCATCCCCACTTCCACGGTGGGGAGGGCAGCATTTTAATATTTCATGCTCCTTGTGAACAGTCATGAAAACTGAGCCACAGGCAAGTGCACGTGTGCACAGACACACACACACACACACACACACACACACACACACACATGCGTGTGCGCACGGGCTGTGAGGATACAGGGTTCTCCCCTAACTCTTTTCTCAAGTCTCCATTCTCTAACCATTTGTCCAGCTCCATGGTCCAAATCCCACCCGGATCAGGGCCACTTGCTCACTTGAGTCAAAGAGAGCGGAGAACGCCAGGTGGTCCTTGTGAAGATTCCTCTGTGGGCGGAGGGTTCCACGAAACGATGAGCGAGTGAAGACACAAGGCCTCTGGCAATGCTTTGTAGACAACCCTTCTCGGAAATGCTGATGGTGAGCACGCCGGGTCCTCTTCCGAGGACGAGTCCTCTGCAGTGAAGCAGTTCCACTCCAAACCTTGTTCTGGCCCCGCCCCTGGCTGAGAATGTGCTCTCCACTCCAGATACCCTGCCTCAAAAACCTACATTTCCGCAAGGTCCCCAGGTGGGCCTCACAGCGCCCTCACAGGTGCAGCTTCTGTGCCTGTAAGGATCACCTGGGGGATCCTGTTCCACTCTATATTGGATCAGTATCTCTGCGGGCTGGGGGTGGGGGTGCCAATTCTCAGTGGGCAGTGGAACAGAGCTGAACCAGTTTGAAGCCTGACAGTACCTGCAATAGTAGTCACGAATGTGAAAGGCTCAGGGAAGGTGACCACAGGGTCAGGGCCACTCTGACATTCCGTGTCAGTGACCACTCTCCCCCCACCCCCACCAAGGCAGCAGAACACCAGAAACCTGGGGAGTCTATGGGAGCATCTGGGTTAGGCAAGCAGGAAGGACACGCCTGCTCCCCTATGCCTGGAAGGAGGAGCCTCTGAGCTAAGCAGGACCACGGACACTTCAGGGTTCGGGCTTCCCAGGTGCCTCCAAACTCTAAGCCTGAAGAAGAGTCTAAGGGGTCCCGTCCCATCACACCTGTACCTGTTTTCTCTGACTGAGACTCAAGTGACCGCAAGCATGATGGTTCAGACCAGCACAAATGTATCCTCCTACAATTCTGGGGGCTCAGAAGTCCCTAATGGGCCTTCCAGGGTTAGAACAGAGATATGGGCAGGGGAGCCCTGGGGGCGTGGTGAAGATGCATTGGACTGATAACCACACGGTCAGGAGTTCTAAATCACACCAGCGCTTCACGGGAGAGAAATTAGGCTTTTTCCTCCGATAAAGAGATACAGCCTCAGGAAGTCACAGGAGGCAGTTCTGTGCAGTCCTGTGGGGTCACTCTGACTTGGAATGGAGTAAATGACAGGGAGACTATGAGTGTTCTTTCTGAAGGTCTAGGGTTTCTCTCTCTCTCTCTCTCTCTCTCTCTCACACACACACACACACACACACACACACACACACACACACACTTCCATCTATGCCTTCCCTTCTCTGGGACCCTAACCCTCTTCTGAGGAAATGACACTGGGCCTGGCAGAGCGCCCAGGATGACATCCTCATGTCAGGATCTTCTGATGTTTCACAGGCTGGCATTTTTCAAGCTGCTTGGATCTTTCTCCCTGTTTTTCCTCTTCCTCGCCCACCCCCTTCCCTCCTTCTCCTCGCTCAGCCTCTGTCTCTCTTAGTCTCTTTCTCTCCAGCCCAAAGGTCTCAGGAAACTGCAGTGAGCCAAAGCCTGTCTGGGCTCTGACTGACTGGGGGAGGCAGGTGACCTCTCCTTCCCACAGAAGACACTCCTTTGCTCCAAGATCTTTCTCACTTCAGAAAAAGATATTGGGCTCACTCAGGAGCACAGCAAACCCTGAATTGCTGTATTATTTAAGAAGTCCAGAAAGAAAGAAGACTGTGGGCTCACCAACTGGTTCCCTGACCTCAAAGGGTAATAAAGTGGGGTCTCCTGAGATCCTTCCCTGGGAAGACTGATGTGGTGGGGGGAGGACCCAGACAGCTGTTACAAAGTGGGTGGATCAGAAGGTGGGGGACTTGGGTAGGGTTAGGGGGTGCATGACGATGGGGACTCAGGTGGCCATGAGGGACTGCTGAAGGTGCAGGACTGAACCCCCCACTGGAAGGGAGAGGCTCAGGGTCCTGTTTGGGCGGGGCACAGTGGCTGCTGGAGACAACCAGCAGAGGTGGCTCTCTCTGCACATAGCTGGCGGCCGAGCCCCTGTGAGCAACAGGGACCCAGGAGACAGGCAGAAAGTGAGTGGCCCGTGAGCATGCATCCCAGCGAGCAGATCAACAGTTGGAGCGTCGCCGGGCTCTGGCTCCCCTGCTATAAATATTGATCTATCCTGACGTCCCCCGGTGGCCCAGGAAGTCCCTCCATGCGGTGCTCCGGTGCTTAATTAGAGGGAGCCGCTGAAAACCAGCCTGTAGTGGTCAGAAGGCTGGCAGTGGGAGCCTGTTTTAGATTTAGCTCATTTTGGGGGGGGTGCTCTTGTCAAACTTGGCTCTGCCTGCCTACTACAGACTGGGCCAGCTGCTCATCAGATCCTGGGGGAAGGGCCGTTTCCCCCTCCTTCCTCGCTCCTCCCTGAGTCTGCTTCTTGCTGTATTGGTTAACAGCTAGTCGAGAGAAGGCCAACCAAAGAGGCTCCCTTCCTGGCTCTGTTCACTGGAGGGGATTCGGTTTGTGTGTGTGCATGACCCAGGATTGTCTTTCTCGCCTCTGTCCTGTCTTTTAACTTAGGGCTGTGATTGGGGTGGAAAGCTTACAGAACAATGCGGGTTTCCATCCAACATGCACGGGCCTATTGCTGCCTGCCTCTGGCCCCAAGCCCCACGAAGGAAGGGACAGGGCTCATCCCCCTGCTTCCCGCACTTCCCATTTCCAGCCTGCCTCCAAGCCTAGCCCTTCTTGCCCTCCGACCTCTCTCCCTGAGCAATGCTGACTTCTAGATCCCCCATATGGTTCAGTCCGAGGAATGCCGCAGCGAGAGAGGCAAACACAGAGAGAGAGAGAGAGGAAGAGACTCACTCCACGAGAAGGATGGACACAGTGGCTGCAGCCATAGGGACAATGGTGAGGATCGCGCAGGACTGGGCAGTGCTTCCTTCCTTCTTCTGCATGTGGGGAACAGAGTGGGCTGCACCTCCCAACCACTGCACGAGCAGCAAGGCGTGCAACGCTCCCTGGTGAACCCGGCCATCCAAGGCCATCTGACCTTTGCCTGAAATTGGAGCCATGGGAGCAAGCGCTGCCTTCCAGTGACCTCTCATAACCCCCATCAGAAAACCACAAGAGGGGCACCACACCTAGGCAAAGGACTCTTTCATCTGCACAGATGCTAGCATGGCACTCACTGGATTCATGCCGTAGCTCATGCCCGGACATGTCACCCTGTCTTCCATCGTCCATCATGACCCATAGGACAAGACTAGCAATGGAATCTTGGAGATAAGGTTAGCTTCTGGGGTCTTTTGGATTAAAATTGAACTTCACAAACATATTTAGCACCCACAAGCAAAACTTGTTTATGGGGTGGTCTATTAAAATCTCAGATGCTTTCTGCCAGTCATGATATAAACCCAAAACTTTGGGGGGCAGAGGACAGCAGAGAAAACTGGAACTAGAAACCCCCCCAAAGTCCAGCTGCCCTTCAAAGCAATGGAAAATCCACAAGCACTAACTGACTGGATTCTGAGTTCTGGAAACTCATGAAATGCTTTCAGCACTCGGGAACGCTGGAGAAAGAGAGAGAAGAGTTGAATCAGAACAGCGATATTTAGGGCTTCTAGCTTACGTTGACTGGATCCCCATTCCTCAGGTGGAGGTGGCCTGGAGAGGAACAACCTGTGTTTCAGGTGCAAAGACTGGAACCAGAAGGAGAAAACCCAAGAGGTTGTCCTCACTTACAGAGAATTGTTGCTGGGGTCTCCCCGGAGAACATGCTGACTGACAGAGTCCTGCCTTTGTCTTGGTTATACCAGTCCTTGCAGTGGGAGGGGCCATCATCACTGCAAGGCGTCAAGAGGTACCTGTTGACCAGGTGCCTTGGGGTAGACCCCAACTCTTGACACCCCAGGGAGGTTGGGATAGAACTGTGCTCCATCAGCCTTCAAAAGGGGAGCCCCAGGCCTTTCCTGAACAAACGAACCACTGACCAGAAGTAGAGTGTAATAACCATTTGTACCAATATGGTGCTTCTGTGTCAAACCACAGACACACTCAAGTTCGTGGGAGGAAAGTTGGTCAGGAGCTGCTTCAGAGGAAGGCCCAGAAGCTCCCACCTATTGCAGGCACTCTAGAAGGTCATGTGTGACAAAAATGTCATCTCAACTAGCTGTAAAGTAGTCTCTTGCTCAAAGCCTCTTACCAGCTCTCCCAGTGCGGATTTAGTTAGTACCCGGAGACCCTCCTTGACCCTGACCCCTTGCTATAATCTAAAATCCAAACCCACTACCTTCTAGAGGATTCTGCGTGAGCCTTCGGGGCAGAGAATAATTGCAACAGAGGCCTTCTGAGACTGCAATCTTTCTAAAAAATAATCATTTTATTGTCAGTTTATACAACTCATCACAATCCATCCATGCATCCAGTGTGTCAAGCACATGTGCTGCCATCACCATTCTCAAAACATTTTCTTTTTACTTGAGCCCTTGGTATCAGCTCCTCATCTCCCCACACCCTCCCCACCCTGCCTCCCTCATGAATCATCGATAACTTATAAACTATGATTACTTTGTCATGTCTTTTTGTTTGTTTTGTTTTGTTTTGTCTTTTGGGGCAGCACCGCTCCCTGGCGGTGGGAGTAGGAGGCTCAGCCCCACTGCTGAAATTGAACCTCCATCCCAGTGGGCCACAGTCTCACCCACAGCCACTACGCCACCGGGGCTCAGTCCTACTTTGTCATGTCTTATGCTGTCTGGCGTCCCCCTTCACCCACTTTTCTGTTGAGACTGTAATCTTTACAGAACAGACACCCATGAAGTAGGTGGTGACTTGGAACTGCTGATTTTTTTCCCCGTTGTCTGACTTTTCTGGGGGGCTCTTCCATCTATTATCACAATCCACACACTCCTCCAATGTGTGGAGCACGTTTGCACACAAATGCCGCCATCGCTTTTTGCTGAGCAGCCCAACACTTCATCCCCTAGGCCACCAAGGCCCCTTCGAGCGAGTGCATCACTTCAGAAAGGTCTCCTGCTGGGCACACTCCCAGACCAGACTGAGGACCAGTTCTGGGGGGCGCACTGCTGGTCTCCCATGTGACTCCCAAGCACTTGGCGCATGGAGAGAGGAACCCAGAAACAGACCTGAGCTTTATTTAACCTTAATTTTTGATGTTTGAGAAATTTTGCTAAGATAAAACCCTCTGCCTGAAATCTGTACAGAGGGCTTGTATGGTTGTTTGTTTGTTTGTTTGTTTTCTCACTTACACAATATTGTGCTAGCCATCACCACGTCTAATTCCAGAGAAGGCCCATCATCCCCCAAAGAAGCTCCATCCCCAGGAAGCCGTCACTCCCGTTCTCTCTCTCCCCACAGCCGCGGCAACTGCTGAGCCACTCCCTGTTCCAACAATTTGCCACGCATCCTATCAGTGGGACCACGTACTGCTGACCTTGTGGGGCTGACTCCTTCCACTCTGCAGCATGATTGTCGAGGTTCAGCACATGGTCGGATGTCACACCTATCAGTCCTTAAGTCCCTTCTCTTGGCCGCGCCCCTCATCGCGGAGGTCTGCCACCTACTGTGGAGCCAGTCATCCATGGATGTGCATTTGGACAGGGAGATGGGTGAGCAATCACAGCCCAAAGTGGTGAGCCAGAAGATGAACGTGTCTGTGCTCCTTCTCTGTTGCCCAAACCTCCCCAAGACAGGGAATTCTGGGAGATGCAATGCCAACTTAGTTGATGGCACATCACAAAGCCACCAGGCCTCCCAAACTTGATCCCGGGGCTTGGGACTACCCATGGTCCTCCTGGGAGGCAGAGGCCCGCCTGGACCCTGACCATGTTTCACCCTTTGATGCTCGGAACAGTGGGAAAGCTTTGAGGGAGGTGCTCAGTGGCGGCATTCTCATCCCCTCATTGGGTTGGTAATTGACAAACTTTGACAGGAGAGGGACTTACCGGCTCAGCTACATACCCATTTGTGTACCCTGACAAGGACAAGGTTTGTTGTCTGGTACCAGCCTACTCAGAAGGTGTCCGATGGCCCCTTCGATCCTTATTGAGCACCTTCTTGTCAGAACCATGGCACCTTTCTATAAGGGGCAACTATACCCATGACAGAGACTTCGAGGGCAGGGACATAGAGGGCCTTTCTAAGGAACATTCCGCTCATCACAATGAAGACCTTGTCCATGGCCTTGAAGGAGACGTTTCCCTAGTCAAGGAGCCCTGATGGCGTGATGGGTTATGAGTTGCACTGGTAATCACAAAGTCAGCAGTATGAACCCACTAGCCATTCCCTGGGAGAAAGATGAGGCTGTCTATCCCAGAAAGATTTATGATGGGGTACCCTCCAAAAAAGATTTCTTTTCAAACCTATGTATTTAATTTTTTTAACAAAACAACCTTAGCACCTTCAAAGTACTCTCCATTACCCATAGTATAATTGTCAAATCTGCAATTCCACTCTTGGAAACCTTTTTCAAACTCATCTGTTCGGATAGTTGAAAGCACCTTCCTCCTCTTTTCTTCTTCTTCTTCACCTCTTCTACATCATCAAATCACTGTCTTTTTAATGTCTCTCTTCATTCGAGGAAACAAAAAGAAGTCACATAGAATGAGGTTAGGTGTGGGGGGCAAGAGAGGCATGCTGTTTTTTGCCAAAAAAACTGGCACACTGAGATGGCTGCGTTAACAGAAACATTGTCGTGGGGGCAAAACCAGTTCCCCATCTGCCATACATCAGGCCTTTTTTTTTTTTTGTCAGCCACTGCTATGCTATCTTCTCAGAACCTCTAAATAGAAAGCTTGATGAGCAGTCTGACTTGGTGGAACAAACTCCAAATGCACTACCTCTCTCACATCAACAAAAACAAAGCAAATAAGAATCGTCTTGACCTTTGATTTCAGTCACAAGTCTTTTATGGATAAGTTGACAACGGTATCTTCCACCAGCTTGATGGATGCTTGGATTCAGGGTTGTCAGTACCATGTCTTGTCACCAGTTATAACCTTGGAAGGGGGGGGGGGTCTGAAATGCTTCAGAGTTATTCTTTCAAAGCACAGCATGTTTCCACTCAATGCTATTTTCCTGGCCAGTCAGAACCCAAGGCACAAATTTCTCAGCGACCCTTCTCATTCCAAAATCTTCCGTTAAAATTTGTTGAACTGAGTGCCAAGATAGTCTAGACACCTTCCTCATCTCTTCAATGATCCTTTGTTGTTTTTCAAGCACAAGTGCACACATTCTGTCTACATTTTCTTCCATTCAGGAAGTCAATCGACATTTCACTTTTTATGAAAAAGAAAATCACTCATGCACTTGAGTTTTTCCCATATCACAGTCCTTGTAAGCTGTGTTCAACATCACAACAGTTTCTGCAGCATTCTTCCTGAGCAAAAAGTTGGAATGAAACTGCTTTGACAAAAAATTCACTGTGATCAGAGAGAACTTTCCTGGATGATACCACTGGCTGCACTAACTAAGAGTGAGTTTCTTGATGCTTGTGTGGTGGGGAAAATGGATACTAGGAAAGCTCCACTCAGCAGCGCTTTTTCTCATGTTTTTGGGGTACCCCTTGTACAATCTGGAAACCCTAATGAGCACTTCTACTCTGTCCTATATGGTCACTATGTGTCACAATCACCATCATCGCAGTGAGGAGGCGTCTATAGCTTAGATTGTCTTGATCTTGCTGTTTGGATCTTAACACATTAGTAGAAGAAGCCTTCAGATCTGAGACTCGGACGCTAGACCTCGCTGACGCCTGCCTGGGCATGAATACCTGCCCCTTTCATCTTGGTACACATCTCTGAATTGGTTTCTACAGGCCAAGCCCCTAAGACAAGAAAAGTGTGAAATGTGCATCGTGAGTTTCTGCCTTCCATTCCTCAAAGCAGAGACAAGATGCTCCAACGTCTCCAAGACCAGACAGGGCTGAGTTTGAGGAAGAACATCTGCATCTCCTCTAGTGGATGGAGGAGCTCAAGTCTTCCTGAAAGGAGAAAAGTGTTCCTTGGCTCAAAGACTGTGTAGGCATTTGGATCCAGTGTCACTGGATGCTTCTATTTTTCCCCATAAAATCAAATCTCTGGATTCTGGTGTACACAGGGTCACTGTGGGTCAGAATCAACTCAACAGTACCCAAAAACAACAGCAAAATCTGCAAAGGAAGATTTATGAAAAAAATGTCTGAGATATAAACTTTTTAAAAATTATTTTCTAACATATGCAAAAATGAATACACAGTAAGAAGGAAAAACCAACAGTTGTTGCCTCCAAGAAAAATGGAAAAGTGGATTGGTTGGAAAGAGGCATTGAAGAAGTTTCTAGGGCACTGGTAGGTCTGACTCGATAGCTTGGGTCACTGTAAGGAGGTGGGTGGATGTCTCTGTGTATCTACCTAAAGCCATTGAATGGTACCCTTAAAATCTGCTCTTTTCATTGTAGGAATCTTCCCTTAAAAGGAAAAATAATAAATTGCCTTAAATAGTGGACTCCACCATGCTTCTTATTAACTAAAGTAACTAAGGTGTTTAGAGAAAGAAAGCTGGTATCTACAAGTCACTCCGAGATCCATTTACAAAGGTAAGCATGAGCATGGCAAAGCAAATATTGGAAAATATTAATTGTAGAATATAGGTATCTAGTAAGTTTTCGTGTTTACATAAAGTCGAGGGTAGTGGAGACCAAAGAATGCCCAGAAGTCACTATTTAAAACTTATGGATTAGCAGCTGTCCACTTAAGGAACCCAACCCACCCACCCATCGCCATCAAGTTGAATTCAACTCAACATCACCCGACAGAACTGCTCCATGGGGTTTTCTGGATTGTAAACCTTTATGGAAGCAAACTGCCTCACCTTTTCCCTTCGAAACAGTTGGCAGGTGTAAACCACTGATCTTTGAGTTGGCAGTTCAGCGTTTAAGCCACTGTGTCCCTGGAATTCCTTCACTTACAGAAAGAAGTGCCTTGTCAACAAGCTCTTCTGCAACTGATTGTATTAAGGCCAATGTTGGAATTAAGGATATGGTAGTTACATAAGTTCATGTCAATTTGCTCTGTAGAAGTGTGGGGATGGGATCCAGCCTATCAATCGGGTCACAGCCAGCTGCTATCACCTTGTAGGTTTTGCCTTGTCACTGGAACCTCTCTCTCTCTCTCTCTCTCTCTCTCTCTCTCTCTCTCTCTCTCTCTCCCTTCATTTTCCTGTCCTCTCTCTCTCTCTCCCTTCATTTTCCTGTCGATGAGCCACACAGAGACCTGCGTGAGCCCCGTGATACAACCACCGCCACTGGAGCCACACAATTCTGCACCCACCAGTCTGTGGATCTTCCTGAGCCTGCATGACCACGTTTGGCTGCATGAGTCTCAAGAGGGACTTAGGGACTAGGGTCAGATGTATGGACTGGCATTTGAGTTAGACTAGGCTGGGATGTTTTATTGAAGCATGATTACTTTTCGATACAAAGCTCATTTGTATACATATTTGAGTGTCTCTGGATCTGTTTCTCTAGTCAGCCCAGCTGATCACAAGGGACTTGCAGTTTGGATAGAGGTAAATTATAATCGTCACCCACAATTGACATTATCAGTAGTAGAAAAATGAAAAGAGGAGCCATTCCAGTGTTAAGTACTTTACAGACATGTGTCGTTTAATTCTCACGACAAACCTTCCAGGCTGTCTCTCTGGTGAGCCCGCTTTACTCATGTGACAATTTTGGTTTGAGTGACTTAAGAAGCATCGTTAGAGGATTCTGGTTAGAAATCAGAGTGTGGGATAAATTGACTGGGTAAGGCTGAACTCAGGTGCCATTTTGTCTTAGCATTAAAAAACACTTTTCAAATCTATAAAATGGTGGTTGAGCCCTGGTGGCCTAGTGGTTGTGTGTTGAAAGGGTTGAAAGTTCAAATCCAGCAGCAGCTCTCCAGGAGCAAGGCTGAGCCTCCTATTCCCCCCAGGGCAGTGATGTCACAAAAACAAAACAAAAGTTAAAAATCTATAAAATGGTTTGCTCAGCAAAATTATTTGAATAATTTTATGCAATATGTAGTGCAAATCCAAACCCAATTCCAAGTGAGGGTGACCTTGTAAAACTGAAGATAGAGTATTCTGTTCTAGGTTCATTAAGGCCAGGATGTGGAAGAAAGGAAAAAACACGGCTTTACATTTGCCTGGGTTACCATTTTTTTTCTGTAAATACTGTATTGAATTTGATGATTATGAATAATTTGGGGCTAAAAAACAGAGAGTCTGGAAGAATGCTAGTACAATAGTTATATCCCACACGTACAATGAAAAATGGAATCGGAGGACTTTCTAAATTGCTCAGAAGAAAGAGGCAGGACAACTAATTGCTCTGGAAGTGATGCCATTGGGGTGAATGGACAACATACTATCTGGGAAGGAAATGAGACTGAGCTCAAAGCAAGTGCAGAGAGGCGAGTAGAATATGAGTCACTGGAAGGTCAGGAAGGATGGAGAACAGTGAGGGTGGCCTGTCTGAGGCTCCTGGACCCTGCTCTATCCCCACTTGATAATAGTTATTAACATCCAATATTTTCACTACACTTTAAAAGGAAAAGCTCCATCCCCATAGAACTCACCCGTTTCTCAAAGTTGGTCTCTCCCACGAGATTGCTTCCTTCAAGCAGACGCACCCACCACCACCCACTCCTCACCATGCAATCAGTTTCTGACTTACGGTGACCCGAAAGACCCTATAGCATAGAGGAGGGCTGTGTCTTTGAATTTTGAATACTCTTAAGTCTTTACAAAACAGTCAGCCTCATCGTTCTCCTGAAGAGGGGCTGGTGGCTTTGAACTCCCAACCTTGCCACTAGCAGTTCTACACTTACACCACTGTGCCACCAGGACTCTTTGGGTCAGGCCCAAGGGACATCCATTCTTCCTTCAAGGATTCCTTTGTCCCTGCACGTGGTTGAGCTCAGAGGCCAGCATCTCCCCCAGAGAACTCTGCAGATCTTCCTGAAGCCTACCTGCCTCTCACCCACCAGATCCCCAAAGGCAGTAGCGTCCGTGAACACACCCATAGCAGCCAGTGTCCTTCTCAGCCCGCCATCTCTTTTGATGCTGTGGCTGTGATCCAAAGAAAGGAAGGGCAATGAAGAAGAGGGTGGAGAAAATCACCACCCTGCACCGACTCCTCACTTACTGATTCTGAATGAACGCATGTGATCAGATTATTTGATGCTTGAGTTGGCATGGCCCTCATTTAACCTCATTTGGGTTAAGAGCGGCTGAAATGGTGAAGACCAAGTGCAAGCTGCTTCGACAGAACCTCCATCCACAACATAAAACCAGAAGGCAGGAGCATTCCGGGGAAATGGCTACGATCCATGCCACTATCAAAGAGATTAAAGATTTGGCGGGGGAGGGGGTGCCCCTGTCACATCTCCATCTTGTCTACCTGTCTTGCCTGTGCAGACGTCCAATGAATGATGGAGACATGATTGTAGGTGACTTTAGGTTCCGTAAAGTAAGTAAAAGTTCTGATTCAAGCGGCTGAGACAGACAGGGCATCCTTGTTAGAACCCCCACTGCTTGAAAAATTGCATCATTTCACATTCCAGAGAGAGAAGGGGACAGAAGTCCTTGGAAATCGAATGGAGCTTCCAACAAAAAGGATTCCTAGTTTTGCTCCAGGACCATGTCAATCCCTCCAGGTTGTCAAAATGCCCTGACTCCCCTGAGCATCCTGCAGAACTTCACACCAATCCATCGCATCAATGGCATCCTGCTGGCTGTGCCGGACGAGCAGGAGGGGGCCTGCAGTAAGACACCTGCCCCTCAGAGGGTGGGAAATAAATTCTACAAAGATTTGGGGGAACCTGCTGCTTCGGTAAAGGTTTTAGAATCCTCTGAGGTCAAGGGCATGCTGGGGCATCCCAGTAAAGCAAAAGACAAATTGTGGTATCTTGCATCCATAGCTGTAAAGAATCACAAGGCCTAGTTGGTCGCTTTGGGGGCTAGAAACGACACCCCAAACCCAGGTCTGCTTTTCATCCAATCTACTGAGTGAAGTGAAAGGCTAGCAGTGTGTGTGTGGAACAGAGAGCAGGAGAGGACTCTGCAGCCTGTCTTGGCAGAAAGCAAACAGTCCTCACACTTGGGCCCTGTCGTCAGGGTGGGGAAAGGCATATTGTGGGGTTTATAGTGTACTAAATCCATGGGGGACATTGGATTGCAGTCTCTGGAGATTCTCAAGCAAGATATGCCATCTGCCTACAGAACCACCCAGAACTGCCCTGACCAAGCAGAGAAGCTGCTGCCATATGTGCAGAGTGAACAGAGGACTGCCCCTCTCCCTGGCCCTCTGCCCCAGTAGAAAGAACACAAGGTTCTGTGAACCAAGGGGTGGGAGATGGGGCCCCATTTACCATTACCCCCAGTGACTTCTAGGGGATTTCCTGCCTTTTCTCTGCAACTGCTCTCTGTTTGAATGGAGGTCCTACTCCTGGGGCAGGGGAGTGTGGGTAAGAAGAGGGGGCAATCTTCCCAGCGACACAGCAAGCACCACAGAGGGCTCCTGGTATCCAGTGACCACAGAGAAAGAAGGGCTACCACATTTACAGGAGCAATCAAGCCTGGTGGCCAGGTGGAGCTGAGCAAGGAAAGTTGTATGTGCCTCTCTGGGGATGCCGGGGGCGGGGGGTTGTTGTACTGATGTCTGGGGACAGTGTGGTGACCAGAGGCTCTGACACCTGAGGGAGGCGTGATAGTATCTGCCATCGAATAAACCTGCCAAGAACAACAGCAGTATTATGTGAGCCTTGGGGACATTTGAGAATGAATAACACAGGAGAGATGTGTATTGCCAGTTGAGTTCTGATGCCAACCAACCGCCATGACATGGCTGTGGGCTGTGTGCCTCTGGCTATCGATGTGGACCTGGTGCTGTCTCTTGAACCAGAAGATCCTCTCTGGGAACAGATCTTCCTGGCTTTCTCTGCCACCACCAAAGGGCAGGGGTTCTTTTCTGATATATGAAAGGACAACCTTACAAATAACAGAGGATTCCTGGAACCCATGGCCTTCATAGCGAGGACTGCTGGGCTTGGATGCTGGAATGGTAGCAAGAGACAGGGCTCAGAGGAAAAAGGAATGGAACCTACTGGAATAGTTCCCTGTTCTTAGATAGACCCCGGGGCACTCTGTCCTGCGGGTATGCCTCCCCAATAGATGACAGAGCATCTCTCTTGAAAGCAGCAGAGTGATTTGAGCATCACTCTGAGCTCTCCAAAACCTGGGTCCAGGAGGGTTGGCTGCTCGAGAGTGAACCCCACATCTGCAAGTGTCGGAACAGAGTCTCTCCTTCTTCAGAGGGACAGTGACTGCAGGCAGACAATGGCCAGTGTAAGACATGAAAAAATGATTTATACATTATCAAGGTTCATGAGGGAGAGAGAGAATAGAGGGGGGAAATGAGGAGCTGATACCAAGGGCTCAAGTAAAAAGAAATATTTTGAAAATGACGATGGCAATAAATGTACAAATGTGCCTGACACAATGGATAGATGTACAGATTGTGATAAGAGTTGTATGAGCCCCAGTGGAACGGTTTTTTAAATAATGGTGAGGTTCTGACAGACAAGCACTCCAACTTCACACTCCTCGAAGTCTCAGAAGTCCACACTAGGGATCAGTCATCATGCTGAAACCTGGCAGAGTTTTAGGCATCACCCAAACAAAAGTGAACAGTTGGAAGTAAATCTTAAGGTGGAAATTGGGAAGCATTCGAGGGCTATTAGGGAGTGAAAGTAAAATGCATGTGGACAAAGAGAGAGGCTGGGCAGAGAAAGACTCATCTCACTATGCATATTTGACCACGTTTCGATCAACCCTGCACTTGACAGAAATGACCTCATTCAGTCATGAGTGGGGGCTTCCCAGAAAGAATGTGGCCTATCTCCAGACCTAGAACTGAATCCTCTAACCCCTGAAGGCTGCTGGATAATTTTTTTTGAAGCTCTGAAGTTCTTTTCTTACTGAGGAGCACAATTTAAGGGTCATGTGGTCTATTTCTCCATCTTTAAATTGCAGCAGATCCTTCCACCTCTCTTGGACCTCCCTTCCCAAGAAAGCCGTGAAAGAGGAAAGTTTACAAAAGTCATTGTGTAGCCACGTTTCTGATGGGGACCTTTTTTCACAGCTGTACTCATCTTCTTTCTCCTCCACTCTGTCACTTTATCTTATATTCCTTCCCTTCAATATCACCTCTTCTGGTGGAGACCTGGTGACCTGGGCCCCTTGAAGCCATCCCTTCACACGCAGGTGCTGTTGCACTAGTCAAGGGCATGAATGGACAGAGGAGGACCAAGATGTGTCCAAGAGCTCCCACCTGAGTGCCCCAGATTGCCACAAGAGTCTCAGCTTGATGACCAGAGGCAAGGCCCCTACCCAGCCAGTGGTTCTTCTTCTTGCCTGATGGTCCCTGGATACAAGGAGCCCAGGCAGCAGCCACCACTTACAGTTCAATGGGGCCGAGTTAGTGCCGTATGGCTGCAGGGTCAGCATGTGACCTAAGGTGTCAAGTCCAGTGACTTAAAAAAATACAAACTTATTCTCTTACAGTTCTGGAGGTTAGACATCTGGCATCAGTTCCACTAGGCTGAAATCAAGATGGTCGTAGGGCTGGTGTCCTGGAGACTCCAAGAAGGCGAGACGCAATATCTTTGCCGACTCTTAACTTCTAGAAGTCATGTGCATTCCTTGGCTCATGGCTCCTTCCACCGTCGTGGAAGCCAGAACCATTACATCTGCTTCCATCATCGCATCTCTCTCTGCCTCTGACCGTCCCGCCTCCTTCTTATAAAGACCCTTGTGACCGTAGTGGACCCATTGGCCTTGGGAAAGGTCATCATGCTTGGTAAAGTAGAGGGAAAGTGAGGAAAAGGTAGACTATTGACAAGGATTGACACAAGGAACCCAAACATAGCAAACAAGCTAATCTAGAAATCTCCTAAAGTCACAATTGCTCACTTAGTAATTTCTGCAGTTAATAGCAGCACACAGGTTCAGGGGATTCGAACACTGACACATTAGGAGGCAAGTAGATGGTTTGAGCAGAAATGTGCTCCCCGGGCTGAGGGGGCTCACCAAACAGCCAAGCCACTGCCGTTGGGTCGGTTCTGATTCCCAGGAGCTGGAGAGGAAGGAGTGCAACTTCCCCACAGGTTTCCCAGGGCTGGGAATCTTTCCAAAATCAAACTGCTTCATCTTTCTCTCAAGAGGAGCTGATGGGTTTGAACCAATGATTTTGCTGTTGTTTAGCATGCCAATGCCTAACCCACGGTGCCACCAGGGCACCAGGGCTGTCAGAAGCTGAGAAGCTAAAATTTAGCTTCCACTCCGGAATTGTCTCCATGTAGCGTCTGTGGGCCCAGAATTCCTTTGAGACCTCCATGTGTCTTGGAACCGATCTTCCCCTGGGTCCGAAGGACATGCTGTACTCCAGCTCTTCTCTCTGAGTGGAGCTGACACCCCTCCTCCTCTGCAGGCTTCTCTCTGTTTTCATCTCATGTAAGATCCGAGGAGCTGCTGGCCACATGCCAGGAAACCTTTTCTACCTTTGACCAGGTCTGTGATCTGATTCAGAAAGTTGTACCCATACTTAATATCTTTACAACTGATTGATAGATCAGATGATAACTTCATGACGTAACTGTTTATTTTACATTCTTGCACAAAACTCAAACCACTGAGAACTAGGCCCCGGGTGCATTGACACATAGTTTGGGGACACATGAGCCCATTCATGACAGAGACCACCAAACAGCTACTTTTCCATGCCCCCAGGTAAGAGTATGCTGCCTCTTAGGATTGATCCTCCAGCCCTGCAGAGCTGAGAGTTGTGGAGTTAGGAAGCACAAAGTGCACACTGTAGGTCCTTGCAACTTAGAATCCCTTCCCCCCTCCCCACCTGTTTCTTAGTTCCTGGATTCTCCCATTCCTCGGGGTGGGGTGGGGGGGGCTCCCCTCTCCCAGGGCCCCTGTCAGACCTTATGCTGCATCCTGCTGGAGTAAGGGTCTTATCCACCCTGCAACGCTCCTTCAGGAACTTCTGAGGTTTCTTTAGCAGACCTGGAGCTTCTCGATGTGACGCCAGACACACACACACACACACACACACACACACCCTGCTGTTGTTCACTGCAGAGAGCTGAGGCACAAAGTGTTATCACCAGAACTTGTTTTGACACCAAAAACCATGAAACCATGCAGCACTCTTTCCCATCCACACACTGCATCTGTCTGGAGGTGATGGAGGATTTCGAGCCCGCCGTGTTTGTCCCCACTTTCATTTGACATGAGCACAAAAGGCCCACAGAGCCGACTTCCTCCTCAGTCGGAAGTCTCCCAAAATAAATCAAAGGTTCTGTGCCCTTGGCAGACGTTAGGTAACCCCTCCCCAGCACCACCACCGTCACCACCACCCAGGACAGGATGTCATCAAGATGGTACCTTGATTTGCTATTCAAAGGGGGGCAAGCAGCGATGATTTTTCCATTGCCAAAGGATGTCCAGAGGTGAACTGACCACTGGCTTTTGAGGATCTGATTAAAGGCCTTTGTACCACAGGTCAAAGGAATCCATTTTCGGTCACAAGCAGCACTGAGTGCCCCTAGGGAGGTCTGGAGTCTTTGTGCAAGGCCCACAGTGGGTGTGGATCCAGAATGTCCCCTCTGGTGTGATGTCTGCAGCCCTCGGGCAGCTGCTGGACCTGCAGAGAGGGAAGGAGGCCTGATGGCGCCTCCCACTACGGATGGGCTTTTGTCTCGCAATCAAACCCCCAGATGGTTTTTCTAAGGCTGGGAATGACTCCTCTGACTCCAATCAAGGCCTGGACTAGGAACCTTACCTGGGGACAAAGCAATAGCGGACCTGAGTGTGGGAGAAGAGACCACTGGTCCAGGTGGCTGGACCTGCACAGATGACTGTGGCTGCTGGGTGTGTGAGGTGGAGGTCGGGTGAGGTTTTGTGTACTAAGAAAGAAAGCAGAGAGCGTGCCACTCGCTGGTTCTGTGGGCTTCTAAAATTGGTACATTTCTCTACCAAGGGGTGCTGGGCCATCTGATGAATCAAGAGCTCTGGGAAAAGGGGCAGGGCTCTGAACAAAGTGCAGCAAATGTAACTCGGCTCACCTGAGAGATGTCTGTGCAGCCGACTCTCCTCTCAGTCCATACCTGCTCTCACCCGAGTCTCCCACCACACCATGCAGAGCGAGTTCCACAATTGCTTATCAAAAGGCCTCACGCCCAACCACTGACTGAAGTAGCAGTAGGTGGACAGGTTGGTCTGGAGGAGTTCGTCCTCTGAAGAGGATGCTTGGGTTGCCAGGAGATTCGGGCCCTGGACCCCACCTGCTTTGGCAATCCCCTCCCCCTCTGCCAATAACGGTGCATGGATGGGGGAAGACGGTGGGAACACGAACAGACTTTGGGGGCCCTTGATTCTGAACTTGGTGATGGTCGCAGAGAAAAACTCTTCTGTCCCTGTGAGTTGGAATCGACTGGATGGTAGTGAGTTGAATAATATTGTGATTCGAAGTAGAAAGGTCTTCTATTTAAAGTCTTTGTCCTTCCCACCAGAAGACTGGGTGGGAACACGCAAATGAGGCACGTGGGGCTCTCACACAGCCACCGGTGAGGTTTGTCCTTGCACTGAGAATACAACGGGCCCTCTCAGAAGCAGGAATAGGAGGTCTTGAAACCATCCAGAGAGGAGTTACAAGTGGGAATGTCCTTTGGATCCTGAGATCCCTGCTCAGAAAGGTGGCCGTGGCAGAGGCAGCAGCACCAAGACTACAAAATAGAACGGAGGACTTCCTGGCCCAAGAAACAAGCATGACTAGGAGCCTTGAGACAGGACATTGCCTTGCAGAATGGGGTGCAAGCCAGCCTCTGAGCATTTGTCAGCTCAACTGTAGTTTTATAAAACTTATCTACGCAAGACAGAGGTCAAAGGGCCACTTGACTAAGAGGCCAAAGACCAGAGAGACGTGTGCCGACTGGCCCAGCTAGGCGGAGGCATACAGAAGAAGTATACCTTTACGATTTCTGAGCATGAATTGTAGCCTGTTGACTGTTCTCATAAGCCCCATGAGCGTTGTCCATAAGTTGCATAAGGCCACTGCAATGGGTCCACCCCAGCAAAGACTCAGAGTGCTGTGAGAGAGACTGACAGTTGGTGACAGAATAAAGATGGTTGGAAGGTACAGCTAGCGGACTGATGTGAGACTGGATTCTCCTTCCCCTAGTGAAGCCAGGGGAGATCAGACATGGCCTCCGGCTAAACTTTTCTCTGAGAGATGTTAAAGAAAAAGAGAGTCGCAAAGAGACATGAAGGATAAATCCATGGGTTCTGTCTTCAATCACATCCCACCTGCTTTCAACGCTTGATGGATTGCTTTGTGCTGATGTGGGTGTTGTGGAAGAATGTACCCATAATATAAAAGATTAAATAATATGCCATTTATTTCAAATTAGTGTTTTCTTTAAGTGTATTTCAGATGACAATTCCTGGGGCAAGTGTTATGATAGACTATAAATGCTCCTATTGATTCCAAATGCACACTTACTGTATTAATGAAAACAGAACTCACAGAGCTACCGCCATGCCAAGCGTACTGACTAAGGAACCTCCAATGGAGTCTGAACCCAGTTTGGATGCACAAACTCTCCAGATACAGCAGGTCCATCCTACACCCTAGATCTCCCTCACGGTTGGCACTGCTCTCGGTTAGGCACCCCCATCCTCAGGAGAACTTGAGGCACAGAGGCAGGACTTGTCTGCCTTGGAGGTCTCTGGGGGCAAATCAGTCCCTGCACCAGAGGAGAAAAGCATCAGCCCCTCGGGGGGATGCTGAGTAGGACATTCTCAGAACTTGTGCAGCTCTGTAGGGAAAAACTGGACAGTCTGCGTGGATGGAATGCCATCAATTATCCCACATCGTGAAAACAAAACAGCATACTAAACACTGGGCTGCAGAGTCGTTGGACTATGTCAGGGTGGTGCTACAGAGTTCTACGTTACCCCCACTTTTCCAAAGCTGCCCCGAGCCATGATGACAGTGATATAAGAAACTGATACGGAGTTCAGCTATGGCGCCCATCTGGTGGGGGGCCAATTGAGGGGTACTACAGAAACGTGGGGACCACTCCTGTGTCCCTGGGTCAGAGTGTTGAGGATTGCCTGTGACTTTGGTCCTGCAATCTCTGCCATTGCCAGTGTAAATGCCAGCAGGTCAGCCCTGGTGACATTTCCTCTGAAGATTTAGATGAAGAACAGACTAGGAAGACTGAAGAACAACCAGCTACTGAAACCCTTGTGTACAGCAGCAGACCCTTGCCTGACTCAGTCCTGGGAGGTGAACTCTTCAGGCTGGAAAGCAGGCGAAATACAACTGGGGGAAGAGCCACCTCCCCCAAGCAGGGCTGCCCTTAAGGATGTGAGCGGGAAAGTTCTCAGAACCATCCTTTCCTAGGGGTGGGGGGGGGGGCCCGCGGGGCATGGCTCAAAAGAAGAACAACTGCAAACATCGATTGATGTCTAAACCTAGGAAAGTGGGAAGTTGTCAAAAAAACGAAATGGACTGGCCCCAAATCACTAACGGCATTGGTGAGATGAAATGAACCATTATCAACCATTTTGAATCAGGGAATCACAGTTTAATATTCCAGAAATGATAACTCATAGAGAAAATACATCATCATCATCATGCAAAATATTTCAAGATCCATCTTGAAGTACAATGCTATCTGGGATAGGATAATACCTGCACACCTACAAAGAAAACCAGTTAGGACAGCCATCATTCAAATTTGTGGACTAATCCCTAATGTCCCTGATGAAGATCACAAAGAATTCTGTCAACTTGATCAAACATTCAATCAAGATGCATTGTTATTTACTTTGTCAATGGAATTTTAAAGAATGGAAGCAAAGAAGAATCAGCAATCAGAAAACATGGATTTAGTGTTAAAAACAATGCTGAAGTCACATTAGAATTTTGCAAGACTTTTTCATTGCAAGTGACTTTTTTTCATCAACAAAATGGCAACCATGCACGTGGACTTCACAAGATGGAATACCCAGGGATCAAATTGATTACATCTGTAGGAAGAGACAATAGAGAAGTTTAATGTCAGCATGCAAAACAAGGCCATGATCTGATTGTGGAACAAATCAACAATTGTTCACAAGCGAGTCCAGGTTAAAGATGAAGAAATTGAAAACAAATCCAAAGGAGCCAAAATGCAGCCTTGAGTCTATCCCACCTGAATTTCAAGAACACCTCAAGGGCAGATTTAAAGCGCCGAACACTAAAGACCAAAGCTGAGATAAGTCGTGAAATGACATCTAGAACATAATGCATGAAGAGAGTTAAAGGTCATTAGAAAGACAGAAAAGAAAAAATATCTTATGTGATGTCAGATAAGACTCTGAAACTTTCTTGTGAGCATCCAGTAGTGAAGGTGAAGAGAAGACATGATGAAATAAAATAACTGAATATATATATGTGTGTGTGTGTGTAGCATAAGAAGACAAAATAAAGTCTTATAATGAAGTATGCAAAGACCAAGAGTTAGAAAAAAATTTAGAGGTAGGAGAGTCATAACACTCTTAGCTTATCTCAAACTAAAAGAACTGAAGCTTCAATTGCAATATTGAAGGACACTATGTGTGTGTATATATATGTATATGTATATATATTTCAAAATATGATGCAGGAAGCACAAAAAGAATATGAGAGAAATGTAGAGTTATTATACCAAAAGTAATTGGTCGACCACTAACCATTTAATCAAGAGGTAGCATATCATTGAGATCTGATTGAAAGTAGAAATCCAATACACAATGAAGGAATTAGTAAAAAAAATAAGCCTCCAAGAATTGCCTGAATATCTCAGCACCCTCATGCAGTACTGGATGCAATCATTAGCCTATGCCCTGAAATCTGAAAGTCAGCTACATGGCCACCCAATGGGAAGAGATGCATATTTATGCTCATTCCAAAGAAAGATCACCCAACAAAACACAGATGTTATCTAAAAACATCATTAATATCAAATGCGATAAAATACCTCTGAAGGTAGTTGAAGAAGGGTGGCAACAGTATACTGATATGGAACTGCCAGAAATCCAAGTACCATTCAAAGCAGAAGGTAAAATGGGATCACACTGGTAACAGCAGACAGATTTTGGCTGAAGCAGAGTATACAAGAATTATGTCTGCTTGTGTTTGATTTACTATGCAAGGACATGTGACTGTGTGGACCATAACAAACTGTGGATAACATTGCAAAGAAAATGAATTTCAGAACACTTAATTTGGCTCAGATCTTTCCCTACCAGTAGCACAAGGGGATACAACTTAGCCCAAAATAAGGCATGATATGCTTCAGGGTTGCATTTTTCTCACCCTACTTACTCAATCTGTAAATTATCTGGGGCTGAGCCCCGGTGGCGTAGTGGTTGTGCGCGGGACTGTGGCCCACTGGGACGGAGGTTCAATTCCAGCAGTGGAGCTGGGCCTCCTACTCCCACCACTGGAGAGCAATGACACCAAAAAAAAATTATCTGAGAAAATAATCTGAGGGGCTGGACCGTGCAAAGAAGAATGTCGCATCAAGACTGGGGAAAGGCTTATTAGCAACCTTCAATATGCACATGACACAACCTTGCTCACGGAAAGTCGAGAAGATTTGAAGCATTTAGTGATGAAGATCAAAGACTACGAACTCCAGGTCTGTTGGAAAACAGCCATCTGCTGAGGGGTGGTGACAAAGACAAGTTTACTTCTTGGCTGCTCACTGAGGAATTTTATTTGACTTGAGGAGGGCCCTCGGGAATAAAGATGGACTTGGGCTTGGCTACTGCATAGAGGCCACATCAGAACCTTTTGTTGGTGCGGGAGGTGGAAAGGTGGCTCTCGAGTCAGGTGTACTGACTAAATTCAATGAAAGCCATTCAGAACAGTGTGGGGAACCAGCTTCTCCTCAAGCAAATGGGTCCGAGGGGCAGTTGTGTAAGTGAGGGGTAAATTAAAGAGTTATATGACAAGATAACGCAGACATGGGCTCACAACATCATACCTTATTGACTCACAGACTTACATCATCTCTGCTAAGCAAACCTTGGTAAGTGCATAGTAACAAAAAGGGGTTTTAGTAGAGGCATACATGTGACAGGAAGACACAAGCATAAGAGGATGAATGGAATCTAGAGTCAAGATGGCAGCCTAACCTTGATGTTAGTCTCTGAGCCAACTTGACCTTGGGTGCCTTTGAGCTCTTCTCCAGGGGAAGTCTATGAACCTTATCAGAAGGTAGTGAGCCAGACTTAGAGTGGGACAGACAATAGGGTCTGATTGCCCTTGATCACAGTCAACCTTCAGGCAGACAGCCTTCTAGCAGTTGACCTTCAAGCATATACAGTAGCAGCCACATGCATGCAAGTAACACTATAAAATTGGCATCATTATGGGGATGTCATGGAGAATAACTTTTACTTAGGAAAATGTGAGTGGGATGCATTTCCAACCCACAAACCTGAAAGTTCCCTCCACGAGAGCTCTGGTCTCTGGCTCCTTAAGCTATGGTGTTGGCAGCTTTTCCACATGTGCTCTCTTCCCAGGTCTGTTTCCCACGTACCAAGTCTCTTGACAATTGTCTTATATATCAGCTTTCTTGTTAATCATCAAAAGAAGCATTGAATTCTGTGACTATTAAAGCAATTCAAAAAAGGTCAGACTTCTTCCCAAAGGGCTATTCTGATCTTGCTGTTATCTCTGGATATTTTTGGAATATGAACTTTCCCTTGGTCTCTTTTACTTTATTTTTTAATTCTCCTCTTTGTCCTTTATGATGACAGACTCTGGGTGCAGTTGCTCTGTGCACCTTGATGCTATAAGAATCTTCTCCCGACTGCGGGTGCTGAAAATCTGAAACCAGGGCTCGGGTCACCACGCCAGGTATTCAAGAGGAACCTTCTGAGCTTTCCAAATTACCCACATTCATACCACATCACAAGAGAGTTCTTCACCCAGATCCCGACTGTCTTTGACCATCAGGCCTCTTCTACTCCCTTTGGTCATCTTGTGCTCTCTTGAGTCTCATTCTAGAATCAGTCCTCTTCCTCTTTCACCACCAAACTCCACGCCCTCTTCCCTAGATACATTCCCCTGGATTTCTTCTCAGACCACTGACTCACTTGTCCAGTGGCTTGCTCTCTTTCTTGCCACGTGGACTCTCTTCCACCACCATGGTCCATGGGGTGCTGGGCTTCTCAACGTACCCTCTCTCTCTGCACGACAGCACCAGACACCAAAGGGCAAACATATCTACCTGCTACTCTTATTCTTTCACCTCCATCCCAAGTTTGAATTAAGCTGTGGATCCATATGGTCTTCTGTACATTTGAACATCCCATCGTTCCTTCCAACTCAATGTATCTCTGATGCTTTCTCTCCCCCTCCTCTGGTTTTTCTCCTTTCTTCCTCTTTCCACAGTAGACCTCTGCCGAAATCCATCAATTTGTTCTCTCTCTCTCTCTCTCTCTCTCTCTCTTTCTCTCTCTCTCTCTCTCTCTCTCTCTCTGCTGTCACCTGAGCCAATTAGGTGTTCACCAAGCCTGGATTAATCACTCAGGGTTGGTTTACACTCTTCAGTCTCTACTGCTTAAATCCAAATTCAAACCCACGTTCTTACCCTCTGTTAACAAAAGCAGACTTATCTAGACTTATCTCCATCCAACTGCTCCTTCTACTTGCATATTCATGGGCTGTGCACCCTACTCCATCTTAATTGTATCCCTCTATACAAACTTGTTGTGTTTCTGATGCTGAGCAGTCCTCTGGAGAGGAGCATCAAAAGAACTGGGGAATCTTTAGCTCGGGTTTTATCTAGAAAGTTATGCTACCCCTCCCAAAAACAGCCATCCCATGGGTTTCTTGTGATTGACACGTGCTAAACTATGGAAGGCCCATGGGATGGTGCCAGGCACAGTTAGCAATCCAGACATAAATACTAAGTATGCCTACCTCTCTTACATGCTCCTTCTCCCTGAGTGTCTCTTGCTCAGTAATTCCTCTAACTCTGGTAGCTCGATTCTCTGCCACTTGAGCCTGAGCGATGCTCAAAAGAGTTTCCTTGATCTTGAAAAGCTGCTTCCTGGAGTGAATGTCTTGTAAACCACTGAGTCCAAGTCCTTGTCACAGGACTTGCCTTTGGAAGAACCCAAACTAAGACAAGCCTTCTCTAGGGGAACCTACCCAGTCCAAGGCGCCCCTCAGAAAGGGAGCCAGTTTTTCCATTCTGGCACCTCGCTAACTCCACTTTTCCTGGAGACCAGACAGGAGTCTCCTTCCCCAGACAAATCCTCAGAGGTATCAAATGTCGGCAAGCACCACGTAGATGAGTCCTTGGAACAGGCAGCGCGGACAGCAAGGTGAGGATTGATGTGCGGGATAGATGGAAGAGACTCTGCATGGGTTTTCAGTCTACTTTTAATTCAGATTACATTCTACTTTTAGGTGGAGTCTTTATTTACCTTCACGTAGTTGTCAACACCAAGCCAAACCAAAGCCGCTGCCATCAAGTCAGTGCCAACTCACAGCAACAGGACGCGTAGAAGTGCCCTCTGTGGGTTTCCAGGACTGTCGTCCACAGGAGTAGAATGTCCCATCTTTTCCCTCCGAATTGCTGGTGGTTTTGAACTGCTGACCTTGCAGCTAGCGGTTCAACACGTGACCACCATGGCTCCTTAGTTGTCCGGTGCGGGTTATTCAGTCTAACTTTCTACTATGTGTTTGTCTCTTCATCCTGCCTAGTCTAAGTTCCAAGTCTTCATTCTTGTTGTTTGCTGTTTTTTTTTAATGAATCTTGATTATTCTTAATTCCTGTTCAAGTTCAAATGTTCATTATTTTGCTAGTTAGTCTAAGACTCTCTACATGAATACTGGGTTTTTTAAAAAAAAGTAAATACCACCAGGACAATATGAGGGACAGCATGCCTCATATATATGCCTCATATACGTGACACCAGCATATTCATCTGCAAGAGGCTACTGTCACGGTCATCTAAAGTTCCCATGAGGCAAAGGGAAAGGTGAGCTTTTACATCAGAGTCTGGTATACCATTTGTGTAGAAATTCTTAGAACAGCTAGTACAATAACGGACATCGGAGCATACTTCTCAGTATTCTTTTTCCTCTCGTCTGTCCAATGGCTGCTCCGCTACATGGCATTCCTACCTGATTAGGAAGCACATGTCTCCTCTAGTGCGGTGCCCTCAGAATAAATTCTCTCAGCATTTCTTACACTGGGAGTCTTCCCTCTTTGGAGAAACTGTTTATAATGTGGGGGGGGGGAGATTTAAGAGAGTGCATATCATAAGTGAATTTCAGTGACTTGCAGCCACAAGAACACCCATGTGATAAGTACTTTACCTTCTCCTTGCTACTTCTTAATTACTGTGCACAGATGCCAGATAAACTTCCATATACTCAACTTATAACCAGTCACTTGGAAAAACCATTTTTAAAAAAGCATTTTATTGCAAGCTCAGTAACTCTTATAACGTTCCATGCATCACTTGTATCAAGCATATTTGTAATTAGGTTGCCGTAATCATTGTTTCCAAAATATTTTCTACTTGAGTCCTTGGTATAAACTCCTCTTTTCCCCCCTCCCTCCTCCCACAACTTTGACCCTGATAAATCCTTGATCACTTATATAGTGTTATTATTACTTTGCATCTTACACTGTCCGTTGTTTTCCTTCACTGATATTTGTATCATCTGTCCCCTTCAGGGAGGAGGAGCTATACATCCAACCTTGTGATGGGTTCCCCCTTTCTCCCCCTTCCCCATCCCCAACCATCCCCCTACCTTCATGATATCACTATTCCCACTAGTGTTCCCGGGGAGTTTATCTGTGCTGAATTCCTGTGTTGAGAGCTCTTATCTGTATCAATGTTCTCTGGTCTAGCCAGATTTGAAAGTTAGAACTGGGTTGTGGTAGTGGGGTGGGGAGGAAGCATTCAGAAACTAGAGGAATGATGTGTGTCTCATAGGAGAAAGTGAAAGGAAATAGAGGAAAGGAATATAGGGCAAATGTGATTTATAGAGGCATAGCTATGGGTATGTATATATGTAACTATACTAATTTATAATGAAAGGTTTAGAGGCCAATGTACACATATTTCTATGCTAAGTATTAAGATAGCCTATATAATACCCTCTACTCAAGGCCTCCTTTAGCACAGAACACATTGTTCTGATAACCTGGTACTCTTTGGTATTCACCTCCCCTACTCTATTGCTGAAGACAAAATGGGTGCATAAGCAAATGTGGTGAAGAGAGCAGATGGTGCTCAACTATCAAAAGACATAGCGTCTGAGGTCTTAAAGGCTTGAAGTTCAACAAGCAGTCATCCAGCAGGGAAGCAAATAAGTCCACATGGAAGAAGCACACCAGGCTGTGTGATCATGAGGAGAAAGCACTCATAAAGATGGCAGCGTCTTTGGAACTCTGTGTGTAGACAAGGCCCCCTGTGCACATCCCTACTTTCTTTAGAGTCCTTCGGTGCCTCTTGCTGCAGGGTCTCCCCAGTGCTTCCAGTTCCTGGTGAGGCAGCCTGTCCTCATTGTCACATGCAGAGGGGAAGTTTTGAGGCTTTAACCACAGCGTGTGGCGCTGACAGTTACTTGTTTATTGATTGTCTTCGTCAGATTAAGAATCTCTCTTTGATTCCCTTTTCTCGGAGGCTTTTTATAGCTCTGGAAAGGTGCTATTTCAGCAAGCAGTCTCTACATAAACCCCGGTCGTCACATGGCACTTTTATTTCTTTCTATGAATGCGGTGTGCTTCATTGAGCTGTGTGTGTGTGTGTGTGTGTGTGTGTGCGTGAGCGCGCGCGTGTTTTAATGTAAAGCAGCCCTTGGCTTCCTGGAGAGAAAAATAAAACCCAGTTGGCTCTTGCTGAACTATTTTTATAGCGTTTTTGTGCCCTTAGATTTGATTTGCTATTTTAGAATTGGTGCATGAGGGGGGCTCCTGCATGGTTTACCGGCTGTGGGATTCCTATGCTGGTCTCATGAAGGATCGGGAGCTGCTCCCGGCCAAGGGCCCACAAGGAGCTCATGGGATCAGAATGGCGTGCTGGCGTTGTCCGTGGTCCTGATGATCAGAATGGCGTGCTGGCGTTGTCCGTGGTCCTGATGATCAGAATGGCGTGCTGGCGTTGTCGGTAGTCCTAGCTCCATCCTCTGCATGCCTGGCAGGTACCTCGAAGGACACAGACTTGGTAACAAAGTGGTTCCGGGGAGAATCCCCACCAGAGGGGGTGTGTTCTTCCTCCACTGGGCAGAGAGATTGAGGGATGGGCTCCCAGCCTGAAGGAACCACTCATAATTTTCCCAACATTCAGAGCACAAAGGCCCAGAGCATGACCTTTGCTTTAATTTCAGGCCCCTCTGGTGCATGGGAAAAGCCACCATCTCACCCTCTGTGATGATCCCCTGGGGTTTCCAGCATTCTCCCCAAGTAGAAACAGTGGATGTTCTTGGACCCTTGGGTCATCTCACCTTCCGAGGCACACACTAAATCTGAGCCCACCCCAGACCAGCACAGCTCATGACCCAGAGTTCCATGGGTCTTTGCTTTCTCTCTCATTGGACTGGCTCTCCTTGGCTGTGTTCCCCATGCTGCACCCTATGGGCCTTTTCATGGGTGGGTGAAAGCATCACCTTACTAGAAAGAAAGATAGATAGATAGATAGATAGATAGATAGATAGATAGATAGATAGATAATGTTTGACAGAGGATATCTCTACATAGGTATTTGTAACTGCTGAAAATATATCCAAGGATATTGTAGAACAAACAGGGGGCAAAGTTCCTAAGCCTTCTTATCTGTTATCAAACTCCTTGAGGAGTTTGGGTTTGGGGACTTCAGACCACAGTCTCAGGGAACATCTAAGTCAATTAGGCCCGGAAAGTCCCAAAGATGTTCTGCATCCTACTTTGATGAGTAGGCACTGGGGTTTAAAAACCTTGCATGGCCTTCTAACATGCACCCCCTCATCTCTCATCGCCTGGAACAAAGAAGAGTGGATAAAGCCAGAGAAGCAGGGAAATCGTCCAAAAGTCTAAAAGGCCACTCAAACCTCTGTGTCCACCGCCACCTCCTGCTCTGATCGGGGTGACAATAGACAGCCATGGACAGAGAGGGAAAGAAGAAAAAAATGTAGAACAAAATTCAAAATCACAAAGACCAAATGAGCTGTTCTAGTGGAACTCCTGAGAGGATGGCGGTTGGACATCCCCCATCAGACCTAGAGCTGCACTCCTAGACAGGCCTGTAAGGGGGACAGGAGCCCCAAGGAGTGACAGTCCTATTCACCACCAGGAGTCACATCAGGCCAAGAGGACAGGAGAGCAGGGAAAGGGGGATCAGGGAGCCCAGGGAGGAGGAGGGCAGAGGACTGCTACATTGAGGAGATGCAACCCATGCCGGAAAACAAAAGATGTATACATTGCTGAATGAAAATGAGGTTACTTTATAAACTTCCCCTTAAATTGCCACAGACAGGGTTATGTCTCTTTGTAGAAGGCATTGTCTTACCCAGACAGAGCCAGGTCAAAGCCAGGTGGCAGGTCTAGGAGGAGTTGATAGACCGCCGACCTGTCCTTCTCTCTGGGCTCTTGGCAGGCCTGCAAGGTCTGTGTCCTCAGGCCTGACCCTCAGAAGGTCCCTGCCCAGCTTCCCAGGCTCCCACCTCAGCTTCAGTATCTGACAGCTCTCATCAGGGGAGACAAATGCGAGCTTGAGTGACAGGTCTGTTTCCTGAGCCTGGCAAGAGGGCTGAAGGGTTTGCTCTGCTGCTTAGAAGCTTCCGCCCGTGTCCCAGGCTTTGGTGCCACTCAGGACCTAGCAGGTGCCCACTGGGGAAGCTGTTTGTGCGCTCGAAGCCCTTCAAGTCTCCAATTTGTCAACCCCAGCCCTGTACAATCAATATGAGGGCTGGTGCTCTCTCTGAGCGCACAGAGGGCCCCAGCCCATGCCCAGAATGACAAGTGTCCCCAGCAGGATACGGCTCCCTGAAATGCTTGAGTATCCAGTCATCTGGGCTCCCATGTTTCTGGCGCCTGGAAAGTCTGTGTTTCTCTTTTGTACTTGATCTGGCTGCTGCTCATGGTGACAGCAAGAGAAATTGTTTAGTGTGTCCTACTGGGAAGCACCGTTGGTTGCGCATGGACTGCTCACTTCCAAGTCAGCAGTGGAACCCACCAGCAGTTCCACCCGCGAAAGACGGGACTTTCTACTCTTGTCAGATTTGCCTTTGGTGCCGTTGAAAGCAAGGGGGGAGGATAAGGCTCTTTGCCCTGGGAAAGATTCGCAGCCTCAGAGAACCCTGTGGAGGAGCGAGGGCATGAGGAGTCGGCATCCACTGGCTGGCGGGGTGTTGACTTTGGGTTGATCCAGCAGCAGACACGGTGCAGGGTGAGTGCTGAAGCTCAGCTCTTCCTTTAGAGAAGCTCGGGATACTTCCTTGAGTCCTGTAGAAAACGATCTGCTGTGCCTGCCTCTTCCGCAGGGGACTGGGATGGCGGCACAAGCTTGACATCTGGCAGGGTCCCTGATCAGCTACCTGTTCTGCTGTCACTCTCTTCTACTTCTTCCCTGTGCATTGACAAGGCTCTTGCACTTCATTTTGCATCAGTCTCTCCCCCCACCCCCCACTATGTGGCCAGCCCCAAACTTCACCTAAGCCACATGGCTCCTGGTCCTTAGAGAAGAGGCCACACATCCTGGCAGACCAAACTCATAAGATTCTGGAAAGTACCATCAGGAAGATATGCAATGGTCAGGGTCACTGGGCTCTTCCTTCTCCCTGGGAAACCTGTCTCCCAAGGCTTGCCGGATGATGCCTCCACAGACCTCCCTCCTAACCATCTCTCCTCCACGTGCTCTTGTGCACCCTATGGACCTAGGGTGCTATGAGCTTGGAAGCCTGTGCCGAAGAAGACCCAGGAGAGCTCAAGGAACTCCAGCCAGAGCCAGCCCCCTTCAGACAAAAGGTCTTCCCTTCTTCTGTCCTTCAGAAAAGGCCTGGGACTCTGAAGGTCCCCAGCTCAGCAAAGCAAGATGGTTTCTCTAAAACCCTAAGGCATCAGAGGAAGGATGATAGGCCATCATCTGAGGGGTAACCAAGTAGGGATTTCACATTGCCATGGAAACCAGTGCTGGGGCTGGGGGTGGGGGACTCCCAGGTGGGAGTGCAGCAGAGGGTTGTAAATACAGGAGGCTGAAGTGCTGAGCACAGTGGGAGAGCCAGGCAGGGAAGCGCTTCTCTGTGCTCGTTATTGAATTCTCTTCATTAATTTCCCTTTAACCTGGCAATTCTATTAGAGACACACAAGCCTGGTGCCTTTCTCTGTTGAGTATAAGCAGTCTTATTGATCCCTAAATTGGAAGTTGCAGAATGATCTTTAACTGGAGGTGCTGCTGCTGCTGAAGGAAAAAGAGAGCTGGTCTCACTCACAGTGTCCATCAACATCCACCCCTGACTCCTGGAGATCACCGTCACCCCCAGCGTGGGCCCAGGAGGTACTTAGGCCCTGGGACTGATGCTTTGTAGCTGGGTAGTTTTGTAACGTTCTCATGCTTCATTCACTAGATGCCAGCTTTGATCTCAAGTTCCTCAGAGACCCCATGGAATTGGGAAGGGCAGGATGCTTCCTGGCACCTGATCACCACCCCACCCCCGCCCCATATGAGTGGTTCCTCTGAGAAGCAGAGCAGTTATCTCTAGGACCTTGGGGAAGAAAACCACATTCTCCCAGCTATGTGAGATGTGAGAAGTGGGTGGGGCCTGCCAAAGGTCAACCCATAGTGTTTGCCCTGCTCCCTCCCTGTGGCAGTCATGTGCTTATGTTAATTTTATGATTGGAATGTTGGGGTGGAGTCTTGCATGTTAATCTAGAGACAGCCATGGAGTAGCCTTGCATGTTAATCTAGAGACAGCCATGGAGTAGCCAATAAGGCCTCTATGTGGGCATGGCTTTCTCCTAAGACTTCTGATAAATCTCATGATATTTCCCTGGTGAAGAAGAGAAGCTATCTCTCCAGTTGTTGGGAGTTAGTCTCAGAGACAATGAATCACGGACAAGACAAGATGGCAGCATCCGAGAAGCTGGAGGAGCTGGCAGAGAGACCACATGGCTTTACCCTGATGGAGCCAGACCTCTGAAGCTGGGGCGGCCACGGGAAGACCTCTGCCAGTGGTGAGTTGCTTCTGTCATTGATGGACCCTGAGCCCTGGAAGCGAGGAGCCATGTGGAGACCCCTGCCAGCACTGGGATTCTGCACCCACTGACCTGTGACTTCATGAGTTGGAAGGAGACATTATAGACTGGTTTCAGGCATATGGGTTAATATCAGACTTATGACTTTGAACTGGACTGGGCTCAATGTCCTGTTCCTCTTTTCTATAAACCTTTTCCTTATATCTATATGCATGTCTATGAAATTTGTTCCTCTAGTCTACCTGGACTAACACACTCCCCACCCCCACCACATAGAGCATAAGCTTGACTTGGAAGTTCCATCATTCCTAAAGTACTGCCTGGTTGCCAGACGAAGAGAACTCTTGGGAATGAGAAAGGAAAAACCAGCCAGTCATGAAGACTCATCACAAACCGGCAGGAGGCAGAGCTGCTCGGTTGAGCTCTGACACTGTGAATCTCTACAGGAGCAGGGAGCCTCATCTTTCTCCCATGGAACACCTGGTGGATTTGAACCACTGACCTCATGGTTAGCAGTCAGTGTTCACTCTCCCTCGCCACCGGAACTCCTTGCTGTTGGGCGATCAGAGGGGAGTGGTGGGGTTTGATGAGAGCCTGTTCGTGCCGTTTAAGTTGCTGTGCTTGGCCCATGAAGACTCCATCAACTAAACCTTGTGACTCACCATCTTTCTCCTGAAGCAGACCAAGGTGTGTCCCGTGGCTTGTCACAGCTCATGGGGTAAACTACCGTCTCAAGCAACGGGAGCAGGTGACCAATTGCATTTGGCTAGTCTGTGGCACAAGGCCTCTCTAAAGTGCTGAAGAGCACGGGTGTCCCTGTGAGGATGCTGCGACCCCTGACCCAAGCCAACAGCATTTCCATCACCCGAGAGGCATGGGAAGTTGGACTTTCACACAAATAATGAAGACAAAAGGAGAATGGACAGATTTGAACTATGGTGTTGGAGAAGAGCGCTGACAGCACTGTGGACCGCCAGAAGAACCAGCATATCTGTCTTGGGAGAAGTACAGCCAGAACACTTTTCAAGCAAAGGTGGCGAGACTTGGTCTTATGGCCCTTGGACATGCTCTATGGAGAAACTCATCCTTGGAATGGGGCATCCGGTAAAGAAAGAAGGTCAATATAAAACGATGAAGACACTGAAGGCGATGGACTCATCCTCAACAACTGTGAGGCTGGGTGCTGGACTGAGCAGTGTTCATTCTGGAACGTACCGGGTTATTTTGAGTTGGGACCAACCACCACAGAGCCCCGATCCACATGAGCCTCGTGCTACCAGGCTGGACCTCCCTCACCTACCCCTCACTTGGTGAGGATCCTTGCAGCTGACATCTTGCATTTACCATGTTAGCAGCAAGGTTACTCCTCGTCTAATTTAAACGTGAGCAAAGTCCGCCTGGTAGGAATGAAGGTCAAGGTGTGAAGCCAGGTTAGCGTTGGCTGTAAGGGGTCAGAGGATGTGTCAGCTTGGCTGGGTCATGATTTCAGGGGGCTGTCAGTTATGTAATGATGAATTCATCCTGCATTTTGGAGAATGCCTCTTTTGGGGGTGGGGAAACCTAACGATGTGAAAACCTGGGAAGAAGAGCGTATTTGGAATACATGGATGTTTGGCTTCCCGATGCCCAACAGATCTGTTGGAAGTCTTGGTCCTCGAGTGCTCACGACTTAGGTTAAAGTGTGCACGTATATGTCCTGGGTAGCGAAGGTGACTCCAACAATCTATACCTGCATCCTTCACCCAGAGTCCTGGCCCTCGAATGTGGCTCCTGACTCGCCACATGGCTTCTAAAGAGGCCGATGATCTGAGAGACCCAAGGCCTGTCAAATAGGGGGACGTTACCCAACACTGTCACATGTTGACCCAAATCTGAACAGGTGTCAGCTCAGAGACATGCTTTTTCTCCCAGAAAGGGACTCCTGCCCCCTTCACTCAGTGGCCTCAACCCTTGTCTCCATTTTTCCTGCCTCCTCACCCGGATTCCAAAATCAAAGCCCATCCTCAGATGACTCAGGGGAAGGGCAGAAACCAACCATCTTCCCTGGCTCCCAGCTTGCTCGGTTTGAGTTTAGCGTCATGAAAGCTCTCCAGCCCAAGACAGCACAGCCCCTGACAGGGTATGCATTGGCCTGTGCACGATCTCTGACAAGCCAGCGATGTGAAGGGGCAGGGAGGAGGACGGCGGATGCGGCTGAGCACGGCTGAGTCAGCCATGGATGCTCCTGTGTCAACATGACCCATGGCCATGAACAATGGCTCCCACAGCCACTCCCACCCTCGCTCTGGGCAGTGAGCCTGGCATACACGTTTCTGCTGTGTGGACTCGGGTTTCTGTTCTACCCCACAGGCTGTAACTTCATCGCCTCCGGGTTCTGCCTTTTGTCATTTTAGAATATCATACCTCTCCTCTTCGGGGACCAGGGGAGATTTAAAGAATGAACTCACAGGGCAAGGCAAGGTAGATTATCTGGATGGGGTGAGGTCAGTAGTGAGTGGCCAGCGGTCACTGTAGTGTAAGGTCAGGGCGGAGGTGAGTTTTGTCCATCACAGCCTGGGAGTCCTCTATAGATTGCCCATTCTTGCAAGGAATTGGGAGGGGGGAGCGGGGGTGAGGGCCAAGGCGGCCCAGTGAGAGTCTGCAGATGCTCAGGCAATGGGATGAAGATGGCCGTGGGCAACCCTAACCCAAATGTTACCCAGACCCTACCACTTTCAGAGAGAGAGCCCTCACCTCTGACAAAGTCCACAGGGTCTTTTGGAGTGGTTGGAGAAATATGTCAAGGTCACCACCGGAAAATACTATGAGAGAAGGAGAGGAAGGTGGTGGCATTTGAGCCACCTGGCTCTGCAAGGAGGGGAGGGCAGGCTGGAGTCTCCGAAGGTGATACAGAGTATTAGGAGGTAGGAGATTCACAGTCCAGGTAAGGAAGTGAGGTGGTGCACTCATCCCTCCATTTTGTGCATAATACCAACTTTCACAGACTACGCTCGTCTTTGGAACCTAACAGTATCAATAAGTAAGGAATTAATGTATCTCCATCTTCTCTTAGATACTTATATCAGTAATTTTGTATGATGTGTAATAGACTACAGGTACAATTTTTCTGCCCGTGAAGAAATTCTGCGAGTATAGCAGAGGAGAAACGTGTAGTCCAGATTGAAAAAGTCAAGTCCGTGAGCACTTGACAACAAAATGAAATAATTTCTTTGATACAACCGATAATCTGTAGAACAAGACTTCTTTAGGGTATTGAAAAGCAAAGGCATTGCTTTGAGCACTAAGGCGCACCTGAGTCAAGCCCTGGAGCTTGCATTTGCTTTAGATGTGTATGAACACTGGACAGTGAATAAAGAAGACCGAGGGAGAAGCGATGCATTCGAACTGTGGAGCTGGAGAAGAATATTGAAAGCCATGGACTGCTCAGAGGACAAACTCTTTTGTCTTGACAGAAGAGTGGCCAGAGGACTCCTTAGCCAGCAAAGAGAGCAAGGCTTGGTCTTACCTACTTGGGCACATAGTTGGGAGAGACCAGCCCCTGGAGAAGGACACCATGTTTGGTAAAGTGGAGGAACAATGAAGGAGAGGGAGGCCCTCAACAGGAGAGATTGCAACAATAGGCTCAAGCGTAAGAACAATTGGGAGAATGGAACAGGACTGGGCAGTGTTTTGTTCTATTATTGTGTGTAAGGTCCCCAGGGGACAGAACCAACCCAATGGTGCCTAACAAACAGAACAATACAAGTAGCAAAAGAGAGTCTCAAAGTGAAATCTTAAATGTCTCTTTCAATAGCCTTGTGAGTTCATGGTATTTAATATTTCCATGATGGGTTTATTATGGGACTTCTCAAAGTTAAGGAGAACAGAACCAATCAGTTATCCTTTCTCCTTGTGTTAGACCAGGTTGAGTAGAGAAACAGATTCATAGACACACATATGTGTATAAGAAAGAGCTTTATATAAAAGAACAATTGTATATTAAGAAAAAAGCCCAGTCCAGTCCAGATCAAGTCCGTAAGTCCTATATTAGCCCCTATTTCCCGTACCAGTCTATAAATTCTTCTTCAGACTCATACAACATATGCAATGATGCTGAGTGCAGGAAGATCACAGGCCAAGGGGTGGAACGTCTTGTGGATCCAGTGGCAGTGGAAGCATCTCAGCAGTGGCATAGCAGGTCTCCATGTGGCTCCTCCAGCTCAGGGCTCTGTCTCCATCAGGGTATCTTCACATGGCTTGTCAGCAGGAATGTCTCAAAGGGAGAGAGTGTGTGTCCCACCTCCAAGGAGGAAGGCAGGAGTTCCCAGAATTCTCAGGAGAAGGCCATGCCCACACAGAGGCCTCATTGGCTATGACCTGATTGACAGGCTAGACTCCACCCTTTTGCCATTTGACAGGAGGTGATGTCAATGCCACACTTCTCAAGACAGGCAATAGCCTCGGGCAGAGACTGAAGGTTTACACTCATTTTTCACTTGGTTTTTCTCCCTCTCTTATCCTGAGCATTTTGGGGTTGTTATTTCTAAGCCCCTTTAACAAGATGGATTAACACAGTGGCGGCAACAATGGACTCACACATCTTGACAATCGTGAGGATGGCCCAGACCCAGCAGTTTTCCAGCCTGTGGAGTGTGAGGTCGCCATGTGTCAGGACTGACGTGACAGCCCCGAACAAAAACAAACACCAACACAGTTGCTTGTGCGTAATTGTGAGATAGAAAAATTTCCTTCCCTAAAGGAGAAAATACATCATAAACTTAATCATCAAAAATTACTTCTAATTGGACTTTTATCCATATTCATTCAATTATCCAGTTTGTTTTGCTTTAAGTCTCTTGGGAGCTATAAATCACTGGGTTTCTGAGTAAATGGTTAAGAAACTCGTCTAAGATTTATCAAACACTCCACTTGCCTAAGACACAAACATCTTAAAAATAGAAGATTCTAAATTAAGCATCTCACAGAATGGAAATTTCAGTGTCTCCAATTAAGTATTACAATTGATTGTTGAGAAGGCATCTTTCCAAATAATTACTTTCAAACCTTTGCAAATGTTGAGCACTTATTTTAACCCAAGGCTCTCGGTGTAGTGCCACAATTTAAAATCCAAGAGCAGAGAGGTCTTTTGTAAAAAGTACTCTCCTATATAATATTTTGAGTGAAAGCGGGATCTAAAAAAAGGGGGGGGGGGAATTTTTAGAATCTCTTAATTTAAAGTCCTCCAAAAAAAGAATACATATATTTGCTATCTGCTATAATGGCTGGTGTGTGTGTGTGTGTGTGTGTGTGTGTGAAGAATTCACCTCCTTTTAGAGTTAGGTTTTGTGTCAACTTGGCTGGGCCAGGATCCTTAGTGGTTTCACAGTTGAGGCCCCCCACGTGAAGTGACTTCATATGATATAATCAACCCCATGATGGGATCTCATGCGTGTAGTCGAATGGCTGTGGAAAGATTTGGGTAGAGTACCACCCCCTACTCAGGTCACAGGATGATGTGTGGCCTACTTCATAGTTACAAGGGAATGTCTTCACTTCTCGCTGATCGCACATCTGCCTCATCAACCCCCTGTTCTTTCAAATTGACTCACCATATTGCCCGCCAACTCTGGGAGCCTTCTGATCCGCCAACCTTGAACTCATCCACCTCTGCCTCCACCGGCTGTGAGCCTCTTGCTTTCTGATTTCTCGAGGTGAGGATGGCCCCCACACTTGACTGGGTCTTCGGGAGTGACTTTGCAATTATGGAAAATAAGACAAACAGACGGACAGAGGGGCACAGGAGCCTTCATCCCTATATCAGGACAGAGAGAGTGAATGTAATTTCCAATGGGCATAGCTAATGGGGTTTACAGATATTTCAAAATGCATACACATCAGATATCAAACATGCTACATAGTCAATGAGTAGCCTCATAAGCGGGTAGCCTAATAACCAAGCAATGAAATGACTCTGGTCTTGATCTAATCCTAGTTGACCACAAATGCCCCTCAGACCTCCTAGAGGAACATCTCTCAGAAGAGCTGGCTACATTTTATGGTGGGTTGGTTATAGAACCTGATGGCCCTTATCTGCAGTAGTGAAGTAACCAGACACAGAAAAGATTCATCTTATATGGTGGCTCCTTTAAGACGGCTCCTTAATGAAGGGCAGTTGTGGGGAACACATTATTCGACCTGGAGAGCGAATATGTGAAAATGCTTCTGTTTCAGAACAATGGAACTCTTTCTCAAAATAGGGGTCGCTTTCCATGCCGTGGTTGCTAGTGTAGAAATCAGGTCAAATAGTTTCAAACAAGTCCTCAGTGGACCACATGGGTTCATCAGACTTGGCAGTTAAGGTGTGTGAGTCAGAAAAAGCCTCCAGCTAATCATCTGACCCACGGGCTTTCATTGGACTGGACCTCTCCACTTCTGCAACTGTGTGAGCCTCTTTCCTGATATAAATGCCTTTATGTAGATCTGTATAGTAGAGGTGTAAGACAGGACTTTTTACTCCTGTAAAGAGTTACAGTTTTAGAAATCATGGGGACAATTTTACCCTGTCCTAAAGGGTCACTGTGAATTGGCATCAACTCAAAGGTAGTGAGTGAGACGATAAGCCTACGTCTCTAGCTGTAGCTGTAGACGCATAGATAGACGCAGCAATGGTTTTTCTTCTCTAGAGAACCCAGCCTAAAACACCTGCCCTCATCTATATCAGAGATGCTAGAAGTCTAGTAACTAAATGACACACACACACTTGTAGGGTTCTAAACACAATGTCCATTCTGTTAATAAGATACCCCCATGCAGGCTTTGAAGGTTATCATGGAAACTGAAGCCATTGCTTTACAACTGCTGCATAGGCTTAATGGATGAGAGCTGCTTCCAGGTACTCCAATTTCTCTCCCCCCCCCCCCCCACACACACACACCCCACCTTGGTTACCCTGCCACAGACCTAGAGAACTTCCAGCCTCTGGCAGTCCAGGAAGAAAGGATTACTGATGTACCTTCAGAAAATCACCCAATGAAAACCCAACGAATCCTTTGGGAGTATTGTCAGATACACAGCCCCTCCACCCTCTAACCTGGGTCTCAGATACACAAGGTCAAATGCAGATAGATAGATGTCACCTCGTAGCCATCTCTATCGTCAGGTTGGGTGTACCTGTGCTTTAATCAATCAGCCCTTATTTTTACAGCTCCTGACAGCGGCCAGACTCAACCCCATCTCTCTACTGCTGACCCTCTCCCACTTCCACTCAACACGTGGATTCAGGTGGTCACCTAGCAAGCGTTCCAGGCTGCCTGCAGGCTCCCTTTAACGTTCCTGCTAGAGAAGAGTTTCCAGCTTCAGGCTCCAACTGCTAGTTCAAAATTCAAAAAGCCAAAAGGTTCCTTTTTCATCTTCTGTAGGTCTGTCAACAGTCCCCCCAGGCAAGTCTCTTGGAATGCAAATATCCTGAGTACTCCAAAGCACTGAGGGAGGCTTATCTTTTTAGAGCCTTCTTTGTGGAGGCTGTGCCCAAGAAGTCAAATTGATAGCTGAAAGAGTAAGCTTACAAATCCTCTATTTATACTTGCCAATGATCATTTCTATCAATCATTATACCAATAACAATAGCCAGGGGTGGGGAAAACAGTATAAAACTAGTACGGTCAGGTCCTAAACTCTATTCTTAAAACAGCCAAGTTCAATCTTTATCTATCTTATCTTAATCCTTATCTAAACTATTGCATTGATATGTATTTTAGCCTTAGACCTGTGACTACATCAAGCCAGAACTGGACTTTCTGTCAGCCATGTTGACCTTCTATCAGCCATTTTCACTATGGCTGATTCACATTTTTACTAAGCTGCATTGCCTCTGAGAAATTCAACGGGCTATTCTGCTCCCTGAGTGCAAAATATACATCAATCCCATTCATTCTCACCATTTCAAACAGGAATAACCAAAGACAACAACCAAAGGAAATAATCAAACTTTAACTTCTCATATTCTGCTCAGAAAATGTTCCAGGAAACTGCATAGCCATATCTGAGCCCTGGCTAGCCCCCCCCAAAAAAAACTACCATGAAGCAGAGGTCAAACAAGCATCTAGTCTCCATTTTTATGATTTGTTTTCCCAGTACCCCACTCTCAAAGTACTAGGATGATTAGAGAAACACATTTACTGACACTTGTAGATGTGGAGAGAATGATATAACAAGACATAATTATGCATCAATAAAACATCCCATCCAAGTCCAGATCAAATCCTTAAGTTCAATATTAGCCCATAAGTCTGATATTATTAGCCCACAAATTCCTCTTCAGATGCACACAGCACATGCAATGATGCCGAATGCAGGAAGCTCACGGGCCAGTGGGTGGAAAGTCTTGTGGATCCAGTGGCAGTGGAAGCCTCTCCGGGGCTCTGGCTGCCGCCAGTGTGGCTCCATGTGGTTTGTCAGCAGAAATGTGTCCTAGAGAGAGAGGACAGCCCACCTCCTCTGATGGCAGAATCGAGAGAAAAAAAGAGAGAGAGAGAGAGAGAGAGAGAGTTCCCATGTTCCTCATGAGAAGGCCATAATCACTATGAGGGATCAACAGACTATGACCTAATTGACAAACTAGACTCCACCTCTTCATCTTTGTATCAAGTTGACATGAAATTGTGCAATTACCACAGCTCTGAAGAGATGCTGGCATCTGTTAATGTCAGAACAGAGTTGCATGAGCAGTTTTATCAGGTCCTTATAGTGCACAGTGGGTTAAGGCTGCCCACCAGGCACCCTGAGTGTCTGTTCTAAGTACAGGAGAAAGTATTGATTGTATATATAGAGAGTTTGGTCTTATCCATGGTTTCAGACATCACTGGGGGCCTTGGAATGTGTAGGGGGTGCCAGTCTAGTGCAGGAAGGTGAGCCCCTAGACTGTAAGGCACTCAGAATTCACAGGCACAGCAACATGGGGCGAATGCCTGCCTGGAAGGCCATTCAGGACCAGACAATGTTCAGCTCAGGGGTGGTCCTGAGCCAGAGGCCATTCTGCAATAATAGCAACAATGTGTTCTCCATGCAACTGACTCTCTCACTGGTCCTGCTTCGGGCCTCCTTCCTGCCCCAGGCCTCCCCTGAAGTGGCCCCATGCCCACGCCTGGGAACCCCTTCCCCACCAGGCTCAGACACAAGGTCGCTCCATCTTGCCGATGGGAAAGGTAATCCGGAAGACTTAGAGTCTCCTATGTCATGCCTGGTGTAGACAGTTCTGCAGCCCAGGCTGCGGTGTTCCTTGGAGCACCAGGAAGTTGGAGCTTCCAAGTTCCTTGGAGCACCTGGAGCTCCAGGAAGTTGGAGCTTCATTTTTCAAGGTTCTCCAAGAATTCCCTGCCTGCCATTCCCCTCCCCAAACTCCAGGCTTTCCTATCCGGCACTGGTGAGAGGCAGCATCCTCCTCTCTTCCCCGAGAGCTTCCTCTGACTGCGAGCCAACTGGTCACACAGGCAGGGCAGGCCTGACAGTCCTGAGGACTTACACGCTTGGAAGTCATCCAGACCGTGGGGGGAACCTGGGTGTATACACTTCACCTCAGACTCCACAACAATGCATTCCATAGGCCCGCCCCACAGATACCACAGGAACTGTCGCAGACCCCCACTGCAGAGCAAGTCACTCAAATTGTTAGGTCTCTCAGTGTACCAGAAAGTTACCTTCACCCTATACTCTCGTCAAATGCAATGATGTTAGGGGAAAGTTTGAACCTTTTCCAGAAAGACCCAAATGGAACACAGATACACAAAGTGAGCATGTGTTGTGGAAAGATGGTCTTGAAGGGCGGAGTCGATGCAGGATGTGCCCCCCAACCTTCCATTTGTAAAACACGCCACTGTCTGCTGTGTGACTTCTTAGAAGTTGGTGGCAGCCCACACCTGAATGACTGAGACGATGAAACTATCCCCCACCATCTCCATCAGACAAAGGTCCTGGGGGAAGGAATGTCGCTTCCCTGAAGCCCCCTCCTCAGCTTCCCTGGGCGTCTGTAAGAACTCATTCAGGGAAAGATAAGTGGGCAAAGCACCACAGGAGTCCAGGGAGAGAAAGTCACCATAGCTCGGCGTCTGGCAGATGGCAGGAGGGCGTGGGCCCTGAACCCCACGCAGAAACATGGAAGGATGAGGCTCTTCGTGACTTTCCGCTTCTGAGGTCTCCTTTGCTCGATCAAGGTCTCCTTTGCACGGATGGTCACTAACCAAGAGGTTGGAGGTTTAAGTCCAGGCAGAGGATGCCCAGTAAACAATCTTGGTGATCCACTTTTGAAAAATCAGCCACTCAAAACCCAACCAAGCACAGGTCTGGACACCGATGGCGCTACCATGATTTGGAATGGGATGGGGTGAGGTAGGGTGTAGTTGATGCAACTACTAATGGCTTTTTTAATCTAGATCCAGGATAGATTCAGAAATAGTTCCCCAGGTCAGCTCAGCACCAGGATCTGGAAGAGAGGGCAAGCACTTTAACAACATGAGCTCCAGGCAGGACGGTGGATCATGCATACCTGGGAGTCTTGTTCACTGGTTCGAGAGGTAGGGTCTCAGATTGCTCACCTTCTGGGAATCCAGCCACCAAGGTGTGAAGCCTCTCAGACTTCACAAAGGCCATGTGTGAAGCCTGCCAATTGCTAGCTGAGGAACTTGCCAATGGAACCCAACCAAGCCCACGGCCACCAGCCAATCCCAACTCTGTGTCAGGTTCCCCAAACCGTACACCTTTGAGAAAGCAGGCACCCTCATCTTCCTCCCAAGATGGGGCTGACGGCTTTCACCCAGTGACCTGGCTGGTGGCAGCTCAAGGCCTAGCCCGCAGCATCACTGAGTCGATGGTCAGCATCCCCTGCTCACCTCGTGGTGGGTTATTTTCGGAAGCCGCCGAGGAGCACCTCCAGAAGCAGCAGGTCTCCGACGGCAACTCCCAGGAGCACCCAGGCGAGAACCAACAAGTGGGCCCAGTCAGCACAGAGACACACAGCGCAGGTCGGTACGGCTTTAACCACCAAGAATGAAGGCGATTATGGCATGGCAATAGATGAGAACACTAAGGTAAAGTGGGTTGGCTGAACTATAAACCTAATCAGACAAAACTAATCAAACACACCTCCTCCTGGAAGTTCTTGGCTTGCCCCTAAAGGAGCAGGAAGAATGGTGTTCTCCTTCTGGCAGGATGGCAGCCAGGAGAAAGCCAGGAAAGGGCCAGGCACTGCCAATTCAGTCTCCCCAAGTTTGCAGCATTGTCAAGTTACTGCCTGACAACCCTTGAGACTCACGACCCACCCCTTTTTCAGGGTGAACTCATCGTTGGTCCTCCAAGGTCTGGTTATTTGAAACTGGACAGTGATTCTCTCCAATCCCCCTCTCCACCCTGGGTAACTCTGTTTATCAGAAAATACTGTGTGTTTTTTTTCTTCTAGACGAATGCTCTGTTCTCACCTTACATGATCCTTCTTCGGCTTTCTGGAAATGCTCACAGGTCCTGAGATGGAGGACACAGGCAAAAAGCAATGCCTTCCGGCATGGGTCCTGCATTGCTACCACCGTGTGATGTTGAAAACATAGACTACTGCTGAAGAAACGTCCCTTTCGTGCTGGGTGGGTCACTTCAGCAAGATGTGGGTCAAGAGAGACACCAAGTGAGCCTAGCTGGCCATTCTTAGAACGTGGCCTCTATTCTTCTTATGAACCTATGTTGTTGGACATATTCACCTCAACAGTCTTGTCCTCGCTGTGAGCTCAATCATTTATCTATATGAAGCAGCCTTTCATTCCCTCCCATGCTGTGTCTGAAATCAATATCGCTATCCTTGCTTTCTTTTGTGTCTCTATTGACCTGAAAAACAAAAAGAGAAGAAGAAGAAAAGAAGGTTAAAGGTAGAAAGATAAACAAGCCTATTATGTGACTTTCTGGTTAGCAGCTTCTAGATGGATTGAAGTTTTGTTTGGTTTTGTTTTTAGTTCCTTCTGGATGTGGGGATCACTTTGATTTCTTTTTTAATCATGAGTTTAAATGATACTCTCAGTCCTACTAGTACAGAACTTCTTTTTGAAATATTGCCTGCTGTTGTCAAGTCCCAGGGCTTGCTGCACACTGTTCGTGTACAAAGGCAAGTTCTGTTGTACATGTCCTATATGTTACTTCCCAAAGAGATTTCATGTTTTCAAAAAATGCATATATAAGAGCTAACCATACGTAAGCTGGTTCATAGTGTTATTATGCAGTCCCATCTACTTTGGACATGCTATCTGGAGAGACTCCTTTGTGGAGAAGCGCATCATGTTTGGGAAAGTGAAAAAGAGGACTCTTGACACATGAATAAACACGGGGCTGCAACAGTGGGTTCGAACGTAAGGACAATTGTGAGGACAGTGTAGGTCTAGCAAACTGAACCACAAAATAAACCACACACACCCACGTCATGGACGTTCTTGGCCTGCCCCTGAGGAACAAGAAGACTGGTGTTTCTTTTGGCAAGATGACGGCCAAGAATAGGGAAGAACAGAGAGAAACATTCCCAATTTGGCCTCCCCATATTTAAAATCAGTCGAGTTAATTTCTCTTCCATGAATAAAGAGGGAAGATGATGTGAATCAGAGCTCCAATGGATAATTCTCAGATTTAGTCACATTATTTCAAGTTTTACATGATGGAATCAGTGGTCGGACGTATGAGAACTGTGACTCACGAAGGAGAAGAGGCCTGACCAGATATTATGACTTACCAGTGTTCCTGCAGTAAGGACAGCACATTCTTGTCAAGGCATGACAGGGGCCTGACGGAGACCGCTGTAAAGGGAAATTGTGTAACAGTGGAAATCTATGCATCACCTCTTCCAAAATGACCAAATGTTCCCATCATTTGGATTCTGAGCGAGTCCTTATGAACATGATGGTGCTTCTTTAGAAAACAGACCTTGCGTGTGTGCAGTCCCCCTCGTGCCCACACTAGTCTCAGAGATAAGACAGACACCTTCCTGATGCCTGGGACATTTGAAGGAGGAGGACTTCTCCAGCCAGGGAGCTAGGTCCGAATGTTTTAGATGTGCACCCCAGGAAGTTGCTACAGCTTTGGGGGACTCACTGGAGTATCCTCTGTCAGTGAGCTGCATCTGGGCTTTCCGAGAAGGGGCTCTTTTCCCACCTGCAACAGCCTTCAATAGGAAGACTTGTTGAAAACTGTCCAGGGCTGACAGGATGGATTTGAGAGCCCAATCTTCTTTCTAGGGCCTGCTGGTGTCAGCCGTGGAGTCCTTGGAAGCTGAATCTTCTGGTGTTTTTTCTTTTCCACCCCTGACACTAAGAAGACTCCCCAACAAGCTGGGAATGAACAGGGGGCACCACCTAATGCAGGTCTGGAACACCTCACTCCAGTGGGAGCGAGACAGGCTGGGTCCAGGGAGTGGAAGCAGATTCCTTGTGCTCTGGGGAATGGGTCCCCTGATTTCCTTGTTGGTTTCAAACGTTACATCTTGCCACATTTCATTGTCTCACTTTGTCCGCTGAAGCTCCCCTGGGAGAGTCCCTGCTCAGTTCTTCTTCCACTCGCCATTTCTTCCTATGTTCAAGAGCAAGTTTCAGAGGCCTCTGGCATTCAGTTTGGCCTTCCCTTTCTCTGCTGTCTTGTTCACGTCGTTTGGTTTCACTCGTTAAGGAGCCCTGGAGGTGGACGGGTTACTCATTGGGCTGCGAGGCCAGCAGTTCAAAATCATGAGCCATGGGAGAAAGAAAGTGGCCGCCGACTTCATAAAGAGCTGCCGTCTCAGAGCTCACGGGCCCCGTCCTGTAGGGTCACTGTGTGTTAGCATCGACTTGATGGCCAGGAGTTTGTTTTGTTTTTGCTTCTTCCATAGCTGATGCCCTTGATGTCTTCCCACAACCCATCTGGTCTCTGGCAGTTGATGTCCAAGCCCTCAAGTCTATTCTTTAAGTGCTCTCTGGAGGGAGGTGGGATGTGCTCAACATGGTGGACTTGCTTTCATTTCCTTCAACAACTTCAGCTTGCAGATGAGGAGCCGATGGCCCCTTGCTTCATCCTAGAAAGATTATCTGAGAGGACCCAGGAGAGTCCTGCCTGTGGTCTCCGATGGGCAGCTCAGGAAGAGGCTAGCTCCTGGTGCCTCCCATCCCCTCCACCCTGTGAGTCACTGGGTGCACTGCTCAGCCCTCCCTTCAAGAACCTGCCACTCCGTTTCAAAAGGACCTACAAGCTGGTGGCTTCCACGTTTTACCCTTGCAGCTCCCAGCCAGTGACTGAGCAGGGCAGGAGCACTCAGACCTGCCCTGTCTGCCCAGAGTGGCCCCATGTCTGCTCTGGAGCTCCTTCGTGGACTGCCCAAGATTGTGTCAGATATGATGGTGACCTAAAGAGGCTTCCTGTGCCATCCTGATTGCCCCCCTACTCATCTTTCACACGCTTTGTCCCCGGTTGACATCCTGAGACCTAACTTCACCATTAGGTCTGCTTCCTGATGGTCTCCACCTACCCAGCCCCTTAGCCAACGGTGCCTCCGAGGTCCCAAGGTATGTCTGAGGCAAGTGCTGTCCCTGCAGGCCTCGCTCTCCCCACCTGGGCATGGAGAGGCTGGCCTCTGTTGAACCTGGTCATTTCTGGACTCTGTCTCATTCCGAGGTCTTCTTTAGAAGGCTTTACTCATCTTGCACTGACATCATACCCCTGGCTTAGTGCCCCAGAAGGACTTTCACCCTCAGACACAGACAGTTCTCTCTCTTTACCACATTTTTAAAGCTACCCCCACCCCACCTTCACCTTAATAATTCCAACAGGAGTGTGGAAGATACTCTGTGGGGACTGATCAACATCAGAGACTTCTTTAAAAACATGTTTCAAGCCCTACTCCCTTACTTTCCGTTGAAATTCACATAGGACCTTACCAAGTGGTCGGAACCCCATCACTTCCATCCCCTTCCACTCAACCAAGCAGAGAGCCAACAATCACCCTGTGTACAAGGAAAGCCTCTGAAGTGGAAAATAAATAATACCAGGGACCAAAACCCACTTCTTTTTCTGCTCGTTTGATATAATGAAGATGAAGCAGAAAGAAGAAACATTTTTTAAGTTATTAATATCCTTGGAGAGACTGCATCCATCAAGTTAATGTGTTCTGTTTTTAGGGGGAAAGAACTAAATTAAAAAGGACTTTTGGAGTTTGAAAACACAAATGCAGGCATGAAAAATTCATAGAAAGACTACCATTTCTATAAAAATAGTAAAAAAGAAAGAAATCTCCAGAAGATAAGCAACAAAGTCAAAGAGATGGATAATAGAAAATACAAAAAAAACGCTCTTGGGGTTGGAGGTGGGGAGGAACCATAACCAGCAATCACAGCTATGCACAATAGAAGTATCCAAAAGAGGAGCCAGAGAAGAAGAAATAAAGTCATTCTTTCCATTCTTTTCCCAGAGATGAAGGGCAGGGTGAGCTAGATTGAAAAAGTGCACCTCATTGCCAGCACAGTGAGGTACACCATCGTGGAGCTGCAGAGAAATTGAGATGAGAGGTATCTGGTACACGCTTCCAGAGGAAAAACAAGCTGAGGGGCACAGGATGAGAAGTCAGAATGCCTTTAGATTTCTTAATAGCAGCACCAGACTAGGGCATTCTAGAACACTCTTTGAACCAGGTTGTGAGTGAAGAATATTAAATCTCCCTCAGACTTCCCAAAGAATGAACAAGTATCTTGGAAGAAGAAAGACCTCCAGGGTGATAAGACTTTGCCTGGCTATTGCGGGCATGCTGTCAGGACCAGCCCCTGAAGAAGGACATCCTGTTTTGTCAAGTAAAAGGTCAGTGTGAAGGAGAAGGCTCGTCAATAAGAAAGGTTAAAACAGTCACCACCACCACGGGCTCGAATGTGACCAGTGTGAGGACGTCGCAGGACTGAGCGGTGTCTCCTTCTGTACACAGGAGGGCTCAAACTCAGAATGAGACTTGGCTGTGTCCTTAAGGATTTTAAGGAAAAGAATTTCCAACTCAGAATTCTATTTCCATCTAAACCATCAATCAAATACACGTTTTAGGTGTAAGGGGGGAAAAAACAACCAAGTCTCCAAAAATATACCTCCCAAATAACCATTTAGCAGAAAGATACTGCTTCAGGATGTTCCCCAGCAGGCAGAAGGACATGCGATGGGAGTGAAAGTAGAATGGAAACCAGAGGGAGTTCGTCAGAAAGTTGAAGTCAGATTCTAGGAGGGCAGGAAATCACCAGCTGAAGAAAGTAACGAGTCAGGATTGGAGTAAGGTGAGTGAGGAATGACTTTTTTTTATATTTCTACCCACAACAAGCACAGTAAGGCTTACAACACAGTGCTTACAAGTGGACGCCTGTAAAGAGATGTGAACTCCTGAAGTCAGATACTGACAGTAGTATGGACTTTTTCACTTTCTCCCCAGATGAGAAGAGCCTGCCCCTTCTATCAATTTCTACAATTCGATGGTTCTATTGCAGTGAAGTCGGAAGAAACCAGCCTAGTAGATTCCCCCACACACATCATCTCTGAAGCCTTCTCAGTAATTTAAGATTACTTAAATTTCCTGTGCCTTAATTTCCTGTGCCTTAAACACCTGTGGCCCCGTGAGCACATCCCTGCCCCAAATCATATGAGCGCATTATGCAACAGGAACTGACTTGTCTTCAAGGTTTGCTGCCTTCCTATTGCAGTGGGGGTGTGGGGGGGAATTCCATTGTGCAAATATGGGGGGGGGTTTACAGGAGGGAGTGCTTCAAAAAGTTTGTGGGAAAACTCCACTATTTTTTCTTTCCTTTTCCCCCAAGAACTTGCTGCAGCCCCCTCAGTTTAGTGAATATTTTCCAACAAATGCTGTGGAAGGGAAACGGGGGTCTTCTAAGACCATGGAAGAGACCAGCAGAATTTACTTTGAGAGCAGGAGGAGCAGAGTTACCAGGTGCCAGGAGGGGAACCTGGAGAACCAGGACTTGGCCTTGAGACAGGAAGGCTGGGGACTGGGGTGGGAGGGTGAGGGGGTGGGTGGGAGGGGGGTGACAAGGAGCCAAGAGAGAGTGTGCCTGGGAAGCTCAGGGAGGGCCACCGAAGGAACTGGGAAGGGACCTGGCCAAGCCATGCAGGACCTACTTTGACTCCAAGTAGAAGAATGGTGATGATGCCCTCCTGCCCAGCCCCTCCAAGGCTTCTCACTTGGGTAAAAGTCTTCTACTGGGGTGCTGGGAATTCTAGTCTACCAAAGAAGGCTGCACCACCCTGCCGTTGAGTGGATGCCAACTCACCTGGGCCCAAGATGGGGTTTCCAAGACCACAGATCTTTATAGGGGCAGAGGCAGCCTCATCTCTCTCCCTCATATTGGCTGGTGGGTTAGAACCAGGGTTCCTGCCATGTACAGTCAAGCCTGAAGATCTTGTTGGTTTAGTTCCAGACCTTTGCATTAAAGGGACCACCATGATAAGATGGGCAAGGTGAAGGTTTGGGTTTCCCGGTGCAGATAAAAGTGGGGTTGGCACTGTGCTGAGGGCCACAGAGAAGGCACCGGCACGGTGACCAGGTGTGTGATGCGGTGAGGATGACCATGCTGGGAGACAGAGTCAGCACTTGCTCCTGGGGAAATGGTGCCCGTAGACTTGCTGGATGCAGGCTTGACATTTGCTGCTTTGTTGTTGTGTTTGTTTGTTTGTTTGTTTGATCATTTCACTGGGGACTCTTCCATCTCTTGGTATAAGCCACGCATTGATTGCATCAGGCATTGTTTGTGGTTGTTTCTTAAGTGCTTGTTTCCCTGGAGGCATCATCGAGGAATGCATGTCTGTAATCCCTTCCCATCCCGGGCTTGCAGCTGGCTCAGAGCACACAGACGGGATTCGGACGTGGTGGTCAAGCCATGGGCCAGAGGAGGGGGAGTTTAACACCCACCTCGGAGCCTCTGTGGAGATCTCGGCTGTGGGCCTGAGGAGGCGCTGACCCCCATGCTCTTAGAGATGCAGTGCGCATGCTCAGGACTCTGGCTTACCGGGGGCTGCATGGTGGACCCCGTGCTCCCCCCACCCCCACATCCTGCTCTGTTGACTGTGTTCAAAGCCGTGTCCCAGTGCCTGGAGGGCCCAAATAGAACCCTTGGATGGGGTCACAGGTTGAACCAATGACACAGGCATCAGGGTTTACCTTCAAGGAGCGAGGTTCCCAGAAGGGAGCGCATGCACAGAGTCAGGTCTGTGGCTCGGGCTCCCAGCCTGGCATTGTGGACCAGACACAACTTAAGCTGGTCCTTCCCCACCGGGACTTCCGGAGGCGGCAGCTTGCAGGTTGACATTGCCATTGCAGCAATTAAGTCCTCCTTGGGGACACGAGCCTATAGTGAGCGCCACCGAGGAGGAGCCTGGATCTGCCTGTGTTTTAATTATTATTAAATGCTCAGTATTTAATTGTGCTCCACCCTGGGGAGGCAATCTGCCTAGCCAGACATTTCCAGAGAAATGTTTGTGGGGGTGGCTCTGCTGGGTGGCCAGCGCCTGCGGATGAGAGATGGGGACAAGATCCTGAAGTGCCCGCAGCCGGCGGGTCCATTCCCACCCACAGCACTGAGCGGACCTGTCCCGGAGGATTTTCAAGACTGACTCTTCATGGCAGCTGCCTGACAGCTGCTTCTCCTAAGGAGAGGCTGGAGGTCTGATGAGCAGCCTAGTGCTTGCCCCTGCTCCCCCAGAGACCACAGAGGGCTTACCCAAGGACCCCTTTCCCTCTGGGCCTCACTCATGGAAGTCACTGCCTCTCACCTCCTCTGGGGAGCTGGGAGCAGAGCTCCTGGTGATCAGTTCATGCCTATTCCAACCGTGGCGTGCCCCATGAGTGTCCGCTGCTGAACCACAGAGGGGATTTGGGGAGATCACCTGTCCGGGTCTGCCTACACTGGGTGGTGTTCCCAGGACGCTAGGTGCTGTAGTTACATAATCTGGTTTCGACTAGAGACTATTAAGAATGAAGGGGTGGGGTTCAGCCTATCAATCAGACCACAGCTTGATGATTTCATTTGGAGGCACTAGGAAGAAAAATAACTCACTGGAGGCCAGACTCACACTCTCTGTTTCCTCTTCTTCCCTACAGGCAGAGCACACTTTATCTCTCCTTGACGTTCCAGCTGACAAGCCACAGGGAGACAGACACACTGATGGAGCCAGAACCCTGGAGCTGGCGGAGCTACATGGAGACCCACACCAGTGCTGAGATGCTTCCACCACCACTGGATCCACAAGACTTTCCACCCCTGGGCCTGTGATCTTACTTAATTCGGCATTATGGCATGTGCTGTGTGAATCTGAAGAAGAATTTATGGACTGGTATCAGACGTATGGGCTAACATCAGATTTATGAATTTGATCTGGACTGGGCTGGGGTGTTTTCTCAATATATAATTGTTCTTGGATATGAAGCTCTTTCTTATAGACATGAGTGTCTATGATTTTTTTTCTGTAACACACCAGGTTTTCAGGGCTAAAGCCAGCCAAATCAGGAGTTGGTGGGGACAACAAGACCTCTTGTTATCGACCTTTCTGCTTCCACATCCAGGATGTTCCTTCCATAGCAGCTGGGTGGCTCAGCTCAGCCCTAATTCCATCCCCTGCAGATACCCCCCTTTCAGGGGTGGCCAGACCCACTAGAAAGCAAATGGAACCCAAGAGTTTGTGAAAGCAAAGAGAGAGTTGAGGGAGTCAGGGAGGGGAGGCACCCAGAGTCCTGGCAAGACCTGGGGGTGAGGCTGTGTGCCAGAATGCTGGGAGATTCACCTGCTGTGCCCACGACGGCAAGGCAGAGAGCGTCAAGCATCCCTGCAGGTCCTGATGCTGTGCCTTGGACACCAGACTCTCCCGTTGGCCAACTCAAGGATGCGATGGGTCAGATTCCCAGGGCACCGAATGGGGTCGAGCATGGGGGATGTGGGTGAGCCTAGACCCTGGGAGCAAGGTAGATAGCAGCCAGGCGTCCTTGAAGGAGGTGTCTCAGCAGGTCCTTGCATGCATCCACTCCACTTCAGGGGCCCGAGTCAGAGCCTGCGCTCCCTCCACAGGAGCTAACGAATCGAGACTGTGTGGGCCTGGGGGGCTCCCCAGACCTCAGCTTACCTAAGGCCAGTGTCCGTGTGTCCTAGGACCCCGGGGGTCATGGTGCCCACCAAGAAGCAGGTCATATGGGGCGGAGGAGAGGCAGCCATCACTGAGAGCCAACCGCTGGCCCCATCAGGCCCCTGCACCTGCTCAGAGAACCCCTCGGGGAAAACGCCCACACCCCCACCTTCTAGTCACCTAGTATTCTTTATGAGATCACACACACCACCAGCACCACCACCACCACCAAAAATATCTATTCCTGGTGCTGCATTGGGCTGTTGCCATGGCAACGGGCACGGCAGGAGGACCACAAGCAGGCTGGCTCCTCTGATGGCTCTGTGGGGAGCTCACCACTTGTGGAGGGGCTGCGGGTGTGGGCAGGCTGTGATTGCCAGGGCTCCCTCCTCTCCAGGCCCCCAGGGCCAGGACGCTGGCTAGCAGGAGCATCGAGCCATGCAGGAGGCCCAGTGTCCCTTCTGATCTGCCCCGAGGGAGCCAGCATCCTGCTCCTGGTCCTGCTCCTCTTGGGATTCCGACAGGCCCGTGGGCGCCACATCAGTGTTTCCTTCCGCCAGTGTGACTTGCTGCATGACAGACCCGAGTGGTGCCCAGTCCTGGACCATCGTCCTCATCGTCGGTGCGTTGACCCACAGTCACGGACGGCTGCGTCTCTCGTCGGACCAGCGTCCTTCCTGACGACGATGCCTCCTGGGAGTCCGGTGCTGCCCAGTCCATCCCACCTCGTAGCAGCAATATGAAACACAGCCCACTGCATGCCACCCTCATGAGGGCTGGGATAAGTGAGCCCACCGTGGAGGCCACTGTGTCGCCCGGGCTGTCTCCTGGATTGGCTTCCTCCTTTTCCTTGACTCTGCTTTCCCAGTTCTCTCCTGGAGTCCTGCTGG